>JAVIWB010006566.1:0-600000 GCA_031893035.1 Dermolepida albohirtum | reverse complement strand
AAGCAACTGATACTTTTAAGGGAAAGATAAAGTAACAGAAACATGGAAGAAATTACTGGTATAACTGCCGAGGCTTCGTACCCACTCGTATGGGACATCTTCAGGGCTCAACTACTGCTACTGTTTGTTGCACTGAAACTGAAACGTCGGCAGTTATACCAGTGACGCGGTTCCAGCTCGGAAGCCCAGAAAAAGATAGTATGGACCACAACCGCGGAAGTCTACGTACCAGATGGAAAAAATTTAGTTTGACTAATATGGCTAAAGGCGAATATTTTCAGAAAATATGTTTTACAATATTATGCTAAATTTAAATGTTGATAGCAATGTAATCCTAAATTACTGTTTCATTTACAGGTCCAACCATGGTATTTGTGCATTAAAATAATTAGCTAATTGCAATTAAAATATTTAATTTTATAATTTGGAGATTCACTTATTTTAGGTGCAAATACAATTACATTTAGATATAAGCTATCAATAAAATCAGTTATAGGAGCGCGAGCAGTTTTCGGGATACGATTTTTATAACAACTATACAATAGCAACAGATATATTATTCATCCTCAGGATATTGAGGGAATCTCATTTAAGTGGACAATGTTACGGTTTTTATGTTGTCGTAAGTGGGTGGGTACGGTATACCGTACGACTTGATTATTATTATGCACTTCAGGGCACAGCGAAGAATAGTATTTTTAAATGAGAAAACTAAAATACTCAACTGATGGTAATAATAATAGTAATATACGCGTGTAAAATGCAGTGTCGTTGAAATGTAAGAAAATTACATGAATTTGCAAGTGATTTATGGTTGTCTTTTACCAAGGAGTTAATCCATCTTTATTTATTACTATTGTTCGTGGAAAGCATTAGAAAATCTACACTTTTGCAACACTGTACGATATTAACCATTATTTCGTCGAACAATAAACATAAACTACAGAAAGAAAGGATAACTAATACAAGAACGTGATGTAATATTTATCCCAGTAACTTCAGTTCTGTTGGATTAATTCAGCTACAAATATAATTCGGTCATTAATTCGCATAAAATTGTATTTAATGTGACTTCTGCACTATTGTAAGCACGTTACATAATACGATCGTCACTTAATTAGAATTTAGACAAATAAAAGCAGCGTATTTTTTTATTTTACTTTCAGTTCTTTCGAAAAACTTACTAGCAACATATATCATCGTTCAGGTACACATTCCGACAGTTGACAGACGTATACTCTGGATTTCCACCACTTTTGCTGAACTTTGCTTTAGTTTCTCACCTCACTTTCTATCCATATAATTTTCTTTCACTCCCTCTTCGTGAGCCAATTCATGGTTATATCAAAAATTTATTTTTGACCTCTCATATCTAGTGTAACACTAAAATCCTAGTATCGTAATTTTGAAGTTTTTCAAGTCCTTTAGCTCGCCTTCTGGCGCAGTATTGATGTTTAGATTGTTGTAGATGATTTCTTTCCAAATAAACTAGAATATCCATAATCATCTGGAATATCCAAGTTGCATGGTGTTTAATTTCTTTATATAATCATAGCAGTCGCTTAGAAGCAAAGGGTACGTACGACAGAGATGATCTCATGATGGCTTTAAAAATTTATAAAAGATAACCTTACAAGCAGGATCAAGTTTAGATTACACATTCATCGTTGAACGGAAAGCTGACGGAGTTTATTGAAGACGCCCTACAGCGAATATCACATTTCAACCACATATCAGAGTGTCTAAACAACAAAGAACAACAGCAAAGAACTTCATTCTGTCTTCTTTTCCGACATTCAAAAAATTTTTGATTTTGTTAACTGGTGATAATAGATGAGTCCTGGATTCATCATTATGAAGTAGAGACCAAAATACAGAGTAAGGAGTGGACACATCGAGGTTTATCGACGTTGAGAAAATTCAAAATGCAATCTTCAGCAGGAAAAGTCATGCTATCCGTATTTTGGGATGCTGAAGCCGTAATTTTATTAGATTTCCTGGAGAATAGGGCCACTATTACAGGTGTTTATTATACCAACTTAATTCTCAAATTACGTGACGCTATAAATGAAAAACGTCGGGAGAAGTTGGGCAAAGGTGTTCTCTTGCATCAGGATAACGCACCCAGTCACAGGTCCGCAATTACAATAGCTTCAATAGCTCAGGCAAGCTTCGAAATAATTGAACATCCACCATATTTTCCAGATTTGGCTCCAATGATTACCAACTGTTTTCAAAACTTAAAGAACACTTGCGTGGTAAACGATTTCCATCAAATAACAATGTGATATAAGGGTAAATTGGTTTGCAGTGGTTGATCAATTGTTTTTTTTTTAAGAAGCATTAGAAATACTAGAACATCCATGGGAAAAATGTGTTAACCTTAATGGAGACTATGTAAAAAAATAAAATTAAAATATTTGCAAATTTTTTATTGCGAGGAAGTCTGGTGTGGAACAAAGGGATCCACCCTCGTTTACTTATCGTACACCAATTATGTAAAATATTTACTTGGTCGTGAAGAAAGTCACCGTTTCCAATCTCGATTGCTTGGTGCAAAAATTTTTAATTTATTTAATTTTTTTAACGAGCAAATCATGCAAATTTTCAGCTTACTGGACATACAGAAATCCTTAAAAATTAAACAGAAAGTACGAAGGCTTGACGCAGATGTAAACCCAAAAAAGAAGGGGTACGATTGTCACTCATAGTAAAGCACTTCTGTTTCAAGTTTAATTTATTGGTTAAATTGTCAATATAACGATTCATTACGACCTATAGAGAAGGTGGTGAATTTCAATCAAGTTTTTACAAAGTAATTTATGTACAGACACTTCTTAACATTTTTCTAGCATCTAATTTTTTTCTGTAATAAAAATTCTTAATAAAGCAACATAAATCAATTAAAATGTATAACTGCGGTTTCCTATTTTATAGATTATACGGTATGTTTTGGAAATCGTGACCACATTACAAGCTATTATGCTGTATAATACTTAAAAGAAGCAATAAATCACTCTGGCTGCCTTTAACTATTCTTATATCATCGCAATAAACTAGACATTTTGTAAACAGCACAAAACAAAAAATAATGTCAGTGATAACATGAAAGAATGTACGGTGCTTGTTGTGTAATAGATGGCGTACCACCCACAGCAAGCGAATACTTATGAATAAAAGTTTGGATGTACTGTGACGAATTTAGAATATTTATTGGACCGAAGTAGGATGTATTTACGAGCGATATGATTTAAGAAGCACATAAGAATGTAAGTAATGGCATCGTCCGCGTTTGTCTACGAAAAGAAAGACGGTTAAAAATTTTAATGACACGTCTTACGGTTTGACTATATCTTCTTAATATCAGACAAGCCGAATGCTTTATGAATGTATAAAATTAAAACAATTGGAATCGTAAACATTTTTAGATTATTAAGTCTAAAAATATAACTGTAGAAATTAATACTTTTAGATTTTATTTCAAAACATTGTTTTCTTTAATATTTTAATGTTTATATGTCATAATTTGTACATTCAGAACTCGTATTTCACGCGGATTAAAATAACTTATATACCTACTATGTGTTGTACCTTGTTGCCGAGATAAATCAATGATTACATTCAACACAAGGATGTTTCTTCGTCAAGCTAAACTAATTTGCTGTAAAGAAATTTTCTGGGATTATTTTATTTCCTACGAATAAAAGAATTTGTGATATAATTAAGATCTTTAAAATTATTAATAGAAAATGATAGGAGAATAGAACTGGAAATAGCTAATGAAACTAGAAAGGGAAATGACATGTATTGCTTGTTAAATAAAACAATATTTGGGAAAAAAAGTAAGTGAAAAAATAAAGCTGAAAGTATATAATACAATAGTGATCACCGCCATTCTGTATGGAAGTAAAACATGGGTAGTGAAACAAAGATGCAGGCCAAAAATTAGTGCAGCAAAAATGAAATACTTTCGGAAGAAAGTAGGAAAGACTAAGTTAGATCGTCAGAAAAGAAGAAATTAGAAGGAAACTAGAACCAGAAGTAGTAATAGAAAAAATTGAAAAAAACTAGAGTGGTATGGGCATGTAGAAAGACTGGACTGTAACAGATTATTGAAAAGAATAGTGGAAATGAAAAGAACGAAGAAATGAAAAAGAGGAAGACCTAGAATAACGTAGATAAAGGGCATTACAGAGATAGGAAATGCAAGAGGAAAAACGATCGAGGATATGAACAAAATGATGACTGGCAGAAGAAAATGGAAGGAATGGGTAAGGAAGACGGCTAGATCACTTCGGAAACGAAGAAATTAGAAGGAAACTAGAACCAGAAGTAGTAATAGGGAAAATCGAAAAGAAACTTATTAGAGTAGTATGGGCATTAAGAAAGATTGGACTGTAACAGATTACTGAAAAGAATAGTGGAAATGAAAAGAACGAAGAAATGAAAAAGAGAAAGACCCCGAATGACGCGGAAAAACAGCATTGCAGAGATAGGAAAAGCAAGAGGGAAAACGATGGAGCATATCAACAAAATGACGACTAACAGAAGAAAATGGAAGGAATGGATAAGGAACACGGAACCTACTAATATCCAACACCAGTCAAGGTACAAGAAAACTCAAGAATGAAAGAAAAGAAAATTATTAGAAAAATGCAGGAACCGGCATTACCTAATAATGTTAAATAGCCAGCAACTTTACTGGCGGCTAGTCGAGCTGCTAAACTATCAGAGCGAATAATATTTTTGATTACTTCAATTAATTCTACGAAGGATATCAATATAGAGAGTTATTTTGAAAAATAAGTGGGTAAGTCCATTTATATTGAGTGAAATTGAACATAAATTATGCTTTTAATAATGCTCCATTAGCACCATTTATCTGCCAAACAAAAATACACGAAAGCACAAAATTTTTTTTATTTTTGAAGGAGGTTCCAATTATTACAATGATTCTTGAAAAGTTTGTATTTTAATAGGTCTATTAAAATAGGATCTTATAAATAAAACGAAGTACTAAGACTTTTAAATTTATTTAAAATGGACAAGAGCATGAAATTTGCTAAATAAATTGTAAAGTACGATCTGGATTTGATATGACTTATAAGTTGCTCACTGTAATGGCGAAAGTAAAATAGATTTAAAGATTTTAAGAATTGTCCATTGACACATTCATATGCAAACAAAAAAGAATGGCTTAACAATTTTTTGATGCACTAAAATGCAGTACAAAAAAAGGAACCTTAAACTCAAATCATTCTTTCCACACACCTAAAAGAATTTGAAAATTGACAACTGTTTCGATAACCATAAGGAACATATTCATAAATATGGATCAGAATTGGAATTTTAGAGTCATTCTTAAGGTTTCGATCAGAAAATCTAACACAGGTAAGAGTGGCCCACTCCAAACCTCTCGGGTGGACCACGTGATTCAATACAACTTTAATTTTTACAGAATGTGTTGGTATACTTAAATTCTGCTAAGGTGACGGAGCCAAATTTTTGAACATATTGTGTAAACTCTAGTCAGTGAGTTGAAGAAGTATAATCGTTATTTTAAAAATGTAAAAATATGCTTCATCTATTTGACCATTGATAAACAAAAAAGAAACTGAATTATACTTAATATATACAAAAGTGACTTTATTGAAACATGAAATATCCGCGCAATGTAAAAAATTAGTGTCAATAGAATGGAAACTCAAAGTAAGGAGCACACGTAATATATCGGTATTTGTACATATCGAATATTTACTCAGTATAGGGGCGGAATCGCTGTATTAAAAAGATATATTTACTTGAATAAATCCATGAGACTAACATCAGAAACATTCAATTTTGCGCCAGTTCTCAAGTGTAGATGTTCTGTTTTTGCTGATATTACCTACTTTAAAAGGAATTTTAGTAATGGAAAAAAACTTTTTACTCTTTAGAAATCTATTCATAGTACTTTTAAAAAGTTCCCTATAACTTTTACAAAAATGGCAGAAACGAATATGATTAAATAATATTTTGCACTTGTCTTAATACTTTTCTTTTGAAAGAGAAGTGGAGGATTCGAAAGTCTTAGTTTAGTGAACATCATCCGGCACTGGTTCAAATGATTCAATTCAAAATTATGCCCAAATGCAAAATTCAAGTAAAATATCTCACCTCAATAATATTCGAGCCGATATAAGTAGAGCAGTAATAATAAGTAAATGTAAGAGACAAATTTTCAAATATATAATTATGGAGCACCAACAAAAATGAGAAGTATGCACGAATAAATGAATTCCACATTAGGAATATCCATGAACTACGTGTTAGTTCCATAGTTCCATACTTGTTAACTGGATAACAGAAATGAATTTAATTGCAGGTCTTCAAAGAAGGTATCTGACATCATTACGAGTTATGAATTCTGAATATACAATTATGATACCAAGACAAAATCAATTTGGTGAATCATCAGCAATCAGTGCAGTCATCATCCAATTTGTTACGCTGTTATACAGAAACTCCGTATGCAATCAATCTTTTACCCGGACCATGAATCCAATTGGTTATTCCTTCAGCATATAGATTTTCATCCGATTTCAGTTTGTTCTCATTGATTAAAAGTATGATACGTGGTACGAGATTTCTTGACGTTAAAAAACTGGTTGCTAAATTTCACTGACATTTTAGTAACTCGCGACACTTCTCTTAGCAAAGAGGATTATTTTGAAAAACAATAAAATATTATTTTCTTTAGAAATTGCGCAACTTTTTTAATAACTAAAATTCTTTAGAAACAGTCCTGGTGCGAACAAAGTAATTGCTAAAAACCAATTTCAAAATATCCTATAAATAAGTGTCGTTCTTCAAATGGCAATAAACAATAATGTACCTGAGAGTGGTAATGTGTGAATTCAGAAATTAACAAAAATAAGACCTATACCATATGTGCAACAGCCGGCCCGCTGTAAGATTGTCGTATTATTTCATGTCTGATATCTATCGCCAAAAATTATGAACACTACTTTAAAATGCACTACTTTTAAACGCGGCCCGCGAAAGTATTTGCACATTTAAGTTTGGCCCACAACATGTCAAAGGTTGCCCATACCTGAATTATACAGTCCTTTCGGTTAGAGAATTTCAACTAGAATCAATTACCAATGAAAAGCAAAAGTCACTTCTAATAAATTGCTACGAAAATATGAATTTTCCAATACTAAAGTTGAAATTTCAGGTTATGCAACCACATTCACACCGACGAATTTGAATAGGAAGTCAAAGCTAGTGACGACTTTCATAATAAAAGTAATAAATCACCTTCGTAATGTAAACGACGGTCTATCACTAAATGTTTTACTACCTGAAGTGTATATGAGCGAAAACCGCTAATAACTAAACTTTGTTGAATTATATATTGCAGGCCTAATAGGCTGAACACGTTTCGATCCTCAGATAATTCCACATTAAGATGTCTTCTAACATCTACAACATAAATTGTACAGAAGTACACCATACATTAATTAAATGAATTTAAATTTGTATACAGTCGTAAAACTGGCTTTTTATGATCGCGTAAATATTCATCAAATATTGCATAATTTCTTGAAATGTGATGCAAATTTAAAACTCCTCTGTTTCTGACAGTTATGTATACATATCTAAAGGCTGTAAAATTTCGCTTTGGCGATTTTCCATTAATTTATATTCTTTAATTTATTACTAGAGGTATTTAGAAGTAGAAAAGAAAAAAAAACAATTGTATATGGACATTTAAACTTCGAATGTAATATGAGGAAGTGTTTTTCAGTAAATTAGTGCCTATAGGAATATTTTGTAAAGTACTTATTAAACGCAGGTCCACAATTTCTTTTATCTTGGCAGATATTTTTGAGTTTTCTTAAGTATAACGCAAAATTAGATGGTAAAAAAGTAGATTAATGGTAAGACAGTCTAAATCAACATATTTTTAGATAAAACAAAAGAACCATATATTAATAACGAACATAAAGCGTAATATACAATTTTCAGCAACAAGTTTTTCTATCTTTTTCCATTTTTGGTTTCAGATCTGGTATCAGTTTTCCCTCAAGCGAAAGCTTGCATATGAATGACATAAGGTTAGTGAATGGGTTTCTTTTTCTTGTTTAATTTTTAATTTTATATCTCGTATAAATTTTCCATCAGACATTACATATGAATGATTTGAGATTATTAAATTAAATATGCATTGGTAATAAAATTTCTTACGAAACATAGAATAAATTTAATAATCTGGAAGAAACCGTATTTCAACCAACAGCAATACATAAATGGATTAAAATGTTAATTCAAGAATGACTACTCGTACAAGATTAGTAAGCAGACATTGAAACAGAAATGCAGAAATCGCATATTTCTAAGAAAATGATAGTAATTGCTGTGGAATATTAGGTCTTTAATTGTTCACTGACAGTTAAATTGTAATATGGGAGATACAAAGTTATTTTTCAAGTAAATACAGGAGTAACCAATTGAAAATCGAGGAATTTTGTTAATTTATGCGTTCAATAATTCAACGAACGAATTTGGGATAAAGAATCTAATTACGACAATGTAATTCATTCTATTAACGAACACGTATTTGAAAAGTTATATCATTTGGCTAAAAACAGTCTTGAATAATTTGATAGTATATATATGTAAGTGCTAATACTACTGACCCATTACAGCAAATGACCAAATGAAAGACCATATTTGTATATATATGCTAATTCATATTTTGAAATTGGACTTAAAATCCTGTCAAAAGTTATTAAGATGTTGCACCTGAAAATAAATAAAATTAATTAATTAAAGCTTTAGAAAGAGCTGGTGTTATTGGTTTTATAATTACATAAGAAAAGATGAAGCATAGATTTACGAAAAGCTGGAATAAAATTTTCTGATAACTAAAATTCAAGTATGAGTGCTAATGTCCAGGAGTTATATGTCAATCGTTTTTAAATAAATTGGAAATACACACACTATTAATTTCGAAGGACCATTAGTTACAAGTTGGCTGTAGACAATGAAACTATTCAATAGGTAATGAGTTCTAACTACCTGATAATAAATATGTCAAATATTAAACTACTGAAAAAAGAAATTAGATTACAAAGAAGCACAGTAGAATTGACTGAAAATGGTCTTATTATAGAAATAGTCTAGAGAATCAAGTTTATTTCCGGAAAAACAAAGTTGGTTTCTACAAAACTTATTAGACTTTATTTAATTTAAGTAACTGGAGATGAGAGTAGAAATCGCAGAAACAAGGCGAACGAAAGAAGCAATACAAATGAAGACAAACTACAAGGAAGAAACTAAGCAAACAGAAGACAATAAGGACGAAATCGAAAGAACGGTTTTGAATGGATTATTTAGACAATAAGACCTAAACTCATCTCAGAAAATGGGATAATGTGAAACTGAATTCTAGAAGACCATTGAGATTATCATCAATCGCAAAATAGTGGTCATCAGTACGAGTACCACAGGAATTATGACAATAAAGAGAAAAAAATAAGAAGAACTATAATTCGGCATATCAGAAAGTTTTCTCAAAATACGAAGGCACGTGATCTCACACTTTTTTTCTTTTATTTTTATATTTAGATGCTATTACTAAAAATCGAATACGTGCCATAGATAATCTTACTTAAGTTAAAGTCTAACAAGATATTTAAGACATGCGATTGTAAACACAGCACAGACTAGCATAGAAGGGTAAATGCTGGTATTCCTAATGCTCGTAGATATATTCAAAGACTATTTTGTATAACATAATGGTATTTAAATTATACATATATCGACGAATGTATTTACTGGTTGATGAATTGTGTACTACACCGAAAACGAATAAAGAATTGCTTCCATTTTTAAGCGTATTTTTAACAGCACCTAATAACTCAGTGCAATATAAATAAAATCAGCAAATTTTTAGTACTTTTGTTTTAATTAAAAGTGTGGGCCAGTAGACTCAATCATAACTAAGAATTCATAATTAGATTTTTTATAGGAAGAACTGCATAATTTTCAATTTCGTAGTAACGTTCATTCTAATAACAATTGTATTTGTTAAATAAAAATAAAGTAAATTTCATACTTATTGTACAAAATTAACAAGTTCAGTTTAAAACAAATTACTAGTAAATGAATAAGAAAAATGTTAAAAAATATTAAATGTATAGTATTTTAAGACTGTCATTCTATTCCTTCATGTATGATTGTTATATTAGTACAATATTTTGATATCCTTTTCAGGAGTTCTTCAGGAGTTCTATAGGTTTTGGTCACAATTTGAAAATATTGAGATACTACATACAAATATCTGTGGGTCAACAGAGTATTATGAGAGAGAAATAAAATCAACGATCTAGGTAAAATTGACTTTCGAATACATATATCGATAACCTTGTCTAATTCAGTTGCATATCCTATAAATTTTATTATTTAATCCCCTCGATCAGTGATTCTTAATTTGTGACAGAATAATTTTCAATCTAACGCAAAGTGCGCCCCTAGGGATTGAGAATCCTGCAGTGTGTGAAATTTTATAATATTTTAGCTTTAAAAAGTCTTTGCTATACCCATTGCAAATATTCACATTTTTTAACAGTCTATTAGTCTGTCCTTCAAGATTTGCGGAACATATCCAGCATCTGGTGCTGATTATCCATACTTACTACATACACGAAACTAGTCGAAAATTTTTAAACGAACGTTTACCCAATGCATTTTTGAGCAAGCACGAATATATTAGGTGCGCAACTAAGTTCTCGCTGTCTTTCAAGAGATGGCTCCAGTAGTAAGTGCTGGTCGATTGTGACATAATCACAACGTCATGAACCAAGCTTAGAAATATGGTAAACAAACCGCTTTGACACATTAGTGATTTTGTTTTTGCGTCATATACTTTTGGTTGTGTGAAAATGTCTGATTTTGTGCCAAAAAATCGTCATTTGCGGGAAGTGTTGCTTTTCTTCTTTCAATAGAAGGAAACGGCGGCTGAAGCGCATCGAGAACTCCAAAAAGTTTACGGAGATGCTGCTCTAAGTGAAACAACGTGCCGTGATTGATTCCGTCGCTTCAAGGACGGTGATTTCGATGTTGACGACCGTTCGCGTGAAGGAAGACCAAAAACTTTCAAAGACGCTGAATTAGAGGCATTGCTCGATGAGAATCCATGCCAAACGCAAAAAGAAGTTTTGCTTAAGCATTAGAAGTTACCTGCCAAGCCATTTCCCAGCGATTGCATGCGTTGGAAATGATTCAAAAACAAGGATCTTGGGTTCCTTATGATTTCAAGCCAAGAGACGTTGAGCGTCGTTTTTTCGCCTGTAAACAACTGTTCCAGGTTTTGATTGTGTTTATTTGATGAGACCAGGGCGGTGTTATTTATTATGAGCTGTCGAAACCGAACGAAACCATCACTGGGGAACGGTATCGAACTCAATTGATGCGATTGAGCCAAGCACTGCGTGAAAAGCGGCCACAATACGAGCAGAGGCACGAAAAAGTGATTCTACAGCATGACAACGCTCGGCCTCACGTTTCCAAACCCGTTAAAATCTACTTAGAAACGCTCAAATGGGAGATCCTACCCCACCCGCCATATTCCCCAGATATTGCGCCGTCCGATTATTACTTGTTCCGTTCGATGGTACATGGTCTGGCTAATCAGCAGTGCCGCTCATATGAAGACATCTCAAAATGACTTGATTCGTAGATAGCCTCAAAAGACGAACACTTCTACCGTGACGGTATTCGAGCTCTGCCAGAAAGATAGGAAAAAGTTATCCCTAGCGATGGGCAATATTTTGAATGATTCATTTGTAAACATTTTTTCACAATAAAGTTGCATTTTCATTAAAAAAAAAACAGCGAGAACTTAGTTGCGCACCTAATACTAATATCAAGTTCCCAGTTAAGTATGTATTGTAACGAAGTTCCCGAATTCATTCATACATCAACGTCAATTTTTTTATTTTAGTAATAAATTTGGTTTCACTTCTATTTCAAAATTCTTTAAATTATGGACGCGTAATTTTTAGTGTATACTAGCAACAGAAACAAATCTAAAAACAGTACGTATATACGCCTTTGCACATAACAGCACGTTCACATTATTTTAATTATTCAAAAGCTCTAAATCATTGTATACCAGAAGATAAAAATTTACATTTAGAAAAAACTAAAATCTAATATACATTTTACTATAAATCTGTGAAAGCTATTGTATGAAAATTTTGTCGTTCGACGTTTTATTAACAAGAAACCTATAAGAAATATGTATATTTGTATGTATACTTAGTACAAAACTTTTGTAAAGAAACATAAAATATATGTGCATATATTTGAATTTAGATGAGGGTATTTGACAGGTTGCACTTTTTATGCTAAGATAAATTACTAAGTAAATACTACAAATTTGAACATGAGTAAAAAATATTTAAAAGAAACTAGAATGTAGTTATGTCATATTATTCAACGTGTCTATGTTAGAACGAAATTTGCTTAGCTATTAATTTAAATTGAAATAATACATATTTGACAAAGATGGCGTACAAAGACTTGTAATATCTAAATTGACATGGTAAAAATCATTAATTTTTTTAGTTCATAAACTACCACCATATCATTTTCGTATAGAAGTGACTGGTTAAACTTGTTTTACAATCAATTCTTTAATTTTATCATTTTCAGGTTTTTGTCCGAATTAGTACAAACCATAGAGGACAAAGCGAACCACAAAGAGAATGAGTTTTCCAATATGATCTTTTGAAGATACACCCAGACAACCCTTAAATAAATGAATATAGGATCATCTTAACAAATACGTCATTTAATGCTTCCTCCCGTCTTGTGGATCGAAATTCTCATTTATGTCGTTAGTCCAGCATACTAATGAGCATAAATGTAAATCGATAGAACAAAGAGGTCATTTACAAAACTCCCACAATACAGTGACCCAAACTAGTAATTGAATAGAAGACATAATTTTATTTTTTTGAACTACGAAATTTGTATAATAGATTTTCCACGGACATCTACAGGATATGAATTCGTAGAATGCCCCAACGCTATGACACTTTATGCATAGGTTCCCAAACTTTTTAAAGCCATGGTGCCCATAACGTTCAGATTATTTCCGGCGGCGCCCATCATATGAAGCAAACCTGGAGACCTGATAATTTTAAGTCTAAAATCTTAAATTTAAATAAATTCTATGCTATGATCCCTAAATTTAACTTGTAGATTTTTATAAGACTTTAATTTAGTTTAAAAACTTTGTGAATAGTTGTTGATAAATTTGTTTTTTTTTAGTAATTGTAATAAGCAGGAGAAGGAAAACGTAAATAAATCTACTGACACACTGATATTAAATCTAAAATTTAATATACAAAATGAATAGTACTTATTTTGAACCTATCATTGTTGATTATATTTAAAATCAAGTGCAGAAAAAGCTGTTCAATAAATTCGTTTTTATAAAATTATATTTTTAAATTTTTTTCATTTTGGCGAGACTGTCGGGGCGCCTCTGGAAACACTCTGCGGCATCCCCGGGCGCCGCAGTGCATACTTTGAGAACCCCTACTATAATGCTATTGTGGTCTATGAATATGTCTAGCACCTTATCAATGAAGAATTAGGAAATTTGCCCAAGCAACACAACAAGGTAAATTTTTCATTAAAGGTATCTTCCGTTTGTTAAAGTAAAATTAAATCATAGAAATGGAAAATACTTATAGTTGTGTTAATCGATGTTTTTAATAAATAATCCAGGATGAATATTTTAAAAAACGAAGAACCTCAACTGATTTTTGTATGTAGGAAGCAGACACGTCGAAAACAAAATTAGGAATGCAATTGTTTACAATAACCTAGACTTTTTTTTACAAACTAGACTCAATAAAATGTAGAACGGTTTTTGCAATTAATACGTATATATTGCTTTACCTGCCTTGTGAATAAGTTTTTTTAATTTCAATTACTTATGGAGTTTCAGATTAGATGCTTTTCTAATGACGCGTGTATCATTAGCAAACTGTAATTCCTTAAGAATTAGAAGTGTTGCGAAATTTCAACCTGACTACATTTTTCCTGTTTCGTAAATATTTAAAACTTTACATTATCATCTCTTTCAGCTACGCATTTTGATTATTAAATACGAAACTCTCCAACAAAAATTTAACAAAAAAAATCTTAGAAAAGTATTAATCAGATTTTACTTTTATATAGATATAAAATAAGATAAAGTCTTATTAACCGTGGAAATTATATGCTCCAGTACTCGTACTTTCGACCCTCTGATGTCTCGTTAAAACTTTTCATCCTCGAGGTGCTTCATTAAACCGCTTGTTGGGGTGGCGCTGTATTCAAACTTAGACTATTTCCGCTGGTGAATGTAGGGCGTACGACGAAAAGGGGAAAATGATATACTTAAATTCAATAAATAAAATAAATTGTAGAGTTCATTAGTATAAGTAAGAAATAACAATTAGATATTCATCTTGTGGTGGAAGAGACAATATGGTAGTGAAATAACAAAATAATATTAAGAGAATTAGTTTTTAATAAGTCAAGTGAAATTAGCTAGAAAAAAATAATTGGAAAGCATTATGACTGGAGGAGCGTCATCTATTGTTATTCTCCATAGTATACGTGTAGAAATCTGCAGGAATACTGAAATACGTTTTAAAAACTGCGAAATTGTATTCTTATAATGTTTTGTAGGTTGCAAAATTACTAAATTAACGAATCGTCAATTCGTTTCCATCGATTGTAGTAATTAACACATGTGTTAATTAATATTCTAAATGTTACAATTACAGCGAATCCAGTGCAGCTTCTTAAAATACTTAATTTTACAATTGATGGTATCTACCCACCAATAAGACTACGATTTATGCGATTTATTTACTAGTGGAGAGGCATCAAACGAACTAACTTCCTGAAGAAAGATCCATGGTGCACGTTTCTTATGGAAATTAATTCATAGAAGAATTAGCGGTCCTAAAATTTTATCTAACATTAATTTTCATATTTCTTGTCTTGTCGCTCGCTCAGTCTAAACTTTCAAACTTCTAACAGAACGAACGCCTTGTGGAACCCTTCTGTCACAAATATGTGCCGCATCGCTGATCGTCGGTGTGAAGATATATTCTTTGTCCAGTTGTAATAATTATATTTTTTTATTACTAAAGGGTGTCCCAAAATTAACGCAAGATTTGAATTAAATAGAAAACACAGTTTTTAGTCTTTTGATTGTTATTTTTTTATTGAATCATAAAGTACATAGGATAGGGTTTATGGAATAACCCATCGAGCAAAAGGCCTCCACGTCTGTGCATGCACACACGCACTCGTTTGCCGAAATTTTGCATGACTATTATGCACAAATGTTGCTGAATTTCGTTGATGCAACGTTGAGTCTCCTCCTTTAATGCACGGGTGGTTGTGTAATTTCAAATAACCCCATGAAAAGAAATCTAATGGTGTTAAATCACACGATGTAGAGGGCCAATTCTGATCACATAAAACGAGAAATTACAGACCTGGAAATGTCTCATCGCTAATTACAATTGTAAAAGAAAAAAAGAAAAATTAGTATTGGACAAATTAAAATGATTCTGTGCATATCCTATATAATAATTTCGCAATTAAGTTGATAAAAAAAGTTTATTGGCAACACTGACACAGTGAATTTAGCCACTAATTTACTTAAATCTACAGGTTATACATAACCTATAAAGTAGGCGACCTATTATTTCTTCTTCAAGTTTCCACGTAAATAAGTTTATGTAAACTAATTTCGCATTTTACTATACACACGAAGAGTAGCTCCTGAAAGACATTTGCAACAGATATATTTAAATTTCAAAGTTTAGTGAACGAAAAAAATCATTTTATACATTATTAAGCTGTCTACTTTTTTTCTGAAAATAAATCAGTTCGTTTAGAAGATAGTGACACAAATAGTCGCCGGTTTGTAGATAAATTTTGAATATTGTCATTAGCAAATTTTCATACTTTAATTTAAGAATACTCCATTAGCTGTATCTCCTAAATAAAGTGTTGTTTATATATTATTGCTTATTTATATTTATTAGTGTAATAGTTATTTAGAACAGCAACAATTATTGATGACCTAAAATTACGGTAAATTATTCAAAATATTTATTAGCAATTTGCTTTTTCTTTTTAAATATTCGAGATATTCTATGAAAATACGATGGATGTAACTTAAAAAATACAACAAAACCGTTCAAATGAATGTATAATATATGGAAAGCTAAGGATATGTTTTAGCAGAGAATTGGGCGACACTATGAAACTATGACTACCCCAACATTTCATTGCAGTATCATAATTGGAAAATAGGCGCCAAAATATAAAAAATAAACACCGTCCGTTAATTAGCGAATTTATTTGTATGTACTATATTGACATAATATTACACAACACTTTTTTTAAATTTAGGACAATGACAGAAAATTATATTCAAAAAATTCTGGACTCAATGTCGCAAAAATTACGTAATGAATGTTCTGGACGATTTGTCTTCAAGATTATAAGCGAATTATGAAGAAATGAAAGTCATTTCGAAAGCGCTATTGTTAAATATACCTAGTCTATCCTATCCTATCCTTTCATCGGCAAATGCAGTTTGGAGAATAGACAGAACACACAGGGGGCCAAATCCGGTGAATGGTTGATGATTAAAATGCCATTTTCATGGTGCATTATCATGTAACAAACGCCAGCTACCATTTCCACGATATTGAGGGTGGACACAACGAATACGCGCCAAAAGACGCTTCATAATACTAAAATAATATACAGCATTGACTGTTTCACTAGTTGGTACAAACTCTTTGTGCACTATACCTTTCGAATAACAAATTGACATTACCTTCACTTTTGAGTTCTCTTGGATGCTTCCATTCAGACTTTTGACGCTTGGTCTCTGGATCATATTGAAAACACCACGTCTTATCGACAGTTACAATAGAATATCTACAGTTTTCGTCCTTTTTTGAACCTTTAGTCAAGTCTGTACAATGATGAATTCATTCAGCTTGTGTGGTTCAAACCTTGCACAAATCTTTCTCAATGCCAAATGGTGTATCAAAATGCGATGAACTGAATCTTTGAAAATATTTGATTCCATTCCCACGTCTTGCAATGAGGATTTCGGCTTATTTCTGATAAATTCACGCACAAGTTTGATGTTACTTTCCATAACGATAGATTTTCTTGCACTAGGATGTTCGTCGTCATTTATGTCGGTATGACTGTCTTTAAATCGTTTATACCACTCATACACACTCGTACGTGATAAACATGCATCACCATACACTTGTTTCATCAAATTAAATGATTTATCGAGTTTAAAACAGATCTTGATATTTGCTCTTTGTTCAAAATTCATTTTTCGACCAATGCCAAATATACACTGTTACTTTATGCGCAATTTCTCTGCTTCTAATGATGCAAATGTCATGATATTTTAACATAACATTGGTGAAAGATCTACCTTACCGACGCATATTTTTTTAATAGATGGCGCCACTAAGAATTACTATTTTAAAAAAGTTCGGTTTTCTCTGCGGCATACTGTGTAGTTCTGTACAAAATGTATTTAAATTTTTAAAATAAAATATTTGACTTTTCTTATTGTTATAATCGCCTGTTTCTGTGGCGCACCCTGAATAACTAGATATTGTGCAAAAATACAATTAATCAATTCTCATTAACAGTGTATGTGATTAAGTATCCATTTCAAATGAAAAATTATTTAATATAAAGGTCATCCGAAATAATAGTGCAGATCAGAATGAATATTCATTTTGATTGACAAAAATAAATTCGTAAATTTAATTAAAAAAGTTTTGAATAAATTATTCTTAAATTCTTAGTTTTGTTAGAACTTAATTTTATGATTTTCAATAGCGTCGAAGATTTTTACGTTTGCACATGTATAAATTGCCAGATAAATAAATAGTGTTCGTGATCACATGCAGTAATAAAGAATGACTTTAAAATAATGTAAATTCCCGAGAGTTTTCCTTAAAAAAAATACAAAACATTTCTCTCTTGTAAACACTTAATTTTATCAACATTATAGAGCGAGCTTCTGTAAAAGCATCAATAAATTTTTTCTTGAAAGCTCTATCACATATCCAGCTGCCAGACTAAAAATAGTGTCTATATTGATAGCCCCGCGTAACAAAATAGAATAATAAATTCCTCTGTTTGAAATGAACACCAACAGAAAACAGAAATAGAAAACGTGATGGAAAAAATATTCAGCATTAAACTTGTATCAACCCGTAACAGTGAGTGAATATAAAACTTAAGAAGGTAATTTATCAAGTAGAATTATATCACATTTACGTAAAGAAATTCGTAAATTTTATGTTCACACAAGATCAATTGAGACTAACAAATTATGTGATAAATCCAAAATGTGAACTTTTACGATTCTTTAAACGAAAATACGATTATTTAGTGTATTTAGCGCAAGATTATAATGTGATTTAGGAGGAAAATACGCGTATATTTTAAACATGCTATTAACTATATACGCAGCTACAATGTACCTGCACGAAAGCTTAAAATTTTGCATAATCACATTTGGAAGCTCTTGTAAATTGTATTTTTAAGAAAATATGTTCTTTGGGTTTGCAAAAAAAAATAGAAACTAAGAGGAAAATGACTTTTACGTGACAAAAAATCAAAATGTGTGTACACGAGAGTTTCAAAATAATCCCGCCTTTAACCGGAAAGCTACGGCCATCTGTCGGAAAGCCCGGGAACTTCTAGCTCCGGGCTAAAACATTATGGCAGCCGCGTGAGAGTAGTCGGGATTGGTGAATTGTTAGGCGGCCATCATGAAAGTTAGACACTTTACATAATTTATCGAGGGGATAGTACGGCCCTTTATCATAAAGCGCACCAATCCAGTACGAGGGGTAAACCCGGAGTCGCAGCCATAGTAAATAGGGCGGCACTGTTCTCAGTGTTGATTCTGACAGGATCAGAAGAAGACAGGAAGGAGAGGTAACTGCAGTGTATTTAGGATAAAATGGAGAATAGATAGGTATCGAGATGGATTCCAATGCCAAAAAAGATTAATGCCACATACTCAATTTTATTGGCGAAAATAAAATTCATTAATATCAAAGAAAAATAATATGCCAGCGTATTTTATAAAGACAGTAAAACCAGTATTAGCATAATACTTCACTTTAAAAAGCAATAAAAGCAATAATAAATGTATAGCAGGAATTCAGTCAGGAGCGTTTACGAGCTTTTTAAAAGTTCATTGATAAATACAAATCAGGTGTTGGTGTGTAATGTAGTAGTAGTAGTATTTCATTCATGGTCTTTGACGGGGGAACTGAAATAAGATTGATTGTATAAGATCTAGTCGTTTTCAAAGTGCCTCATAAACGGTTACTTTTATGTGTCGTAAAGTTTTAAGAGTCAATGAAAACGCAGGACGAGACAAGCAAGATTCTCGCCCGTAACAGGTTGCTGATAACAAACATGCGTACACATGTAAATGTCGAAAATTATTGCACTTAAAATTGACGATTTTATTATGTGTTATTCGCCGCGACGAGGGGAGTCGACCGTTAGAGGGGTAATTTACGTGTGAATTATTTCGCCTTTCCTTTTTTAACATTTTTATAATCAAGTTACTGCAGTGAGACTTTTTAATATAATTTTATGATTTGTTGATGTATTTTCATAAATATTAGACAACTTGAACTAGTTTTTTTTTCACAAATATAATATCTGTGATTATTTTACATGAAATAAATTATATCTGTGTACAGTTTGCAAATACATAAAACTGTAAAAACGATTTTCCGACAGTGTATCTTAAACACATCGCAGGAAAAACAGGTCTATAACATTTTCAACAGTAAAGGAATATATAACCAATTTATATTTAATAAATATACGGCTACTTCAATCATTTAAAATGAAACAAGAGAGAAACTTTACAATAAAATATGGGAAGACGGAAAGAAGAAGAGAAAAACAAAAAAATCTTCGAATAGCAGGCGAAACACCTTCTTAAATCAAATAAGTGGATGTAGTTGAAACCATAAATATATGCCGAGCAAGTTTATTGAAACATCAGTGGCGATTAATACGAATCAAATAAATCTATTTAACGTACCAATATAAAACTGTATTTATTGAAGGGAAAGTTAAATGCAATCCATCAAATCTCGTGTCGTCTTCCTCTATGTGAAACCGTTATCCAAATGAAGGCTATTAACACTCGAAAAAGAAATGATCAGAAATTAGAAATCTGAACCAGAACTCCATTCAAAGATAGCCTTCAGGAAGCAGTATTTACAACGAACGAAAACGTTTTGAAGAAGCCGAGGAATGTCAAAAAATGATCACAGGCCAATGCGAAAACGTCAACGGAAAGCTCAAAATAGTTCAACACCAAATACAGAAAAAAAATTTGAAAACGTACAGAAAAATAGATTTCAAGCAATTCCGAATTGTTACCCACGAAGTACCAAGCAATTTGTGCATGACTTTTGGGACTGATTACAATGATTCCAGTATTCCAACTGGTGGCAGGATATATGCAAGTCCTTCTCAAACAGTTAATGTTCTTGTGATCATTCTAATTAAATAGATGCGCATCTTAAGATGAGTTACTTCTAAAATGCGCAGCTTCAATGCCATATTTATGAAATACGAGAGTTGAATTGCATTTTTTAAAACCCTAATGTAAAAACAATGTTTCTTAATACTAAAAATAATATTTAGTGCGTACTCTTATGTAATTTTGCTCTATAAGTAAAGGCAATATTGCCTTACTTCTTTAAACTTTAATAGACAATTTTTCCGAAATAAACAATAAATGTATTAGAGACGTTTTAAGGAACCAAATTTCAAGTATTGTACAACGAAAGAAAACTAGGGACGGCAACAAATTTATTATACATAATTAATAACATAAATTATAGTAAATAGAGAGGAAGTCATGTTTTCTGTTGTTGAAATATCTTGTTTTATAATATTGGCGATAATTCCTTGCAACTATAAAATTCTCAGTATTCTAACCGCCACTAAACACCCTTCTCGGAATTAAACACAATTATATGGGGGTAGTTTTATTTGCTTTTTGTCATTTTGTGTGCAGCGTTGTATGTGTAAAGTGAAAGTCTTATTGCAGATAGAGAGTTTATGAAATTTTATAATTAATTTAAAAATTTTGTGACATTTTAGTCTTTCTTCTATGTTTCTTTTTGTGTGTTGTGCGGGGTTGCAATTTTTAAACCAATAGGACATTAAGAAAGACATTACCAATACAAAAAAGGTGGCAATAGAGATTTTATTAAAAACTGGGAACTATTCTTATCGAGAAATAGCAGCACGAGAACAAATTTCTCCTCAAGTAGTGTACGGGGTGGTTAATTAAAGAAAACCTAATACCCATTTTCAGCGGCCGCATTCATTGTGGACGAAAGAGAAAGACAACGGATCGTTGAAACAGATTAATTTTTAAAATATCATTAGAGAGTCGACAGTGAACCTATTAGAGAAGTAAATAACATCCAAATATCGAGCCGAATTTTACAATCTAGATTATACGAGGAAAAAATCGTCGGTCGGCGATAAAAAACAAGATTGGCCAAGACGATTACGAAAATGAGATTACAATGGGCAAAACAGCATAAGAATCTCAAGATTGAGGATTGGGAAAAGGTATGCACCATTATTTTATTTATGTTCATAAAATTTTACGCATTTTTAGAGTATACTTGAAAATGAAATGAATATTCTCTTTCAAGGTTGTATTCAGTAATGAATCGCGCTTCGAAGCCGTAACAGAAAATTTCTGCGTCGTTAAGAGAAGACTACACGGGCATGTCTATGAAGCTGCAGTGATTAGAACAGTTAAATATCGTCCAGCTATTATGATTTGGTCCTGGATATCAGGAAAGAAGCTAGGGCCCCTGTATTATGTCACAAGTACAATGAACCAAGTACAATACAAATCCGTAACGGAACCAATACTAATTCCATACATTGACTCTTTAAGTCATGGAGATGTTTACAAATTTATGCAAGATATTGTGCCATACCGTAGAGCAAAATCAATAAAAGATTAGTTTTCTGAAGTAACTCTCCAAACCAAACCCAATTGAAAATGTATGGAGTAGTTTAAAACACATTGTTTATTTAACGCCAAATCCGACACTAGCTGTTTAAAAAAAAATTTTGAAAATACATGGCGCAATAATCAGAATCTAACGAAATTAGCTCAGTTATATATCTAAAGGATGCCGAGAAGATTTGCCGCCGTGATCAAAGCAAGGGGAGGCTTAATATTACTTCATATTATTTAAAAATATTTATTAATCTTTATATTATAATGGTAATAAACAGTTGTTCATGTCGAGTTGTTATTTTGTGTTATTTCTTATAAAAATAAAACCAATAAGTTGAATTTATATGATGACCCTTATCGAGCGATACTGTAGTTGTTAAAATATTCGAAATAATTGTAATTTTTAATACAATGCTGGTTGGCGATTATATTGATGTTATATTATTAATTTTTTAAAATATGTATCGAACTTAGATAGCAAAATTATATGCACATTTTTCCCACATTATTCCACGGACATTGATACAAAGGAAAAAGAACAAATAATATCGTAATAATAACTACAGTAATAATAAATGTCTAAATTCACAAGCTTAAAAACTATTGACAAAAGTATTGGGTTGGCAACTAAGTACTTTCGCTTTTTACTGATAGAGACCGTTGCTTTATTTTTTGTATAACGTATGTTAGTGCTGTACTTCACATTGACGTAACTTCAGAAGCAAATAGTGCGTGATTTTTATTAAAGCTATTAGTTGTGGGTTAATTTTAAATGGAGTGCAGAAACGAACAATTTCGACATATTTTACTATTTTATTTCGGTAAAGGAAAGAAAGCTGCTGCGGCTCACAAAAAGATAAGCGAAGTTTATGGTGCTAATTGCTTAACAGAGCGCACGTGTCAGAATTGGTATAAAAAACTCCGTTCTGGAGATTTTTCCCTCAAAGATGAGCAACGTTCTGATCGGCCTACTGAAGTTGATGATAACCAAATCAAAGTCATAATTGAAGAGGATCGTCATATAACTGTTCGAGAGGTTGCGGAGAGGCTACATGTTTCGCACACAACAATTGAAAAACATTTAAAATGTCTTGAGCTAGTTAAGAAGGTTGATATTTGGGTACCTCACGAATTGAAAGAAATTCATTTAACACAAAGAATAAACTTTTGCGATATGCACCTTAGACAAAATGAACCCACCCTTTCTTAAAAAGAATCATCACTGGTGATGAAAAATGGGTCCTGTACAGTAACATAGTTCGAAAACGATCATGGAACAAACACGATAAACCAGCTTAAATCACATCGAAAGCTGAATTGCATCCAAAAAAGATCATGCTGTCAGTTTGGTGGGATTACAAAGGTGTTGTGTTTTTTGAGCTGCTTCCAAGGAACCAAACGATCAATTCTGATGTTTACAGTTAACAATTAATAAAACTGGATGAAACAACCAAAGAAAAACGGCCAGAATTGTCAAATCGGAAAGGTGTAGTTTTCCACCAAGATAATGCAAGGCCTCACACATCTTTGGCGACTCGTGGGAAACTATTGGAGCTTGGCCGGGAAGTGATGCCACATCCCCCATACAGCCCTGATCCAGCACCATCTGATTACCATTTATTTCGAAGTTTGCAGAATTCTTTGAATGGTAAAACTTTCACAAATTACGATGACCTTCACTAGCACCTGGTTCAGTTTTTTGCTGATAAGGACCAGAAATTTTATGAGCGCGGAATCATGCAGCTGAAAGAAAGATGTCAAAAGGTCATTGAGCAAAATGGAAAATATATAATTGATTAAAAACCATTCTTTGTTTAAATAAAAACTGTTTTATTTTATACTGCAAAACCGAAAGTTCTTAGTTGCCAACCCATTAGTATTATCACTTTAAAAAAAATGTTGTGTGATCATCTTTAATTTAATTATAATTTGAAAACATAATCAAAAGTGTTATGAATACAGAGCCTTAAACCGATAAAATTCAGATATCTTAAAGAAATAATTACAGTACAAAGCCTAGGCATCAATCCTACTGTGGCTCCTCTGCGATTAATTCGACATAACTATTCAACAAGCATAGTATATTTCTACAACACGTTTGTAAAAACAATAGGTTAGTATTTCAAACACAGATCTGAGAAAACAGAAATGCAACGGTGAAACGAATAGACCAGAATCGTGTAAACTGGAAACTGTAAACATATGTACAAATATCTAATTTGGTCGGAATAAACGAATAGATGTTTAATAGCTTATATCTGTTATAATAATTTAATATATCTTAATAATATAATATAAATTTTATACATCAGCTCAGTTTAAATTTAAATATTTTATGTTTGTCTACAAATTTCTCGGAATTAATGAGTGATAATACCTGTTTGTTAATCGTGTCCTGTACAGTCGTAAATAATGTTAAAATAAAAAAAAATGTGTCGAAAGATGTTCGTATATTACTTAAATAATAACAAATTTCCAAATGTTTCTGAAGAAATAATAAGCAACGTATATACATTAAGGGTGTTGTATCTCTGTTTCACAAAAATATTGGAAAATGAATTAAAGAAAAAAATATCTACTAACATCAGTTTTGAAGAAGAAATTAAAGGCAATAGTATTTGGTTACCGGAAGATTTAGAACAATCTAGATACATTATGTACTTGCAATAATAAAGCATCGTACCAATAGCATGATATGAATTACATTTATGTTCTTTTAAGTGAAAGAAATATACAATCATATATATATACAAAAACCTACAAAATCAAAACATAATTCTTGTCAACGAAACGTAGCGCATAAGTGCACATAGTGAAGGTCTTTAATATAATACATTTTCAAAAAAAATCTCTCACTGGTGAAAGCCAATGAGAGGAAAAAATTTAATAGTTTCAATTAGAAAGAAGCAGATATTCTATGTTTGAATATTATTAAGTTTAGAGATTAATAATGATGCATAATATGCAGTATAATAAAGTTTATTTATAAATACATCTGAGTGTTGGTCAGTTAAATAAGTAGTGTCATTAAAATGTGTATATGTTCAAAACCAGATCCGTTGGCTTATGCATGGCATCTCAAGTAATATTAAGAAGAATGGTTGGGAGAAGAAATGGACTAAATAAATTTATTGCATAGTTTCAAACACTTGAAAATGTGAAGAACCACTCCACGAAACGTTCAGAGAAGTAATAATCTTTAACAAAGTAATGGAGTTAATTAAAAATTGATCGATAATTTTACAAAAATTAAGGCTCGTTATTCATAAAATGGCCTTTAAACTTTATTGCTTAAATATCCGTTCACAATGTTCATGGGAATCACAAATACCTTGTTAACAAAAGAAAGAGGAAGGTTACGAAAATGTGAATAATATAGCGCATATGAGCAATATTTTGAAATTTAAATGCAAAGCAAAGAATTTTACTGTCTTCGACCTAATATTAAAATGATTTCGCTTGATTAATAAATGTTTAAATAAAAATATGCTATTATATTATATTTTACATGCAACAGTGCACGTTTTTGTATCTGATGTGAAATAGAAAATGGAAAAATGTATTTTATGTGAATCGAAAAATTTGTTTTCTTCATCATGTTGCTAGTAGTTTGGACTTATTCGGAGTTTTCTCACGAAAGTCGATACATATACGTATAAATATATTTGGGGTTTTAGAATACTGCCAAAGTTTCCTTGAAAATATAGATACACCAAAACAAAAATCACTGCAAAACGACAGCGAGAGAACCAGATGGCGTAAAAACTTTTCTCTGACAACGCTAAACAAAAAGTCTTTCAATTTAAGGCGCTTCTTTGTGAAACACTTTTCGTTATTAAATAAATTCTCCCTAAGATTAAAGAAGTTTTCTTTAATAGGTACATCAAATATAATACGTGTTCAAAAGTATTGGAAATTATACACAGATTTGAACCGTTTCTATTTAGGCTATTGCTTACAATCTATTTAAAATATTCAAAGCTATAACTATGTAAATATACAAAAATTACTTGGCACAAAATTCACGAAAGATATAAATTGATTTAGTATACTTTATATAAAATATGTTACAGATATAGATTTTCATTGTTTCTGTGCTGTAAAGAAATTTCACCATATGCCAAGTACACTATATTTTTTTTTGCATTTCCGCAATGAAATTTTCCAGTTTCACTATAAATTTTAGCAAATTTAATATTTCAAACAGAACACATACAAGAGAAGAGATTTCTATATTATCTATATATATAGCCAAGAAAACAAAACTTTAACCAGTATCACCTTTCGTGAATATTTTGACCAGGTTTTGATGAAATTGAAAAATTTTTGTAACTTTGGCAGCTTTTTTGAAAGGTGAAAAGTGAGTTAAAACCTGGTCGCAGAAGTGCTGATTAAAGAGAGAAGTGTCCCAAAAACTATCCACTAATAAATGATTGCTATATATAGCGACAATACCCATTAAATTATAGAATAAAATCCAGTCCAAATAATTAGGGATTGGAAATCATTTTTCGTCATTGAAGATTATTCAATAACTAATAAATTTTCTCAAGACAAAAATATAGGAAATAATAGAGAAAATTAAAGATTTGATGACAGATGACAAGTTGCGGTTATTGCAGGAAAGGTTAGATGTTAAAGACAAAATTTTTACATTTTACATGAAGGCTTAAAGATGATAAAAGTGTGAATGACATAATCTTGTCAAGTCAGGACAAAAATTTGTTAGGCGAGGAACTTGCCAGAAAAATTTCGGTGCGTTAAAACATTATTACGATTTTTCTTAGAAAATTACCACTGATGAAACTTGGGTATATTACAGAGGTTTTTCAAAGAAATTTGATTCTATTTTGTAGGTGCGTAAACGGTCACCACCATTAAAAGGTGGGCGAAATTGATGGCAACGGTTTTCTAGAACTATTAGAGGATTCCGTTTGTTTGAGTACATGAAGAAGGGCATTACAACTGCCAGTGATGTTTCTAAAGAGACCAAGATCCTAAGACGTAAAGTACCCGAACGAAAAGACCTTAAATTTTGCTGAAAAAACTATACTGTTGCGTGATAATTCAAAACCGAATAAGGTTTAAAGCGTAAGTTATCTAGGAATGTGGATTCCACACCCACATCATTGGTCTGATCTAGCACTTGGGGTTTACTATTTCTTCCGTAGGATGAAAAATAATTATAAGAGTAGCGAAGTAGTGAAGATGATCTAAAAATTTCTGTTGATGTTTATTTTGACAAGTTACCGAAAGAAGATTTTTCAAGGAATTTGGTAGAATACTTTTTACAATTTAGTAGAATAATTTTTACAATTTCGAATTCTGCAGACATTTCAATACTTCGCGTTTTCAGAATTATTAATAGTACCAGAAAGAAATGAAATTACGTCCTGAGGTCGATGATAACGATATAAAATTTAATTTGTCAGTTGTTCCAGATGAATTTTGCTACCAAATACTAAAATAAAATCATGAAAAGTAAGAAACGAAATTTAGGAGAAATAAAAGAAATCACAAACGGAATCACCTATAATGGTTGTTAAGCAGCTAGAAAAAGTATCCAAGCAGACAATAATGCGTTTATATAATGATAAAGTATAATTAATTCTTTATTATTTTGGTTTAGAAATGACTTACGTCATTCTTTATCTCAATAGAATTAATCATACAAATACGTAACTGTTTACTTTTTTATGTGATTGTTATCCTTGGAATTCGATGAAAGGTTAAAAATGCGAGAAATAACTGTTGTTTCTTTTTTGTGAAAATATGATCTTAAGCTAACGGACAGATATCAACCAAAATTTATTTAAAATGGAAATTTAAACAAATATATAAATGTGTGTATATAAATTATACAGATTAGATCTACTAAAACACAAACATTACCACAGAAATGTTGGAAAGAAGATTTATTAACAATCTTAAAAAAGAAGTGATGAATTTTGAAATTCAATATTCCACATACAAATACACGCCAGCAAATTTACAAGATCAGTAATTTTAGTATTAATTTGATATGACCTTAAAATTTATTTGTACAACAGATATATTAATAAAAATTATGAACTTCACTTCATTTGTTTTAAAACGAAAAGAATTCGCGAAGTTAGAGGAACCACTTAAAAATTATAGATAATATTAAAATAGTATTAGGTGCGCAACTAAGTTCTCGCCGTTTTTCAATTGATGGCTCCAGTAGTAAGTGCTGGTCGATTGTGACATAACCAAAACGTCATGAACCAAGCTTAAACATATGGTAAACAAACTGCTTTGACACATTAGTGATTTTGTTTTGGCGTCATATACTTTTTTTGGTTGTGTGAAAATGTGTGATTTTGTGCCAAATAATCGTCATTTGTGGGAAATGTTGCTTTTCTTCTTTCATTCGAAGAAAACGGCGGCTGAAGTGCATCAAGAACTCCAGAAACTTTACGGGGATGCTGCTCTAAGTGAAACAACGTGCCGTGATTGGTTCCGTCGCTTCAAAGACGGTGATTTTGATGTTGACCGTTCGCGTGAAGGAAGATCAAAAATCTTCGAAGACGCTGAATTGGAGGCATTGCTCAATGAGGAAGCGTGCCAAACGCAAAAAGAGCTTTCTTCAGCATTAGGAGTTACCCGTCAAGCTATTTCCCAACATGCGTTGGGAATGATTCAAAAACAAGGAACTTGGGTTCCATATGATTTGAAGCCAAGAGACGTGTGGACAACTGCTCCAGCGGCAAAAAAGGAAGGGTTTTCTTCATTGCATCGTTATGGGTGATGAAAAATGGATTCATTACAGCAACCCAAAGAGAACAAAACCATGGGGTCATGCTTCTACGCCGTCGGTTCGGCCGAATATTCACGCTGTGAAGATTTTACTGTGTATTTGGTGAGACCAGGGAGGTGTTATTTATTATGAACTGTAGAAACCGAACGAAACCATCACTGGGGACCGGTATCGATACGAGCAGAGACACGAAAAAGTGATTGCATGACAACGCTCGGCCTCACGTTACCAAACCCGTTAAAACCTACTTAGAAACGCTCAAATGGGAGGTCCTGCCCCACCCGCCATATTTCCCAGATATTGCGCCGTCCGATTATTACTTGTTCCATTCGATGGCACATGGTCTGGCTAATCTGCAGTTCCACTCATATGAAGGCATCTCAAAATGGCTTGATTCGTGGATAACCTCAAAAGGCGAACACTTCTACCGTGACGGTATTCGAGCTCTGCCAGAAAGATGGAAAAAAGTTGTCGCTAGCGATGGGCAATATTTTGAATGATTCGTTTGTAAACATTTATTCACAATAAAGTTGCATTTTCATCAAAAAAAAAAAAACAGCGCACCTAATAGCTTATCGAAATAAAGCTTTATTTGCTTTTTCGGTACGTTAACTAATATTAACTACAATAACTAATATTAAAAAAATCATATTTTAATATACTCGTATGCAAATGCATCAGTTTGCGCCATTTTCTAAGTAACAAGTTTAAAAGATTAACAGCAAACTACGATATTTGCCATTTTAGAACTAAAAATGTCGATTATTTTTCATGAAATTCATTAAATAAAAATGGTTTCTTGAAGTACATCGACTTTCATGGCTGTTACAAATTAAATGCTTCGAATTTTCAGTCTTAAAGTTTTTGTTATAACGAAAGTTCTTTGTTTAATTAATTTTCCTAATGAAATTATAACAAACTGATATATACCATTAATTCAATACGCTCGGTGTAATGTAATGACGAAATTGTGAGACATCAAAGCAGTTGTGATGAAAAAGCAAAGCAAAATCTTTTCAATGCCTTTGGCCATTCAATTATTACCTTATTAAAATTTCGCCGCGGAATGCCAACAATGCATTGTCAAGTTCAAGGTCCAACTACCCATATAAACTAGTACATACATATATGTATATACATATACCGGAAGAAATTGCAGGCGGCAACTAGCGGCATTTGTTAGACAGGTCCCTCACTTGTCTATAAAATACCGGGTGCGGTTGTTTTACGGTCGCGCGCGACTTCTGACTATGGCACGGTGTTTTACGACCATCATCGATCCCGACCTACCTTAACTGCTTTTATTCACCGCGTTTACTGCGTTTTTATGGTCGTTATAGTGTAATTTGTAAATGTGGAACATTCTACTAATTTCAAATGGGTTCGGTTGTATTGCTTTATAACTTTCCGGGCGGACGGGACCGATGGCTGTCGGTGGTCGGTGAGTATAAGAAACGTTGATGCGATGAATCCGCGTCCTTGTCAATGACACGTGATTTTATGACATATTGTTATGATGATGTCATATAAAACGACAACTACTACTATAACTAACTCGTATCTATCTTACCAGATGGTATCCTTTAACGGCTTTTCATTTGAATGGCGATGATTCCACACGTTTCGTCCGAAATTCACCTGTAACAATAAAATCATCATTAGCATCGACTAAAAATTGCTACATAAAATTAATATTTTACATCTTTCAATATTCAGCATCGTCTGGTCTTAATCACAGTGACATTTTTGTTATGTAGGTATCAGTACTTTAGTGATGAGAGAATTGAATTGCAATCGTGAATGCAATTACAGAAAATATATTTTGTACCACATAGGCGTCTCAATATTTTCTAGTATAATTAAATAGCGACCATTCGGTTTGTAATGAGAAATTAGAATCAAAGATGTAAATGCTAGTAATTGAGAACCCTATAATATAGCTAATCGGTACTTTATAATAGGTAATATCTGTCATCTACATTACCAGCTAGCATTGTGCGGTTTTGCAATATATCGTGTTGCAAATTATTGTGATTTTGAATGAATTTTTTTAATCTTTAGTGAGACAAATAATCTAGCCAATTAGTAATAGAGTTTGTTTGACAATACGCGAGGTATGGCAATTCAATGACGAGACTGTGCTTCTTCCATCGCGCAGCCGCATCAGGCGAAGCTGTAATTGAAATGCTATTCACCTTGATACTTCCCAACGACAACCCGCAGTTTTGTTTCTTTGTTTCCTTTTGTTTACTTTCGAGCTTTAATTGCAGAGGACATTGTTATTTAGCAGTACCGTGATAATGGTTGATATAAAAATCGAGCAGCGAATTAACCTGAAATTCCCTGTCAAATTAAAAAGATCGCAAACAAAATGTTTACAAATGTTAAAGGAAGTGTTTGGTGATAATGATATGTCACGTGTGCGAGAAAAAAGTACGAACAAGCAAGTCGAAATTGAAGGTAATGCTGATCGTTTTTGTCGATATCAAGGATGTAGGTCAAAAAAGTCCTAATCAAGTTGAAGGAAAACTTAAGGAAGAAAAGATATTTGGAAGAATGACTAGTGGATTCTGCACCAGGGCAACGCACCAGCTCACAATGCTCTATGTGTGAAGCTGTTTTTAGCAGACAAACGCATTGCTGTGCTTGCTCATCCTCCGTATTCGCCAGATTTCGCACCATGTAATTCTACCTGTCCCCAAAAGTGAAAAGTGCATGAAAGGAAATACATTTTTAGTCTGTTGAACATGTAAAAGCAAAAACGACAGACTCGTTGAAGAAGCTGACAACTAATGAACTACAGCATTGTTAGGAACAATGGAAGGCAGTTATACAGTGGTGTATAGATAGAGGAGAACAGTATATTGAAGGAGATAAAAGTTAAATATAAGTTCATTTGCAATAAATAACATTTCTCACACCAGTTTCGCTATTTAATTGCCACAGCTCGTAATCCTTTAGTAGTGTTGCAGAAATGAATAGCTACGTTTATTAAAAATATCTTACGAATGTTTTTCAGGAAAGACTAGTGATGAATTTATAATGGCTCTGTATGATAAGTTATAAAACTCTAAAACACCTAAAATAGTACACAAATAGGCTAGTTTCATTTTGTAAAATGACAATTGTCACGAAATATTTATTTAAGTTTGACGGAACTCGAAAAGTAGTGATCGGTGGTATAACACAGTAAACATATTGGATTAAATTCTGTGTTTGTCAAAAAATTTCGTATTGGAAACTTCTTCCATAATTAAAAACGCTTTTGGAGAAACGCTTAGGGCAAGATATACTTGCTTTCGATGGAGTAAAGAGTTTAAGGACGGTTGGGAAGTTGTGAGTTGCAAGATGCTTCAATTAGTGCACAAATCGAGGAAACCATTAATATTGAAGCAGTCATTATTCGAAAGGATTCACGTTTAGCTATATCACGACTACCTAGCATAGATTCAATATCTGGTGGAAGTGTTTATAACCTTTTGCACAAACATTTACGCATGTCAACAGCTTGTGCTTGCTGTATTCTGCATTTACTGATACCGGACCAAAAAGCGAATGGACAAACTATTTGAGAGGAATGGAAACTAGAAATGAATAGAAAAGATGATAAGTGTGTAGCGCACATATGTACTTTTAATATTGCCCCAGACGATTTCAATCTACACCCTCAAATAAAAAGATTGTTCGTTTCAAGCAGAATATGATGCTGTTAAAGTTTTAGGGTAAGGCATGATTTCCGCCGTGCCTTTAAATAATATCAGCATCGTTGAGATGAGGTTATAGCACTACAGGAGAACTATTATAGAACGTGAAAACAGTATCGTTGTTTATGATTAATAAATAAAGGTTCAGTAGAACTCGTCCTAGCCTTTATTGAAGATATTTCGTATTTTACAGTTTGTTTTTCATATATCGAAACGCAAATGGAAAATTTTGATAAGTTTACTTTAGTGCTTGTCAAATTAAGCAAACTATATTACTTGTTTAAGTTTTTATTACAATGTAATGACAATTTGAAACTTAACATTTTCAGCCATTATGTTGTTGTTAGTAATTGCAGAAAATTTTTAATTAATTTTCTGCAATGAATAATAAGAATGCAATAGCAGGAAAGATTGATAATATTGGTTAGGACTAGGTCTAGACGACTGCCTCAATTAATTAAACCGCCAATCAGTACACGTTCGAATTTCCTAATATGTCATAAATTACATTATTCAGCACATCTAATTATTTTAACACGCAGTCAGATTTTAATGTTCACAATTATGTAATGATAACTTATTTAAATTATACAAATATCATTTTTATATAACCGTAACTTATTCAATATAGGAGGAGCAACTGAAATCCAAGTACTATAGTCTAAAAATAAATGCCATAACATTCATATAAGGAAGATCATCTATTGGTATGTTATTGGTAGGCTCCTCATATTATATGTCTTTGCCCTATATTTTTGGATTGGAATTTGTTTACGTAACGAAAAAAAATAATATTAGTGAAAATATCAAAAAAAATCTACATTTTTATAGTAGTTTATCACACCATCTACACAATATAAATCAGGAAGAGATTGCAGTTCAAGAGTGTCTCGAATGAGATTAAATTGTAAAATCAGAACGCATTTATCTACATATACTACTAAAATTAAGAAAATAATCGAATTATTCAAAAATATCTTGAAATAATTTCCAACAATAGATTAATATTTAAAGAGTTTATTACATAATAAAGTCTTTTAAGCATAATTCAGAGTCTTAAGAGCTGACAAAAAGTTATTATTCAGTCTATGTTAGAAGCACCATTATTTCAATACAGCATTGAACCTCTAGAATAATTCAATAAACAATGTTACGAGGGTACGATGTAAATATTAAACAATGGATATGGGGTCTGTATGAAGGCATCTTGAAATATTTTAAGTGAATTTGTTTACCGAAGCCATAAAGATACACAGTGTAACAGCTACTGTTTACATATACATTAATTAACGATTCTTATGCTAACTTAAATTGGAAAAAGCAGCTTTTGAGTTTTTAATTTGATTACGCTACTTAAAAATATGTTATGTAAACGAAGTTAAGACCTTTCATGTTCGTCGATAATACTTCTGATACTCGCTACTAATAATGTAATTAACATTCTGCATATTTAATTCATCTCCAATTCTTAATAAAGTGCGTAAAGCTCTAATTTACACTGTCGTATTTATTAACGTATTAATTGAATGTTTAAATAACAAAAGTTTATTTGCCTAACAGAAAAAATTAAATTAATAATAATAACCTTTAAAGACCTTTAGTTATTATTTCTAGTAGTTGCACATCATACATATGTACCCATAAGCATATAACAATTGCACGTACACTCATAGAACAGGAAAGTGATAAGGCTACATTTGTCCTGGCCTGAAAACCAAAAAGTTTAACTTCAATAGAATTTCAGGTACATCAATTCTATTATGAAGAAGATGGTAGAAAAATTTTATGTCATTGTGGTGTCTACAGAGCTTTAATGGTTCCATATTAGAGGAAGTCAATAGATTAATATGACTGTAGTCTCGAGAAGGATAGCTCCCAGGCTGACAAAAAAAAAAGTTAATTTAGAAACCCAACCCAACGCATAGGTATGTGTTTTATAAAAAGGTAACCAGACAAGTGATGCACATTCAAGTTTGTACCTAACAAAGGAAAAATAGAGTGGTAATATGTATACTGTCAATTTATGAGGAGACCCTGGTGGCTCTAACTATAAAACCCAAAATTTTAAATGCAGCTCTCGATATATCGTTGATATGGTTGTTTGTGTAGTTTGGAATCAAATGTCACACCCAAATCCTTAATAACATGGCATTTTTCAATATAAGATTTATTCAAAGTGTAACTAAAGTGAATGTGTGTTAGAAAGTGTTAGAAAAAGATGAAAATTTAAAGACATGTTTTTGAAAATTTCTTTCTTCAAAAGTCACTTGTTTTAAAAAGAAAAGATGCTGAAGGAAATCTCTTTAAACTGTAGATATGACGTTAGATGATTTCGCTATACGACAGGTCAGAAAGATGCTTTTCAAAAACTCGTTTTGTACAAAACAGTTCAGAAAATTAATTTTAAAAGACGTACCAAGGTCTTGTCTTGTACTCCTGGCAAATAATGTAGTTCTATGGTAGTTTCCCAATTACTACAGAGAAAAAGGCGAACTCTTGCCGTATTTATATATCCCGAGATTTTTACAATAACTGGAAAAACATTTGCTGATGTGCAGGATTTATATTCTGATATTAAGAAATTCGATGACGATCAATAATAGGATATTATGATATATGTATATTACACAATTCATATCTCATTTGTTTCATATTATTATAATGTTTGAAAAAAAAGAGTTATCATAACTTTTATTTATCATAGTTATAACTTTCGTAAAGATAGTAAAATAGTGCAATGCACGTATATACATAAGTAGATATACAATAGCAATACGCTAATTACATTTAAAAAAAGCTATTGTTAAAAACAAGACAGAAAGTCGAAAAATAAGGAAAACTTTAAGTTGCTATATCTGGAATAGTAAATTTCTGACATGTACTATTTTTCAGACATAGCATAAAATAGCTGAGATTAATAAAAAAAAATAACATACAACATATGTGGGCAACAACCGGCCCGTGGGCCGGATCCGGCAGCTGTAAGATTTGATTCGGCCCGCGAGATATTGTCGTATTATTTCATATCTGATATCTATCGCTAAAAATTATGAAAACTACTTTAACATGCACTACTTTTAAACGCGGCCCGCGAACGTATTTGCACATTAAAGTTTGGCCCACAACATGTCAAAGGTTGCCCATACCTGCTATAAAATATTCAACCGAATCTATGTTGCCTTAATATTGTCGAGCTTAGGTTGATAAAAAAGTAGAGCTAATATGTCTTTGTTATAACATTTGTTGTATTTACATGAAGATAAACATCAATGTTTTTGTATTAAATACATCTATAGAAAAATATTGCTAAATAAAAGCTTGAGCTTTAGAGTGGTAAATATAACAGATTATTTTAATTTTCCACATTGCGAAAATGTTAGGATTTTTTTATTACATACCGCGTGTGGGTTTGGTGAAGAGGATAAGAAAAGCAAAAAATAGAGTAGAACTTCTGAGCAAATTTTACATAGAAAAACGACGCAGAGTTACGCTAACAAATTCTTCTGAAAATATTGGTGAAACAAATAAAATCAATAGCTTAAAAATAAAACCAAGTGGTTCGAAATACATTTACACAATTGGCCTTAAATTGAAGAAAAACTCCTGTTAAGTGTGATATATAAATACGGTTTGATGTACTTCATATAAATCGAACGAAATAGGGTCTGTTATTTGGACGAGTTTGGACATGGGTGTTAACGGAAATAAGCTTGTGTGAAGGAAATACGAAATAATAAACAAATATTAAAATTTTAATATTTGATACTATATGTATGTATGTTTGTGTGTATATCGATGGTAGTTCTTTTATGGTAAGGAGCCAATTTAAGGTATAAAAACAGAAAAGATTTAAAAAATAGATGATATAAGAAAATTACATACTATACTCAGATTATTTTGGAAGATTCGTGATTCGTGTCTGGTTTACTCGGATGTATTACCATACATTTATGCAAAACAATGATCCAAAATATACGGCAATACTGTATTTACAGTATACATAATAAACGGTACAAGCTACAGCATCAGTGTTTTATGTGTCAACATACATATGCATGTATGAACATTACAACTTTTTAGTACCGCTAATTGAGATGTCAGGTAAAATACTTCTATATTACCCCTTACAAATGATACAGCAACCATTTACTGTAAAGTGCCTGAGAATTTGAATTTCAAATTTGTGTGCGTTCAAACGACGACAAAGAAAGAAGCTAGACGAATCGAAAGTACACATGCATATACCAATGCAATTAAGCTAAAACAGTTGCTTCTATTCTATATTTTATAAATAATAATAACTGTAGAAGTGGTTTTTATAATTATAAGAAAACAATGACGACGTCTTTGCGGTAAGATCAGGTTATTTATTGATAGTTTGACCCGTTTTAATTGTAAAGTATTGAACATATATAGACATATTTATAAATAAGAATACATTCGTATTATGTGGCAGTTTTTAGAAGTCCACTTAAATAATTAAAAAAAAATTAGAAGTAATTTGTATTATGTGATATTCGAATACATATTTAAGTGCATGTGAGAATTCTTACGAAAAAGATAAAAAAATAAAAAAAAATATAAATTCTAAAACTCGAAATTACATATACGCAGTTATTAAAGTCATATACAAATGTGCTTATATTTATAAAATGCATTAGTATGATTGCATCGATACATATGCGACCGGTAACGCACACAGAAAAACCACAAACATAGACACAAAGAAATATCTGAAACTATTACAAATAAAATAACCGAAATGCTTGCAATTATTTCGGTAATTAGTTGCACCTACACTATGAAAAACAAAAATAACTTACCCTACATAAACAACGACATTCGAGAATTCAAAATAAAGAGAATCAAGAACTGTATGCCAGCAATAAAGACGTCTTCCACAACACGTCCAATTTTAACTTTGTTGAGCATAACTCTGCAGACTAATTTAGTCGGTGTATGTGTACTTAAAAATATGTTTATACTTAACCGACATTTTGTATACCACACCAGACGTATCTCACGAAGTAGGTTGAAACGTTTAGGGGGTTGGTTTCGCCCTACTACCCTCTAGAGGAAAATAATGCACCGCATTCATTTTTTTTTCTTTATACACTGGCACATATTACATGAGAACAACAGACGTAAATTGACGGAATTAATACTTGAACAAGAATTTGCGAAAAAAGAGTGCATAGAGTACCTTTGGGAAATTTTGTTTTCGAAGAAAGGAGATACGGCAAAATTGACTGTACTTGCAAACCTAAAATATGTATCTTTACACAAATAAGTACGTATGTTTTTCTTTTTTATTTTCACCAGTACTTCTAAATATAGTCTGAAATTGGAGAAACATAGTTTTTTTATTTTATCAGACATACTTGTCCCAAAAATCAGAACTTTTGCTTACACTTTATATAGTAAAAATTATATCAAGTACTTACACAAAATTCATATCTACAATAAAAGATCAAGCACCTACGCAAAGTTTATTTAATACGTTTATTAATCTTAAATAGTATGTATTACATATAAACTCTGTTTCGAAACAAAAAAACAGTTTCTCATCCACCAAATAGCTATCATATAGCTAAGCGTTGGATTTTATAGGTTCAAGTTCAACATAGACAGTCTGTTGCAGAGAAAACGGAACTTTTTTTAAAATAAAAACAAAAGTTTACTATTTTGGAAAAATTCAATTTTTTCTTCAAAGTAGTCGCCTTCGGCTTCAAAACAACGTTTTGCACGGTCAATTAACATGTCGAATAAATTTTTAAGTTCATCTTTTGAGATGTCCTTCAAGATCGCCGTCGACGCCTTTCTAATGGCTTCGATATCGACATAACGCTGTCCTTTCATCGGCATATGAAGTTTGGAGCATAAATAGAAATCACTGAGGGCCAAATTCGGTGAATACAGTGACTGGTTGATGGTTAAAATGCCATTTGTAGTTAGAAAATCAGTGACAAGCGGCGAGTGATTAAATGGTGCATTATCATGTAACAAACGCCAGCTTCTATTTTGACGATATTGAAGGCACACGCAACGAATACGCGCCAAAAGACGCTTCATAGCACCAAGATAATATACAGCACTGACTGATTGAGCAGTTGGTACAAACTCTTTGTGCACTATGCCTTACGAATCATAAAAACAAATCAACAATGTCTTCACTTTTGACCCCTCCAAACGGTTTTTTTCGGTCTTTCATCGTTTGGATGCTTTCATTCAGAACTTTGACGCTCGGTCTCTGAATAATATTGAAAACATCAAATCTCATCGCCAGTTGCAATAGAATACCTGAAGTTTTCGTCCTTCAATGTTGAATTCGGAAGAACTTTTGATCATCAGTTAGTTTGTGTGGTACAAACCGTGTAGAAATCTTTCTCAGTCCCAAATACTGTGTCAAAATACCATGAATTGAATATTTGGAAATATTTAATTGCATTCTCATGTATTGCAATGAGGATTTCGGCTCATTTCTGATAAATTTACGCACAAGTTCGATGTAACTTCCCGTAACAACTTATTTTTTTTCATCAGGATGTTTATCGTCATTTATATCTACAGGACCGTCTTTAAATCGTTTATACCACTCATACACACACATCACCATACACTTCTTTCATCAAATTAAACGTTTCAGTAAAGGATCTAGCGAGATTAAAACAGAATTTGATATTTTGCTCTTTTTTCAAAATTTTTCGAGCAATGCCGCGTGTGGCGTTCTTTTGATGCAAATGTTGACATAACGTTGGTAAAAGTTCTATCTTACCGACGCATATTTTTTAATAGATGGTGCCACTAAGACTTACTAATTTAAAAAGTTCGGTTTTTCCTGCGACAGACTGTGCAGAAAATTATATTCGTCATTTGTCACTTATTTACTCAAATTCAAACACTTTATGTTGTAATACTTGTGTTTCAAATTTATGTCACAAGCTTCAAAAATGAGAAAAATAGCAATTAACATCTCCGATTATTAAGTAAGGTTCAGGTATTATTTCTTGTGTATATAAAAATGTTTTATAGAGTTGGAAAAATCAACCATATATTGTATTATTAAGAAATAAAACGCGCAGTGTGTGTTTTGGTTTTCAACGGTACGGTTCATGTGCGGAATTTGTTTTCGTACGGGATTTTGCCGTAGTTTTCCAGGTGCGACGCTTTAATTATATGCTAATGATGACAACTTAGTTGTCGATATACGTATGCAGAATACGAAAATTAATGTGGAAAGGGGTTATATATCAACCTTCAGTGATTAAGTTAATCAATCATAGGCTTCATCAAAATTACCTTCTGGAATTACATCTTCTATAATTTCTAGACTTTTAATATCAATCTCTATAATTGTTCTTGCCTTGAGATTTATTTTTTTTTGGAGACGTATTTGTATAACGTATATGATTATTGACATTAGTATTCTCTTCACGTAATTTTAATGAATTTTTTACAGATTTTAAAAGTATTATTCTTTTATCGTAATTAATTTGTGCGCCTTCTCTTTCTAAAAAAATCTTGATCCAAATAGACCGTCAAAGAGGGCATTTGTTGCCTGATTAAGAATATGAAATTTTACAAAGAAGGTTTGATTTTGATCATTTAAAGGTAATAAAAAACTTCATACTATAAAAATAGGACTATCGAGACTGAGATCTTGTAAAGTAAGTTTTTCCTGAGAATTAAAACATGTAGTAGAGATAAGTCTGATTTATTTAAAGAGGTACTTGCACCAGTGTCTATTAAAAATTTAAGATTTTTATTCATGTTGTCTGACTGTGGAGATGTTACTTCAATGTATTTAAGTCTATCATTAGAAATTAAAATTTTTAATTCTCGAACACCAGTAATTGAGAAATTTGATCTATCTATGCGGCGTTCTTCACAACAGATTGTTGAGAATTTAAGGAATGCATTTGATTAGTTTTGGTAACTCTTGAATTGACAAGAACATTATTTCTTTCTAGTTGTTTTCTTATTTTTAATTCCCTACACTCGGTTATTATATGACCAATTTTTTTAAGTTTTTGGAATATTTTATGGATTCTTTATTAGTATTTTCATTTAAGAAAAATTAATGTATTTATTTGTATTATGATGTGTTTGTTTAATGCGATATTCAAACGTATTACGGTTACTGCGTTTACAATTATTGCAAAAATTTGGCTTTATTATATTCTTCAAAGCTTAACGCTTTTTCTTCAGTAGCTGTGGCTGTGAAAGCAGAATTTAGGTAACTAAAATCTTTCCATCTTAACATCTGTGAAATTGCGGGTATTAAATAAAAAATAAAACGATTTAATGTTAATTTATAAATTGCTAAATAAAATAAATTTTCCCAGCATTAAGGTTTGACCTTGAGTCTGTAATTTAACAGCTAATAAAGCCCCTGAGTTTAGAACTTTAAACGTAGGAAAAAGTTATTAATGGATTCTTTGTAATTTTATTCTTTGTATATTTAATTCCTCCATTGTTTGCGTATAATGTTATCTTGATATAGATCTTTTAATTTATTTTTTAATATTTTCCAGTCACTAAAATGTTGTTGAGCTAATTGTTCCTTCGCCCGCTCTGACATTTTTGCTAATATCTGGTATAATATAGTAAGAACATTTTTTGATCTTTGCAAGCTGAATCATTTGCGTTATTGCAATTGACTAAAAATATACAAATTTCGAATCTATTTCCGTTAAATTCCCGAGGAATTAGTTTACACAAAAAAATCGATAAAAGATTTTGAGATAAGAATTTCGGAACTAAAAAATGAAGTATTGGGCATTTTAGAAAGTACACCAAGACACACTATACAATAATTTACAAAATCAAGAGTGAATGCACTTACTTGAATGATCTCGTCCTAGATTTGTCGAAGAAAATCCTATGACTGTGCCAATTATTGTTGGTTTTTTTTAACACCTAAGGTTGATATATAACCCCTTTCCACATCAATTTTCGTATTCTGTATACATATGTCGACAACAAAGTTGTCATCATCATCAGATAAAGTGTCGCACCTGGAAAACTACGGTAAAAACCCGCACCAAACAAATTCCGTACACGAGCTGTACTGTCGAAAGCCAAAACATACGCTGTAAACGCATGGCTTTTACCGGTACACATCGTGAATGGAATTTGTTTCGTGCGGGTTTTTGCTGTAATTTTCTAGATGCTAGGTGTTTAATTATCTGTTGATGATGATAACTTAGTTGTAGAAACACGTATACAGAATACGGGAATTAATGTAGAAAGCGGTTATTTATCAACCTTAAGTGATTAAGTTAATCAACCACAGGCTCCATCAAAATTACCAATGTTGGTTTTTTTTCAAGTAAGAAAAATACACTTTCTTTACTATAACTTTATTGTAACACTAGTTGTACAGTACTACTTGAAAACACATTTCGGAAATATTTATATGGAATTTGAGATTAAAGTTCAGAAATGACAATCTTATATAAATACACTTGTACACTTATAATTACAAACGAATTGTTTGTAAACTAAATATTATCAAAGTAGTATAAAGATATGAAACTACATAAATGGTTACTAGTTTGTCATTTATAATTTGAATAAATAATAAATACAATTATATGAATGATTATGGTTCATAAATCAGAAGAAAATAATACATAGCAATACAATTGTGTATTAAGATTAAAATTTAGTAATTAATAATGAAAATAAACAAGTATATACCAATAGTAAATAGGATATGAAAAAGCATACAGTTTTCATAGATTGTAACTTCAGTAACAATAGAGAGCGATTGTAGTATAGAACGCCTTACTAAAATCAATGAAAAAAAAATCTGTTTGATGAACATCCAAGGCATCATCTATGTATTGCGTAAGTTCCACTAAGTAGTAATAGACCTGCCCTTGATAAAGTCATGTTGTTTAATTGAAAAATATAATTTTACACTGCCATATAGTTTGTTGTAGATAACATATACGAACACTTCGGTTGTCTGAAAATGTATTTATATACCTACAGATATGATGACGATCGCCCTTCCTAAATATTGGAGAAAATTTGCAGATTGTTCAGTAGTCTGGGAAGATTGCAGTTAGAAGTAACAAATTAAGTAGTACAGTAATTATAAAACATAGTATAGATCAGGTATGGGCCAAACTTTAATGTGCAAATACGTTCGCGGGCCTCGTTTAAAAATAGTGCATTTTAAAGTAGTGTTCATAATTTTTAGCGATAGATATCCGACATGAAATAATACGACAATGTCTCGCGGGCCGGATAAAATCTTACAACTGGAGGGTTGTTGCTCACATATGGTATAGACGCACAGTACCGTAGAAGAAAACCTGTAAAACTATTAACACCTGCCTATGCCACAACATTAAAGGTCATACTTGGGTTTACTTCTTAATTTCATGCAATACTTCTTCAATAACACACTCAATATCAAACAAAATCGAATTCTATCAAAGCGAATAGTCTGATATTGGAAGACATGGAAGAGTAAATGAATTAAAAACATCAGAAAGAATATCTTATTCACTTAGTGTTTATATATAACCCCTTTCCACATTAATTTTCGTATTCTGTATACGTACTTCGACAATTAAGTTTCCATCATCAGCAGATAGCAGATTAGTTGTCGAAATATGTATACAGAATACGAAAATTAATATAGAAAGGGGTTATATATAAACCTTAAGTGGGTAAATTAATAAACTACAGGCTCCATCAAAATTACCGGAAAGAATATCAGCAGAAGCTTGAATGGTGTGATTTTGTTTTTCCTATATATGTAATATCACAGATCTTAAGTTTTAATTTTAAGACATTTTCCTAATAAATTTTAAAAGTAGTTCTTGTTTTATTTTCAATTTTATGTACACATATAGTACACTTATAGTTTACAATATCTGTGTTTAACAAAATTGCAGAAGTATATTATGTCAAATATGATTCAAGTTCTAAGTATCGATGAATTTTATGTTAAAATATGTTCATGCTTTAGTTTTTGTAATTTTCATAGTGTCACAATTTATTAAAACAAATAATAAAGTTTAACATTATGAAAAACAACGGTACATTTACCCATAATCACACCATAATCAATTCAATTGTAAATTGTAATTCATTTTTAAACTTTGCGGACATATTCGAACTATTTCTTTTTGCTCTGAGACAGAGTATCATCTCTAAATTATTTAACTACTTAATTTTACACACTCTTTTTTAATATTTTGAACAATCGGAGACATATAGAATTTAAAATCTTATTATTTATTATTTAGGAATGGAGTTTTTCCTTTTTGTTTGATCGAAACAGTTCGCATAATATTTGTGCCACCTAACTTCGCCTCAAGATTGCTTCTTAATGATTCTACTTTGATACTACTTTTCTTAATTCGTTTTGTTTTTTATTTTACACACCGTTTTCGAAATGATTGCAGAATTTAACACAATTAAAGTTAATATAAGTCTTTTCTACAATAATTTTCATATTCTGTAAACGTATTTCGACAACTAAGTTGTCATCATCGATAGATGATTAGTGACAGTTTCGCACCTGAAACCACAGCAAAATTCTCACAAAAACAATGTCCGTACTAGATGTATACCGTTGAAAGCCAAACACACACTGTTCATCACGTGTGACAAAATATACAGTGAAGCTAAGTTATAAAGTTCAGATATTAATTTCTTGAAACGTTGTAAAAATAGAAATATTTTACCTAAACTTTTTAAAGTCAAAAACAACTTAGATGTTAAAATACGTATACAGAATAGGAAAATTATTGTGGAAAAGAGTTATATTAACCTTAACTGATTAATTTAATCAACGACAATCTCCACTAAAACTTACCCGCAATTAAGATATTTTCATGTTATATAGTTATTCTGCAGTGCTTTATTAACGTATAATAAAACTCATTTCATTTACGAAATACATAATATGTACCTAAATAATTTATATTTAAGAATAATAGCTCGTTAAAAACACGTTTCTATTGAATTTTATTTCGTTCAAAGCACACGAAAAAAAAATCACGCTGTACTTGTTTAAAAAACTGAAACTACTACACATTCAGTTGTATCTTCCTTCATTAGGTTCTATTTTTTTGTTACTCGTCATGACTTAAACGGCTTTTGTCACGAAGCCACTCGGTGTAAATCTTATCTGAAACCATAAATAACATCCTAAAAGCGGAATAATAACCCTTGAAGGTTTAACAGCGAGGGATTCCGAAAAGCAAAAGTAAATTGAAAAGGGTTACGCAAGCTTCGGCCTCGGAAGTGATCTTATAGTGGTCATAAATAAATAGTTCATTTTACATTTACCATGCAATTCTACGATTGTAAATTCCACAATAAAACCAACCAGAATCATTGTTTTCTTTTTTGCTGTTACGGCTATTGTGAAAAAAATGTTATTGTAATATATAGAAAGACGTTCTAAGAATTTTTGTTATGGATTCTTACATCAATTAAAAACAAACCAAAAAACTAGGCAAGAAATGGAATTTACAAGTTCAATATAATAAAAATTCAGTATGCCAGAGACAGACTTAATTATAACTAAAGAAAATAAGATTGGTAGAATTTTATATACTTAAATTATATTAAGTTTCAGCTTTTAGTTTCTAAATTGCATTTATACACTATGTTAGGGCTTCTATACACAGCAAGGTTACAGAAAAAAACTTGATAATATGTATGAAAGATATGAAAAATGCTAGCTATCCTTTTCAATTAATTCGACTTACCTCAGAACAAAATAATTTAAAAAAATTAAATTACGAACCCAAAAATATAGCAATTTATATCAGAAATAATTTTTGATCTGAAACGTCGTCAAGTTAACTGTTATGATTACATCGCCGAAATTATATTGTTGATAAAAATAAACTCTTATATTTTTTGCAATATATTCCAAACAGACGAATGAATATTTCAAATTGAATGCAATAAGGAAGGATTCTTCCAATGAAGGCCTTTAATGTTACTACATAATAATACTTTAGGATACCTTAGAAAGGAAGATGGACTCTTTACTGACTTTCTTGGTTATCAGTCAAACTTAAAGGCTCGTAGGTACCCGAGAAATACTCAAACGAGGTGAATCAAAAATAAATTGTATCATGTAATACTTCAGGTTTCTTTAGAATGGTACTTAATGCTGCAATTTATGTATTATATTTATATTCAAATCCACAAATTTGCCAAACAAAATGAATGAATAGATCACAGAAATGAATGAAACTAGGACAAGTATGGTAAGACGTTGACTGAAACCATGGATATCAAAATATTTGTTATTTCTTTCTATATCTACACGTGATAATACTGAATATCTAGAATGGAAGGCAGACGAAGAAAATACTATCACTAAGAATGTCGCTTCCTGTATATAACAAACCTTTTCAAATTTTTTGGACTTAAAGGCAGAGCTTTGAGATACAATTTCCAACGCCATTATCACTGTTCTCAATTATAGTTAAAGTGGATGATACTGGATTTTTGAAAAAGAACATTTACAGTGATTTAGACATACCTACTACTAGTGAAGTTATAGTGTAAGACAATTAAAGATATTTACAAGCCATGGGAGTGAAGGAATTCGATAGTTTAGGAGTGAAGTAAACCATTTCCGTGCTGCACTCTCACCAATTATATTTTCTCCGCAAATGTCAAAAATGCTTGCTTTTTTCTTTTTGATATTTCATTTTTTTTGTCAATGAATAAAACAATATATTACACAATTTCAAAGATTTAAAAACTATTCAATCAAACAATAAAAGAATATATATACGAAAATTTTGAGATATATCTAACGATTCTTTTTCAAGGCGTTTTCATCCTGGAAACCAAATCGCTTCGAACTTATGCATCAATCTAATATAAGAATTATGCACATATATACATGCAATAAAGTGTGTTTAATAATATAAATGTATAAATTTTGTTTAAAGCTTATTAATTCACTTCTATTTTCTTGCCTTAAAACTAAATCCCTCTTATCAAGCGTCTAAAAACACTGGATTCAAAATATTATTTATTTTACCTTTAGAATATACAACGGGTTATTTTTTCGACACCGGATACTTTTCTTCTGCTTAACATCCCATTACAATTCTACATAATTCAAGTTTAGATTTGATGATAATATTTTTCTTTTCGAGGTTTTAAGAAGTTTTTGTACAAATGTATATTAAATATGCTAAAATTGACATGTACACGTATTAATTATAAATTTATCTTATGACACAGCACTAAGATATCTGATATATATTATTGATATTTTGAGCAGATTTTATCTTGAAGTAGACTCCATCAAACTTCTAAATTAATAATTGTTTATTGTTGCTTAATATTATTTTCTGTTGGTTTATTAATATTTATGGTTTTTCCAATTAGTTTCACTAACTATGAGTACAATAGAAGTTGAAAATTTTCATATGTTGTGCACTTAATTGCTAGCTACGTATATATTGAATTGATTTTATCCTATTTTGAATGTAAATGTAAATTTCTAATAATTTTGCCCAAAAATTGAATATATTTTTGAGTTTCTAATACACAAATTGGCGAGTTATTAATTGATATTAGAAATTCTATAATCATTCAAAAATGAAGGTTATCTAGCATGGTCAAAGCTCTAATAAAATATCCAATTTGTTCTATTAATTTGTATTACATAATTGTCTGGTAAAATTCAACACGGAATAGAGTGTTTGCTTTCCTCATACAGTGTGTCTCTTGACTTTGTACTGTACACATGTGTTTGCTGAGTTCTGCTGAAATGGCAAGTGTTTCATTTTATATTGTTAATTATAATCAACAACGTAAATTATAATTTACGATGGCTTCTAGAGCATGTTTTACTTCACCCGATTGTTTCTGCTAATTTCTGGTAATTATGTTGTAAAAAAGCAAGTACATTCTGTCTACTCATACCTAGACTACTTTCCAGACAATATTGTCGCTGTCAGCGAGGAACGAGGTGAAAGATTTCACCAAGACATCAAGGAAATGGAAGAGCGATATCAAGGAAAATGGAATGTTAAAATGATAGCGGACTACTGCTGGATATTGAATAGACATGATCCACAGTGATTCTACAACGGAAGAAGCAGAAAACGAAGTTTTCTGCTTCTTCTGTCGAAGCGAAACCCATACTAAAAAGACTGTTAAAGATGAAGATCATTCAGGTTTACTAATTTTGTAATTCTTTTTATGAAAAATATTTGGTTTCTTATCGTTTTGATAAAATGTAAAATAAATTTACATTCCATAATTTTTTCAATTTGGTTTAGTATTCCTAAAATACATCTGTTTTTTGTGATAGAAAAAAACGGTATTCGTTTTTGAGTACAGCACCGAATAGCACAGAAGAAAAGTGACTAAAATTAAAACAATTTTTAAAAAGCATTTTTCGCAGGCCTGTGTAATCGAAAGATAACCAGGAACTAAAACGTCTTTTTTCGAATATTTACAAAACAACAGGTTTTGATCAATAAGGTTAATATATAACTGTGTAATTCGAACTTGTCATCATCAGCAGATAAAATCAAAGTGTCGCACCTGGTAAAACCCCATTTAAAAAATTATTCTAAATTGATAACCAGGAACTAAAACGTCTTTTTTCTGAATATTTACAAAACAACAGCGTTCTGTTACTAACTAACGTAAATAATGTAGAAGATTATTTAGTTGTTTGACAGATATTCTCTGAGTGTGGTCAAGTCGTTATTGATAAAAGACCGACATTTCATATTACGCGACCTTATATTGTGATAAATAACGTCATTACGAATATGCCCACTATTTTATCATCACGCTCTATACGATGCGTTTCAAAATAAATAAATTTGGTGTCGAGTTGATTTTGAACATAAAAGTATAGGTCATAAAGTCATAGGTTATACATACATTCATTGTTCGCTGAACTTGGAATAACTACCAATTACAAAACATTTTTTTATTATAATAAAATTTAAGCTAAATATAATCTAAAAAATTAATTAAATTAAGTTCAATTTAAAAAAAAGACTATCTGAAATTATATGTGAACACGCAAACTGGACAAATGTATTCGATTATTTGATTTAATTAATTCAAGACGTCTTTATACATTACATCAATACAAATTAGCATATAAATAATAATTAATTTAAGACTATATCTTTGATTGAATCAGAAAAAATAAAAGAAAAATGTACAGGAACGTATTTTAAGTTAATAAGAAAAGTGAACAGGCCATTTGCGAAACAATTCCATTGATTAATATTGCATCCAATTTGTTTAAGGAGTAATTCCAGAAACAACATTCCACTAACTCCAATATATATGTATATATTGTACGCCCTAGAATCGGCATTGAGAAATAAGAGACATGAACATACTAATAACAGACTATGTTTATTTGTGTGAGCAAACCGTAGCTCCATAAACTTGTCAAGTTCTAACAGAAAATAGATTACAGATGTGTTAGTATATCAGAAAAGAAAAAGAATCAATTCTAAACGATATTCGGGAAAATATTCGGAACCTTAAATGTCAATACTATAAACGTAATTGGTATACGTAACTTGATTGAGACAATTTACTAATTAGATTAACCTAACAATATTCACGTGTAACGGAGGAAATCCAAGGCGTGTGATATATGTATATAGGTAATCGATCGTCTATTAATTTCGTGTCTTGTTTGCGCTTGCAATAATTTATTGAAATTGTGTTGTTCTTAACACAATTACGCTGGACTGCTTTAATAAATGTATCATAACATATTGTCGATTAACGTTCTCTGTATCAATTTATTTTATTGCAAAAGTAACTTGTGACCCAGAAAATTACAAACATGTTTGAGATTTAATTTTCGAATATATAAACGCACGATTTAAATTTAATTAGGTATGACCACAAGTAATAAAATCATGATAAAATGTGATTTATTAGTGAATAACACCGAATTAATTTTATTTATGTACGTACACATGTATACTTCACATTATTTCGATATTAAACTGATTGTAAAATTGCATATTTACATATAAGTTTGCGGTTTTGAAAACGCCGTCAAATTAACTGGAAATAAAAGAAGGAACGCGTGCAATATCCATGATTTAATAACTGCCTATTGGTCAATTTGTTGTGATTTGAATTGTGTTAGTCGTTGCCCATAATTAATTAACTATTACAAATTAATCCAGGAAATATGTCTCAGATTGGAATAGATTTTTTTTGTTAGCAAGAAGTAATGTTTGAATATAAACTGACAGACAATTTGTTAAGGAAAATTAGTATTTTCTGCTATGCCATTGTTGATTACAATCATGAAGCATAACTCGAACCTGTATCTACCGTTTGTTAGATGGCTGCCTTACCAATTAGGCTACCAGGCAGTACAGTTTGGAGTCTCTTAAATCACCATAAATCTCACTATGGAAACAGATCTAATATATTTATAGTTTATTACATATATATATATATATATATATATATATATATATATATATATATGTAAAGGGTGTTTTAAATTGCGCGGTTTTTTAAGAATAAATAAAATACAGATGGCGCACTGAATAGGTCTGGGTATGTAGGCATTTAAAAAGTGTGATGTATGACATTTATAAAAATGGCTTCGTACACGGTACAACAACGCGTTCAAATTGTTGAATAATTTTATGAAAATCAGCGTTCTGTGAAAAGAGTTTTTAAAAAATTACGTGAACTTTATGGTTTACATAATCGTCCATCTGAAAGCACTATTGTTCGAATTATTAAAAATTTTCAAGAGACCCGTTGCGTGGAAGATCAAAAAAATGAAAAATACTATCGTGGTGGTCGTTCACAAGAAAATATTGATTTGGTTCGTGAAAGTGCTGAAGATCCTGAAATGTCCATTAGACGACGTTCACAAGAACTTGGACTTAGTGGATCAACAACATGGCGTATTTTACACAAGGATTTAGCTCTGAAGACATGTAAGGTTCAAATAACACAGGAACTGAAGCCATTAGATCATTTAAATCGTCGTTCATTTGTCAATTTCATCATGAGGCTCTATCTCACTAATGACAGGAATAATTTCATCTTTCAAAGCAGGAATTGATTGTGGATTGCTTTTATAAACGAGACTTTTCACATAACCACAAAGAAAATAGTCTAATGGTGTCAAATCACATGATCTTGGTGGCCATTAACATGTCATACGTCACACTTTTTAAATGCCCACATACCCAGACAAATTCAGTGTGCCATCTATATTTATATATATATTTATTCTTAAAAAACCGCGCAGTTTGAAACAGCCTTTATATTATATAATAATAATGATAATAATAATAATATATATATTCCGGTCTCCTTTATGGCTTCGGAAGAAATGAACAAGAATTCATGATAACGAATGCAGTGTTAGCGTTTTAGTTGTGGTAATTAATTTTGTGGAAATTATCAGAAAATTTTTGGATATCATTGGTTTATAACTCCAAATGTATATATTGAATTTTCAAGTGTAAAAACTCGTTTTGTATTGTAATTGAATTGCGTGTATTAGATCAATGTTGAAAATATCAGTCAATATACACAAACAACAGCATATATCTTAAGTTCAAACATGCAAATGAGTTTTTTGACCACGTCGTCAATGAAGAGAAGACGTTTATATAATATAATATAATATACAAAAGTTAAGTGAAAAAGAGCAGTACATTACTTTTTTGTTTTAACACACTACAAACAAATTATGGCTATTGTTTTGTAAATTTCTTGAAAAAGGAAGGACGGTTTATGTTAATCTGTCTTATAAAAACACTTTAACGTGCTATTTCAAGTGAAAGAAGTGGGTTACCATTCGAAGGTGTTGTTCTTGGTATGGAAATGTAAAATAAACTGTAGCTAGAACTGCTCAAGAAACGGTAAAATTTCGATCGCTTAATAATTTTCGAATTACAATTTTTTAGTTTTGTTTAAAAACAGTAATGAAAACAGTTTGTTACTATTTTACATCACTGTTTATTTTATGATACTTTAAAAATGTCCATAAGGTGATTATTTCTCTACTAAATCAAGTCTTAATCCATATTATATTCATTAGAATGTCTGTAAAATTTGCATTCAACAATATTAATCTGACTTTAACTTCTAAATAGTTTTTTTTTACACCAAAAAAGGTTACATAAGTGCAACGGACAATTTACTTCCACTGCCTAAAAATAGAAAAAAGGAATAACGAATATATTAAGATAATAAAAATTGGTTTTATAATGATTCATTTTCCACATATACTCGTCATATATCGTTTCCATATTTATGGTGCATATAGATCAAATTAATGGGAAAAAGTAGAAGCATTACTTTAAGCAATTTAAAATTCCACATCATTTTTACCTAAACGTTTACGACTTTTTCGAAACTATTTGCATAATATTGCATTTCCTCAAAAGTATTCTTTCGCTTAAAAATGCACGTTATTAAACCACATACATAAACTGTGTAAGTGTTCACTTCGTGCATATTTTACTTTAATTTCTGAGCTCGACTGAACATATTTTTTATGAACAAAATTCGAGATTTTATTACAGTTATTACTCATGTAGTATAAGGTCCAGAAAGAAATGCCTAAAAAAATAATTACAGTTTGTTATCATGAAGAATATAATTTATTAATTTACATTATTTCAAAAAGAAATTATTATGCTCAATTTTGCAGAGACTAAATGATTGTATAAAATAATTCATATCGTATTGACAAAGGGAATATGTACTTTTATAAATTTCAGTAATTTCTAAAATATTAAGCCATTTTGTAATTTACTAAATCAGAACAATTTTGCAATTATTTTGTTATAGTAAATATAAGTACATGCGAAGAAAAACCAGAAACTAAGTTAGATAGAGCCCTTGTCTATGAAGCGAGTATACATTTACAAGAAAAATATTTTTATTGAACAAAAAGAACTTAGGTTTGTCTATTTTCAACAATGTCAACAACAAAATCTTTTCAAAGCGCCAGACTACCAATGTTTTATTTCACTCTCATAAAAACTTCATTCAATTTCGACTACTGCCCCTTTTTGGATAAGCGTTTCGCTAATGATGATGTAAAGAATGCTGCCCTTAAGTCTAACTACTTAAGGGCAGCATTCTTCACATCATCATTAGCGAAACACTTACCCCAAAATGGGCGGTAGTCGCAAGGTGCCAGATCAGAACTGTATGATGAAATAACACTTTCCACTTGAACTTCTACAGCAACTCTTGGGTGACATAATTTGAAGTGGAGTAGCGTTATCGATGCCACGATACCATCATTTGATCTTTCGGATCTTCGATTTTGAATAGCTTTATAATTTTTCCAAAACTGTGGATCATCTCTGGGGTAACGTTGGAGAAATAAAGTGAAGACTGACTGTGGTTGTCTATTAAATGACGAGGCACCCACCGTGCACATTGCTTTTTATAACCAGGCGGATTGTAAATAATGCAAACACACTACCTAAAAGGATCTTTATTGCATTTGGAATCTCTTCCATTTTTATGCGACAGTCAGAATCATTTTACACGCGTTCCACTTTGCTGGTTGTACTCGTAATTAAAGAATATCCATAACGCAGTTTGCCAATCTCCTTCAGGCATCTTTATTTTCACAACAAATTTCATTTTCTCAGCTGTCATCATTAACGCGTTATCATCTACGTCAATTTGTGAACTTTTCTTCTTGGAATTTGAAGGTTCGTACATACTCTGGTCATGTGTTGTCAATGCTTGATCACTCCACAATAATTCCAGTGTCGGTTGGCAAAGTAATAGACATGTTAAATTTTATAGAAGAAAATAATGCAAGGGTTGCTCAACGTGAGAGATGAAAATATCGGCACATATTAGGAACAGATTTGGAAACAGGACAAGACACAGTTACGAAGAAATAGGAACAGTCCAAAAGTAGCTATAGAATAGGGATACATAAAGGCAAGAAAGAATAGAAAACGGTACACAGGTTGCTGCAGAAATAATTCAGTAAGAGAAAGATGCTAAAGAAGCAAGATCTAAACCAACATAATTATAGTTTTTGTGAAGACCGGACAACAGGTAATGTGCCTTATGTGTTCTAAAATGATTCATTACTAGTTGTAGTTTCATTTTGATTTTTTGGAGTTCTGAATTTATAAATTCTATAAAAAAAATAGTGTCGTGTATAAAATCATAATCATAACGAAACTGCATAAAACACACATTAATCCTGTGATCATATCGATAAGAAAATTACTATTTTTATTATAATTAAACTACGTTAGCTGTGCAAATATCTTCTAGTAGCCGTTGTCACTATGTAAAGCATCACCCAAGGAAACGCTGGTTTATATCTTTCGGCTAGACCGTTATACACCAATTGATGGTAATAGAAAACCATGCTAGGAAACGTAACAATGTTCGTCATTATTACTTTTTATCATAAAGGCAATTGTTTTGCTTCTGTTAAATTGCATTGAAGTCTTCATCTCAAAAAGAAACATGAATTCTCAATTTTAGTCATAGACACGTTCAGGATTTTTGTATAGCAATTTTGTTAGCATCAGTAAAGCTAATCTAATATTTATCAGATTTCCATGGTCAATAATATTGTTCTGTTGCAGCCGTGCCAGATATTTTATTATTTACGAGAGGCACGTTTTGTATTTTTAAATATTGTCAACTTTACAATAACATCTGAACATGGTAAATATGTAATATAAATTCAATGGTGTTAATATACGAATTGAATGGCACAGACCACAAAGCAAGTCCTTGCGGCATTTATACGTACGTCTAAACAATGTAACCACAAGTCGAAAATTAAACTTTATTAAAAGGCTACATGTCAAAACAATACAAGGCGTTTGAAATATTAAAACAATTTGCGTAGTACCAGACATTTTAAAACAAAGTACAAAAGTCGGAAAATATGAGGTTTGTATAATATATAGAGAAAAAATTATTTTATTATAGAATTATTAATTAAAGAGTGATTTGTAGGCTGTTTTCATGTATAATTATTCAAATATTTAATTTATTTCCTAAATAACTTCCAAGCGGCGTATTTATTTGAGACGCTCTTCCTGTTATTAGGAGAAACTAAATTAGCTGACATTCGGTTTGAAAAAAGATCTTAGGTATACAGACTATACCAAAGTTCTTAAAGGATGGACTACTTGATTTATTTTACAGTAGATTTAAAAATTTAATTTAAGAAAACACTATGAATTGTCTCGTATATCAAACTTTAATATTAATATTTTCCGTTCACAATAAATATAGCCAGTTAACATATATTTTTCAAGTAATCCATATGTTTCGAGCATCCTAAATTATATCTCCACTCGAATTGTTTAAAAAACAGATCCTCTACATTAATCTTCACTTCACTTCAAAGAGTTTGTAGTCTATTTTTGATGTCTATGTGTATAATCTATGAGTAAGTTTCCGAAATAAAATTGTTCTGAACGTAATCTTTATATACTGACATTATTAAGCCCACCAAGTTCTTCAGGTACCACATTTCCGTATCTCTTAATTCAAATGTAGGATATGTGAGGTTTTAGATACCAATACGTGGTTACTATTTTAGAATGAAAAGTAAAGGTAGCACAAGCTGTATTAATTATGGGACTATGTGAGTGAAATTAAACATGTAAGTCGACAAACATTTCCAATATTTTCATCAATTTTAAGGCGTTTACGTGAGGATATTTAAAATGACGACGTTGTCTAGCAACTAACATTAAAGAGGGATTTAAAATAAAAATTCCCAAACGATTTTGTTAAAATAAATTCGTTACGAAGCTATGCAATTTAAAGTAATTTAATAAGCGAGTAATTCAATAAATGTCAAGCTAAAAAAAGCGAAGACGTAGCGAAATTCGCAATTACCTTTTCAAAACAAAATTCAATTTGGGGAAGTATTCCGATATGGGCGACGTTCGCTAACATACATACATAGATGGACAACAGGAATGTTTTCTGTGCACCTATTTTTCTCGAGATTGGACAAATATTTTTGAGATTGTATTGGTTCACGTGACCTGAACGGATGGCACGTGTACTTCCCTTGCCCCTCTCGCACCACAGTGCGAAGAAACGAGTACCAAGAACGCGTCGACTAGATGTTTGTTTCGAAATGTGTTGAGGTAATGAAATTTTCAAGGTGCACAGAGCAGAAACGAGAAACAGGAAAAAGTTGCAAACGGCCATACGTGACCGAAAAAATGTATTTCTTTTCCTAGAAAGTTTTCGCATAAAAACATGGGATATGTGGTGTACATATTCATACATGTGTAATATATCGATAGACCGCATTTATATTTGATAAATAAGTGTTTATATGTAAGAAAGTAACTGTTAAAGAATATACATGTGAATTAAATTATTTAACAAGAAGATACAACATTGTATCCACATTAAGTGGCTTATTAAATTAATAGAAAATCAATTATAAATAAAGGACTAAATCGATGCTATTTCCTATGTACAGGTATACATACATATGTATATATATGATGAAAAGTTTAACCCTTAGTATTATTGTTAAGCACTATGTGCATTTAAATGATTGTGTTACTAAATTTAGTCAATTTACATCAACACAGAGATGTAAAAGTCCGCAAGAAATTATTAATTCTCTTCTAAACGTATTCTTTAATGTACGCACATGCAAATACATACAATACGACAATCAATTGTATTTCTAGACCTACTATCTTTTAACAATTATGTAAATCTATTACTGAAGATGGTTTTATTATTATTATGGGTACCTTCCAAACAAGTATGTACTAGTATTTAATTAAGAATGTAAAATATGTGATATCAATTATCTTAGTAGAAATCTCTGCTTTACCACATCGTCTTTATTCAATAAATAAAAACGCACTGAGCAATCAGAAGTTGATCTTCTTTGGAAAAGAATACTTAAGTAGGAATAGGGTGAGGTGTAATCATTTTCGCCTTTCAAATTATAAAAGTTCTTTTCAAAGTGACATGGTCATTTTAAACAGTTATCAAACGTGAATTCAAGGAATCTGTGTGGGCTTTTTAGCTATATTTGGTGGTGAAAATCAGTTCCTAAGTGTTTCGGCTTATTTATAATAAATATAATGGAGCAGCAAATATTTAATAATGGTACTAAACACAATCAATTATTAATCAATTAAGGTTAATATAACACAGGAATATGTGTTTTGCTTCCAACGGTGTAAGTCTGGTATGGACTTTGTTTCTGTTCGAGTTTTGCCGTAATTCCAAGTGTGACACTGACTAATTATTTGCTGATATTGTCGAAATACGTCTATATAATACGAAAATTATTCTACAAAGGCGTTATATTAACTTAAATTGATGATAATCAACCATAGTCTTCATTAAAATTTACTTACGAACTTTGTAGGAAACTATTATTTGAAAATTAAGTGAGTTTTTCCTCCTCGATATACTAGTTTATCCAACAATTTATAATGATCTTCTACTAAATAAAATGGTCTGTTTAAATAAGACTCATAAGCACACATTTTCTTTGATTGAATGAATTTATCTTTTCCGTAGCCATAGTATGTACTTTTTTTGAACACACGATTCGAAAAAACTTAAAAATCTTGTTTGAATACTTTTTAGACAATCTTTATCTAAATTTAGTGCTTACGAAAAGACATTTTGATGTGTTATTAAATATAAAAGGCTATCAGAGGTTTGTTATTCTATGATTATGTTCACAAGACATTTGAATTAAATGAAATAGCAATCGATAGGTCTAAAACTTCGACGGAGTAACACACGTGTATATTTAAAACGAATTTTCTTTTTAAAATCGGTTCCAGGTTCAAGAAAAACAAATAGTAAGAAGTAAATGATATCATTGAAAGAAAAGTTAAGAGTAAGTGCTTTTATCTGAGACTGCTTTGGAACGTTATGATAAAAGCATTTCACCATTTCTATCACATGTGCAAATGCAATGAGAACTTCAGTATTGGTAAAATAAAAATGAATAGTAGTAAAAGCAAAGTTAGACAACTTTGTTTCTGCCAGTAAGTTTACGTATGCAGGGTAACAAACACCTACTTATTTAGTACATAATTCTGTATTGAAAATAAATTCCTGCATTTTCCCGTATAACTTTAATTCTTAAATTTGTAAGAAAATAATTTACAATTTATACATTCTAGTTTTAATATTATTACAAGCAGACACACGTACTTAGGAATTTCAATAATTTAGTTGACCAAAATCAAATAAACTCGTGCGAACTAACAAACACGATTGTTTACATGGCTTGGATTCCGTCAATAAAATATGTGGCAGTCATAATTCCCACGTCCGGAAATAATTTGAGTTTCCATTCGATGCAGTTCATAACAAACTGGCGCATTTGTTGCAGGTGCAGCGCTAACTTAAAAGCAAGAATCACGTGTACGAACGCCCGCTACAGACACACCAATTATCTATAATTGAGGACCGCGCATTTACTTCAGAAATCGCAGAAGTATAATAAAAACAGTACGTCGAACATAAAAATGCTAATAAGGATATTGTGGGCAAAGGGATAATAAGAAGGACTTATAAGTACATCTAGCAGACGCTGCAGTAATAGTAAGCGTCAAAAGACTTACTAAAACTCGTTAATTATGGGTTGCAGGTGGCTACGATAGAATAGAGACGTGATCTGAACAGTAATTACACTGTCACTCACCCTAATTAAAGTTGGTTTTGCGTTGAGAGATGAAGAAGGGTTTAGTGTTACATTAATGCAAAATGCTTTGACGAAAACATTGACGCCTGATGGTGTATGTTAATTTTCTAAAATAATGACGACCTCTAGCAAGTGTGAATCGAGTTATGACAGTGCCTGCAAATACAAACTACGTATATATACACGGCAAATATTTGCGTCTAATTCCACCAAAATTAAATCGGGAACTACAATGCTTCATAATATGATGAAAAAATGTTCATTTTAACTTCAGTAATTTTATTATATTTGTCATGTATGACTATTATTAGATATTTGGCTTAATACCTTTTTAACTTCAAAATTCATCAACATACAAATACAGTAGGGAATATTTATAAAATATTTTTTCTATGTCCGCATTTGAAACACAAAATTAATAAGTACAGAAATACTAATTTTATATTTATCATAAAGAATGTACGAATTAAGAACTCATCCAAATTTTTCTATTCTTCTCTTAAATATTCTGGATTCAAAACTTTTACTATGTCATTAGCTTTCATCCTGTCATTGTCTTTCTAATTGCTTATTAGTTTTATATACAGAGTTTCAATCATTTTAGAAAAGAAAACGTATAACAATATGGAGAATAATGAACTAGAATAAAATCAACAATTTTAAAAGGGATTTCAATACTCATCCACGAATTTATCAAAATTTCCAATGCAAAAATACCGAAATATTCTTCGTGCTTCATATATCAAGCTTCCTAAAAACATTAGCACCTGTATGTAATCAAATGCGATGGAGAAGTAGATGTCTAATGAAGATATGATATCCATCTGGCTTTAACTACTGAATATATCAGTAAGATTCTATAAAGCAAATTACTACTCTGGAAATCTCAGAATAAATTACAAGAAACATCGATTAATTTGCAGTTAATATGAGGATGTGTCTGCATTCATTTGGATTAGTTTGACCTTGCAGAATATGAAGAAACATTCTTTGGCTCTCATGATGATTAAAAACAGGACCTGATTTCAGAAAAATCAATTTCTGTTGGTGTTAAATTTTGAATTAACATTGCTTAGTTGTGAATGTGCATTATATTGCTTTTGATATAACCAAGAAAATCTGACGAGAAGCGTTAATAAATAATACTTAGACAAGAAGCAAGTATACTGTGGTATGTACCAAATTATGCAATCCACATAGATTTGTAGGCTTTTACTGTGTAAGAAATCGTAATTGAAAAAGTCACTAAATATCACTCGATTCCAAAATTACACCAAAATTCATGTGTTTATCAATGGTAGTAAGCCGAAGCAATTCTCATTAATTGCGTCAAATTTTAACTTCACCAAGATTTTGTAGTTGTTAGTACAATAACTCTTCCTAGAAATTATTTAACGTTATTCTGATCATAATCATAACAATTGTATTATTGTAATACTTAAGCTTGACTCGTACTGAGTTTTGGATGAAATTATGACGGAATTAATTACCAGGTGAACCGGAAAGTCCTTACAGGTTTTTCGTAAAAAAAAACTACATCGTTTTCAAGAAAATGGAAAAATTTATGTACTCAAAGTATTGGCCATTTGATTCTACACATCTTGCCCATCTTTCGGGCAATTTATGGATGCCATCCCAAACAAACTGTTTCTTCTTTGATCAAAATCATTCATCGAGCTATTTCAAAATTGGCGTGTCCCATTGACGAAGAAAGGTAATAGTCAGACAGGGCAAGGTCTGGAGAGTATGGCGGTTGTGATATTATGTCCCAACCAAGTGCCTTCAACGGTTTTCCTGTGTGAGCCAGCGCGCTGTCGTGCTGTACAATCACTTTGCCTTGTCTTCCGGCCCATTCTGGACGTTCTTTTATCAGTGTATAATTCAAATTGATAATTTGTCGGTAGCGATAAGTATTAACTGCTTCACCAGGTTTTAACAGTTCGTAATGTACCACGCCATTCTGGTTCCAAGAAACAGAGACTAAAACGATTTGGCTTTGGAGTCGATGGACCGGCTTCGCCAGGTAATAATCATGATTGTTTGCGCTTAGAGTTTTCGAAATAAATCCATTTTTCATCACCTGTCACCAGTCGATGCAGAAATTACTTCCCATCATACCTTTCAAGCAGCATTTCACACACGATTTTTCGATTTTCCTTTTGCCTGTCATTCAATTTATGCTCGAAATAAATTGATAATCGTTTCTTGGGACATATTTAACGCTTCTGTCAATTGTTTTTGATGTTAGGTTGGGTCTTTATCCAATAACTCCTGCAGATTCTCCTCTATAAACATTTTCAGTCTACCAGAACATTCTTTGTCTTGCACATCGAAATCACTATTTTTGAATGGTCGAAACCACAGCTCACATGTTTTTATGGTTGGCGCATGCTCACCATAAATTTCTACCAGCAAACGATGACTTTCAGCGCCTTGTTTCTTTTGATTAGATAAGAAAAGTAATGCGCGCCGTAAATGCACTTTTTCAAGCACGAAACTCGACATTTGCAGATAGGTATAAATCTATGACAGCATTACCTTCGCAAAATATAACATGTATGAATTTGAAACTTGATATCAGTAGAATAAAATGACAAATGTGTCGAATCATAACATCACATACTTAAGCCTAGCCACAATTGTTAGAAAAACTGGTAATGACTTTCCGGTTCACCCAGTCAAAGAAATAATCTCTCCTAGAGGCATAAATATCAGACCCCAAACATCAAATTTTGCATTAAAAACTCAATCTTTTACTAGATTTTAATTTTTGCCAAAAAGGTGGGATAGTGTTGGAATATTCCTCTGCACACAACTTGCCCTTTCAAAACTCCCGTGATGTCATCGAACTCCAAGATTGTAACTGATGCGAATAAATTTAAAAAATAATTTTAAAATGAGCTTAATATTAAAAAAAAGATAAATTCACGTTTACTGAGTAACTTTATTAACTAAACGATAATTATATTGCAATGTAAGATACACTTCTTATAATTTGCGTAAATAAAAAGTGTATTTTGTTTAAGCTAGCAGTGGTTGAAATATAAAATTAAACACCTAGAGGGTAGCCCTGTAATTATTATAAATAGTTAATAATTTTAGTTGGTATAAGGAATAAATTATTTAAGGCGTAATAATTGTTATACTATGACAAATCAGAAATGATGTTTTGTCAATCGGACTACAGGGCAAAATTTGATTGAGACCTTGACTGTCATTCATAACATACTACACCAAGCATGATAATTGTCTCTGGCAGACAAATCGAATTTGTTAATATTTTGGATAAAATAACGTTAAGGTAACCCTCAGGTATGATTGTTTAATTCTTTTTCCACGTATGTAAAGAGCAGGCTATAATACTTTACACAAATCGTTGTTTTTCAACTTAATTATAAATTTTTAACAATAAAAGTAATTTCATATTCGAAATTATTCAAACGTACCATTTACGAAACCTAATTTTTAAATCTTGAAAACATAAAAAAAATTATTATTTTAATTTGAAATATTCCATTTATACGCATACAGAGGCACACACATTCATATGTATAAGAAAAGAAGTTCGGATATCATCACCGTCGGAAGAGATTACGTATTAAAACTTTTTCAATCTTTCCTTAAATCCTTCATTTAGTTGATCGTCTTCTTCGGCAACTTGTCCCTATCTTCTTCGGTACGTCGTTCGCCCAGGAATAACTTTTAATATATCTTTTTTATGTATATCCCGGCACAGCCAATATCTCTGCATCTATTTGATATCTAATATACGCATCACAAATTAAAGTTTTCAACTTTAATTAAGCAACTGAAAAATATGAACAAGTAATTGATAAGCGACGTAGTTGTAAGTTGTTAATTTCTGGTCGAATGTTTGTATTCCAAATAAGTATATGATTTATTGACATCGTTACCCTGTTAGTTATGGGTGTTGTTGAAATAAAACGTTGTAAATCCAACGAGCATGTATTTATTAAAAATGTGTTTCTAAAATAATGGATTTAATAAATAAAAATGAACTAGACTTATCTAGGCTATTAAGGAAGTCATATTTTTTTGTATTTCAAGATGATAAAAGGTCAATTGATTTATTTGTATATTTGTTATTTTGTATGAAGTAGTAGCACGTGTATAGTTTGTAACAGTTAAAAGGATTACTCATAAAATGATTGTGGAATTATATATTAACCTCATAATGACATGAGAACAGTTAAGAGTAAGCTTCTAATAGTGTGATAACCCAATCTGCAGTTTCTTTTATCCTGTATAGATAATCTAATCGATTTATTAAGAGAAGCAATACTTCTGTAACGCTTTTTAAGTTTATTAGAAACCAAAACAAATATTATACACACATGCACATTCAATAATATATTAATTTTTCTAGGAAAATATATATTCGTATATGTATATTATCTAACTACTTGAAAAATATTCATATATGTATTGTATGCAAAAAAATATTCTCAAATTCTGCCTTCTCTTTATCATTTATGTATATTTTTGCAAATTTTCAAGATAAATTTGTTACTATATTTACAGATTTTTGCAGTTCAACACTATTATACTCACACACATAGGTTTTGCTGATTTTATATTAATGTCGAAAAAGAAGGATGAGCTACAATATCTTTTAAAAGTCTCGTATGAAGAACAAAGAAAATAAATCTAGTTCCGTTGTGTCTGGGATGCAAAATTTAACCCATGGACAACAATTATGGTTGAAATTTATATTTTTTCAATACCTTTACTGCAGTGCTTTCAGAAACACCAATTACTTCTTTAATTTCACGGATAGAAGTGGATGGGTTATGAAGTGTGTAAGCAAGAACATTTGTTTCTGTAATCTGTGCAGTGTTTTGTACTTGTTACAGGAATATATGTATGCAGAGCACTCTCGATTTTAAAGTTTTGTGATCGACAAAACCTGTAGTGAAAGAATTCTGGGATATTCGACAGGCATAATGAACACCTATAGATGCACCAAATCCACATAATCTTGAGCCAAGAAGATCTCAAGTCAAATTTGGATTCTACGTTTGGCGGGGTATATTCGGGTTCTATATTTTACAAGAGTTACAAGATAAGTTAAACGAGTTGGGTTTTTAGACTAGAACGATGTTATTAAAATAGTTTTAACATGATTGTGTTCCTCCACATAACACTGTAACGTTCAGATATTTCTTGGATGTAGAAATTACGAACTCCTAGATAAAAAGAGGTGCATTTTTAGGTGGCTCCTCACTCGCTGGATCTAACAATTTTGGATTATTTTTTGTTGGACGCGGTAAAAAACAAATTGTACAAAAGAACCTTCAAAACGTGAAATGATATGAAACAAATGCTACAATATGGGATTTCAGAAATTGACCGACGACAAAAAGTAATAAATTTTATTTTAAAACGTTGCAATCTTTGCATAAAGAATAATGGTAATCATATGAAGTGGTAAATTTTTGTAACGGGATAAATAAACTCCTTTTAAAGAAGTGACTGGGTTAAAAAAACAAAAGTTTTGGTCGTAGTCTAAAAAGGGTAACTCCGATAAAAAATTAGTTAATACCAATTCATAAAGGGCATAGCTACCTTACGACTTTTCCGTTTCAAGTTTTCTCTAAATTCAATGCGAGAATAAAGAAAATTGAGCAATTTAGTTTTCTGCAAATATCTAGTATGCTGTGAACTTTTTCTGAACTACAAAGCCACCACTAAGTAAAGTTAGTAAAACTAAACCTTTCCCATTTAACCAAATGTATAGCAAACAAAAGGTTTTGATTAGAACGTCAGTCAAATTCACGCCGCATAAATTGTATTCAGAGTTAAGTGTATTAAACGTACTCGAATTTAGTTTCTTTATTGAAGATGACAATTTAATTATTGAAATGCGTATATATAGTTTCGATTAAGAGTTTTAGAAAAGTACTAAATCTATTATTAAAAAATACAAATTTACGTACAAATGTAGATTTTATTATAAATAAATACCTACTAGACAAAATCGCATCCTTTTTTATCGGTAAATGTAAGTGAAATGATTTTATTTACAGCTAATTTTTCGAAATTCCTTTAGCGTGATTTGTCAGTACAACTCCGATAGATCTACGGAATACATCGAATATATTTTTCCGAATATACGTAAACGCCGCTTTTCCTAATACGTGAGCGACATGAAAGTTGGATGCACATTCCATATGTAAAGGATGGAACGCAAAACCCTTGAAACATGTATGCGGTAGGTTGAATAAAGAGCACACAGATGCAGTATTGACGAGCTGCGTGCGCAACTTCGTCCGTCCAATCCACGTTTCAGATTCTTCTATATGAAATTGCAGTAGAGATAGATGTTCAATGCAAGCTAGTGCATCTAGTTTAGTAAAGGTACACATGACCATACAATGGCTTCTGATGTACATGGACATGCAATACTATTGCATAAAATACATGTGTTGTCTCCAACGGTCCATCAAAATGCGAAAGCATCTCCACGAACTCTACAAACTTCTTTTGAAAGTCCTTTATCAAAATAATTAAATCAGGTGTGAATACATATTATTGAATTTGCCTAATGTTGCGCTTAATAAACTTATTTTCGTAAAATACTTTCACGAGTAAATAAAAAAAAAACCGGAGTGATTGAATAATGTTTCTAAATCCTTTATAGAAACTAAATAGGTTATTTTTCATTTTCATGGATGGTTTAAATATAAATATATTGCCAACATTTAAAATAATTATATGACTAATATTCCGTCAGAAGAAAAGTTATAAATAAATACATTTATTGCTATTGCAATATTTTGGCTAAAGAAATGGTAGTCTTAAACAAACTAATAATTAATGACCACATATTTTGCCAAAAAAGAATGCGTTTCACTCCAAATGCATTACAAGTGTTGAAGATTTAACGACTACTAATTTTCCTGTTTTTTTCTCGCGATATCCTTCGTTTCAAGAAAGCTCAGGAAGCTTATTAAGCTTGGACGTAAAGTACTAACATGATGTTATGCAGTCTTTGCTTACAGTACCGTTATTTTATACATTTAATCACGGAAGGTTGAAATATAACCCTTTGCCACATTAATTTTCGAATTCTGTATACGTATTTCGACAACTAAGTTGTCATCATCAGCAGATAATTGAACAGTGTCGCACCTAGATTTCATAAAATCAAAATAAATTGGAGGTGTGAACGGAATTAATCGAGAAACTTTAAGTTAAGAGATTCGACGTACCAATTGCTTAAAAGTACATAGTCTTATAATTTGAAAGATATACTATAATATGTAATCTACAATTTTATTTGATGATTAAATGTTCTTGAATTTTTTAGAACGGAATAGAATCCAAAGTTAAGTGGGGACGTAGTTGTAAATTTTGTTAATAATCTTAGATAATGGTTGTAAATAATCCTAGAATAAGAAATAATCTTAGAAGATAAAATATAAGAAAATTACAGTATCAAATATTCAGATTGTATCAACTAGATTTGAATGTCAAGCTGACTAAAATTGTAGAGAAGTAGATATAATTCATGTGTAACAAATGATAAGTGAAATAGCATAAGCATTTTAAAGTAATAACGGGTCGGTCCTTCATTAAACGCTTTCTATATTTAAATTTAAATAAAACAAAGTGTGTGTGAGGTATCAAAATTTTTTATTAGTTTGAAAGGCCTATTGGCGCCATTAGGTATAGAATATAACATCGTGCAAATGTATGCCGAGGCTTCGCTGAGTAGCGCGCATCCGCAGTGTTCAATTTTCCATGACTCTAGGGCATAAATCAGGCTGAATTTGACTGATGACATGGGTTATGTTGGCTTTGAAGGCCGCTGTGGTTTGTGGCTTATTCGCATAGACCCGTGACTTAAGAAAACACCACAAGAAGAAATCCAACGGGGTGAAATCGCACAATCTCAGTTGCCAGATCACATCACCTCCACCTGAGAAGACCATACTCTCAAATCGCCTGCGCAGAATGTTCATGTGGCATGAGCTTTGGCACGTAGCGCTGTCTTGTTGAAACCATATGTCATTAGTATTCATATCATCAAATTCAGGCCAAAAGAAAGGCCAAGTTCTTGTGAGCGACGCGAAATCAACTGCCTCGGATTCTCCTGCACACTCTCACGGACAGCGGCGATTTTTCTGGTAGATCTTGCGTTTCGTCATCGTACGGGTGTTGGTTCGTTGTATACTGAACCAGTGGACCCAAATTTATTCACCACAGTGCGAACAGTTTTCTTAGCAGGACGATTATGGCGACCGTAAAATGGACGAAGCGCGAGGCACGTTGCCCGAACAAAACACCCATTTTGATAAAACAGTTTTATCATTTGCACGTGTTGTGGAACGCAAAACACACTGAATAAATGACAGCCAATTCGACAGATGTAGCTTTAACTATACCTATAACTGTGCAAGTTCAGTAGTTCCTATTGGAAGACCCGTTACATACATCCTCGGATATACTGCTGTATTTTTAATTCATTGATATATATATATATATATATATATATATATATATATATATATATATATATATATATATATACATATTTTATAATCACGTAGACTGTATGAGTCCTAAGAGGATGAATTTTTATCAGACTGCCCTAACTTTAAGTCTAGATATACTTTATGAATGATAAAGGGTTATAACATATCTTTAGAGGAGCAATTACTCTTGATATTCTTTAGATATACTGTTAGAATATAACTAAAAAGTTATTGGAATTGCATTGAACATTTAAGTTCACAGCATAGTTATTTACAAATAATTTTTTTGGAACACCGTACTTTTATCTTAGATACGCCTTTCGATAACTAAGTTGTCATCCTCAGTAGCAGAATAAATTAAACTAAAATTGTGATAAAGAGTCATTTTTAATTAACTGTTATCAATTTGGCCACTCTCTCCAATACAATTAGAAGAATTAAGTTAAACGAAATTTGACACACATTCTTAATCTATATTCACTTTTAACGAGATTTAATCTACTTGAATGTATATATTATCGTAGACTATAAAATGTTACGTATTATTAAGTTAAGTTACATGTCAATTTTCATTCAAATATTTAAAACTATAATATAAATAGTAAACCCCATTTTAAATTAATTTCATTTCAATTATACCTTCTATTGTACAAAAGCGTTTAATTTGACGAAGTTACAAAATTAATGTCAAACATAAACACATACTCCAAGGGAAAATTTATAATAAGATAATGAAGGTCTGAAATATGCTAATAGGTGAGTTGAAACTGGACAATGTTTTCAGTATTTATCCACATTATCCAGCCAACGGAGTAAATGAAGCTGATACTGGACCGCATGCAAAATTTAATTCACTTTGATAAAGTTTTATGAAGGCAATCGGCGGTTTTTGTTAATTCAGCGGCTGTACGTTGCGTGCGTCGCAGTTTGTAATCAGGTATAATTATGTAAAATAAGAAACACAAACGGGCTGCAATTTACTCCAGCTTTTATCGCCCAACTCTTGACCCGACTAATTAGTAGTACAACTTGAATATCAATAACTTATTCCTTTATCTAGTCAACATGACCAAATGGATAAAATAAATTTTACGTCGATATAGAAAAGAAACAAGTAATTATTTGTAGGAAATTATTTTAACTAGCTGTGATGCATAAGAAAGGAATGTAAAACCTACAGTGGCGTAAGATGGTCGTTAGTATTTGTTTTCTAAGGCTGTTTTAATGAAATAAAGTAATAATTTATCAACTCGCTACATGTAAATTATTTGACCATAAATAATACTCTCAACTTGAAAAATGTCAATTTCAAGCAGACATAATCGAAGTATGATAACATGTACTTAATTTTTCGTAAGCGTTATGAATACGAGGGCAAATCGATAATTAGTAAGCTTAAATTTTTTGACAAAAAAGTTATTTTATTTTTCAACGTATTCTTCTTGTAAATCGTTTAATTCATTGTTGTTCAAGCTTTTTCACTTCTTCAAAAAAGTTTTACCAAACTGCTTCAAATATGCGTTTGTTTCTGTGATTACCTCCACATTCGATCCAAATATCTTGCTATCTAACTAACTTTTCAGGTTGGGTAAAACTGTGCCAAATACAGCGAATAAGCTTAACAGGAACCCAGTTCGAAGTGTAATTTATAAGTTACTGTCATTGAAACAGTTGAAGTGTAAATATCTGCATTTTCTTGAAGAAAATACACTCGTTTCATAGTTAAGTAGAGCTTTTTGAGTTTTATTGCATAAAGTAGTTATTGTTTTACCTTTTTAAAAACAATCGATAGGAGGAATGTAAATACTATCTCAAAACACAGCCATAACCTCTCCGGCTAAGTGTATAGTTTATATCTTCTTCGGAACACTTGTGCTTCTATACGTTAAAAAACTCTTCTTAACCTGGCAGTCACTCATTCTAACAAACAATTACATCTCCGACAAGAAATCAATTTCCCGTAGACATTCCTTCGGTTTGAAGTACGATAAATTATCGTTTGAAGACGCGCTGCTAATAAGGCAACTCTTGTTAGCTGATTTGTTATCCTGATGACAAACGCCTCGTGTCGACCTTTCTTTTTCGTTTATTGCTCAAAATGCTTTTAATACAAGATACACGTAATATTAACTGGTAATGGTCTGACTACGTAGTAAATAATCAACAAAAATAACTCCTCCAAAATGCTAAAACAACCATAACAGTGATCTTATGAGCGAAAAGAGTTTATTCTGTCGATCGTTTTTGATTTCTGGTGTATAATAGTGCAGAAAATCTTTCGAATCATATCTTAATTTCGCAAAATTGAAGGCTAAAATGTGTTGTTGGATAGCAATCTATAAGCCAAATCTACGGTATTGATTATAACTCAATAGAAAAAGTTAAGACGGGCTCCCTTATAAGGAATAGCAGTGATAGTATTGTTCGGTCCCTTATAAGTAATAACAGTGATGGTTTTGTTCGGAAATTCTACTTTTATAAAAAATACAATAATTATACCAAATAAGAAGGAATGAAAATGTCTATCTTTACAGCAGAATCTATTTGGTACACAGACTGAGGTCTAGTGGTATGCATCGCGATTTGTTGCGTGTAGCTTTGTCGAGTCCATATGCAATACTGTGTTTACTTCCTATTGAAGATAACATCTTAATTGTCGATATACGTATCTAATATATAAACACTCGTGTGGTAAGGGACTTTTATTTCGTTTGAGTATTTATTCAACCACTGTCTTCAAACATAATCGCACTACATAATGCTATTGATTTTAGTTAAACTACTTTAAAATACAAAATTATGAAGTTAAACAATTGAAACAAAATAATTTGCAGTGATGTTGATAACTGTGCAAAACAAAATTTTATTTTGTTTTAGTAAAATCTAATATAACATTTCTGATAATTAAAATGAAAACCAAATTTGTAAGAAACCTTGAGGCTGTTTGAGAAATAAATTATACAAAAGATTACGAAAAATTTAAAGCCTAATTTTGCTATACGTATTTCTAAAAGCAGGCACAGGAAGACATACTTCTCAGTATATCTTTCTGTGAATTTAATTTTATTAAAACTATGATATTTCCTGTATTTAATAATCGTGGTTTTCTAAATCTAATGGAATTCTGTATAAATTTCTATTTTATTTTAAAAGTTTTATTTTATAAAAAAAGTAATTAGATGGGCAAAATATTTATTTTGACCTTATTTCTTTATAAGAAAACATAATATTGCACATTTTTGCAAGCATAAAACTTGTGTCGCCCTACAAACATAAATACGATTAAGTGTTTTGAAACTTTAGTCGGTTTTTAAATAAGTTCAGATAGTTTAAATCTACACAGAGAAGTATTTATAGAAAATTTAAGGAATGTAAGCATTTAAGCCTTAAGAACGTCCGGTTTCTAAAGAGTCAAATTCCCTAAATTCTTTTCAAATTATTCCCTGCACAGATTCAAATACTGTAAATACCCAGTCAATGGCTCCACAACTATTTCTGAAATTATACGAACAATAAAACGTAATATGTAGATAATAAAATACATTAAAGTAAGATTGTTTTATAAATTACAATTACTTTATTTAATTGAAGAGGGATATCATTTCGTTTTCAACCTCATATCCGTTGTAAACAAAAGAGAAAAGCTTGAATTGTTAGCTACATATACATATGCGTTTTATGTATATACATACATATGTATGTATGTAGTATCGTGACCAGTCATGTAATATCCTCGTAAATATATTCATAATTTGCACTTTCTTGAGTTTACTGAATTATTTAAAAAACACATAAAGATAAAACTATTATTAGCGAACGAAATATCTGTTGCGTTCTAATATAGCAAAAAATATTTGTTACAATGTAAATTATGCAGCTCAAAAACCATATTTGCATGTTTAGTTTGATAAATTGTCATTATAAGTTATAAATAGTTGCCTAAACATTACTTTTTATTATTTATGCAAATGCACTTCATCATACCTTCGCACTGTTAAGGAAGTACGCGTACGAGGGTGGACCGAAAAGTTCGTGGTATGAAAAATAAAAAAAAGAATTTCGAAGTTCGAAATTGTACGCGTACGAGGGTGGACCGAAAAGTTCGTGAAATGAAAAATAAAAAAGAACTTCGAGGTTTGAAATTGTACGCGTACGAGGGTGGACCGAAAAGTTCGTGGAATGAAAAATAAGAAAAAGAACTTCGATCTTTGAAATTGTACGCGCACAAGGGTGGACCGAAAAGTTCGTGGAATCAAAAATAAAAAATAGAACTTGAATGTTAGAAACTGTATTTATTTTTAAATATAATACTCTCTCACCCCCCGTTCGTTAAAATAAGTATTTATACCTGCGAGATAACAAATGCAAGTTTAATTCGTTAATTTTGCAATAGCAACAACATTTACTTGGATCGTGCATTGTCTTGCTGGAAAATGATTTTTTTCAGTTCGTCTAAAAAACTCTCAAAAGGGAATCAATAAAATGAATATCTTTTGCACACAAAAATACAAATCACTATCTTTCTTGTAAATGAAAGAGTTTTCAACATCTTTGGTAGAGGAGAACCACTATGTAGCCAAAATTTAGATTGTTAAATCTCATCTGTGATGATAAATAGCAGCATAAAATCTGTCTCTTTTTTGTTCAAAATATTCACGAGAAATTTTCGCTCTTACTGGTTTGTGACGAAATATAGCAGTCGCGGTGTTCATTTTCTCAGATTCTTCGGAACCAACTCTTCATTCAAAATGCATGTTGTGCGTTCTTTATAGATGCTTCCGACTTCCAAAATTTAAGATGTCAAACGAGGACAAATATGTATTTGCAACCAAAGAAAGTATCGACATTTATTCTAAAAGTTCATGGTGATCATCATCCTTACATAATTCCTTTTCATTTCCCTCTGCAATAATTTGCATATTACAAAGACTCTTGTATTTGCTTTTGGGAAAAAGAAGCGAAAACGTTCCTAGAACTATCAGAATATTTGCAGCAACATTCAATGGCAGCGGCAAAAGAGCCTTAAGAATGAATGGTCTGATTAATCTAGATTGAAATCTATTGAGTTATATGTAGATGTTGGGTCTACATATAGCGATGATTATGGAAAGGACCCCTATTCCTTCCAACTTCATTTAAATCTACCAATACTGATCAATTTATACAAAAAATTTCAAATGATAAGATTTATCAGTGTTCCGACGGAATTTTATTTACTACTGGTCTGGAGGTTACGGTTGTCTTATTTATCACTGGTTTAATGAGCTATAGGTAATATTATCATATGGAGAAAGCACGTTAGAAAACTTATCCCAGATTAAAACTGATACTAAATCATCGCTCTCGAGAATATCGAATAATGGTAGGCTTTAAATTGCTTCAGATATCATAGAACTAATATCATACTTTTGGAAAAAATGCCTCTGTTACTTGAAGATTTTATGACGCCAAAATATTTCAAAATAAGTAAATATTCCAAGAATTACTAACTACAAGCAACACTGTTTGATGAACTTGAATATTTGAATAAAATGTTATCCAATAGGGAAACTTTGATGCCATTTCTACATGCCAAGTGATTTTTACTAAAATCGCTCAATAAAATAAAGAACAAAATTAGATGTCTTAATCTTATTTTTTTTTAAACGCATGGTAATAATTATTATTTTCAGTTATATAGAGCTTGTACAATCTTTACATAGACTAAAACATCTACATAAGAAAAACAATGTTTCTTATATAGATTGAGAAAATGGAATCATTACAGTAGCTATTAAGGATTCAAAAATGACTAGATAGCTATTCCCATGAACTGTTTCGAATTGAAACTTTTTCCAATAGAGCTTTCAAATTCTTCCCCTTTCTAAATATCACAAATTATTCCAATTTATTTTAAAACTTTCGCCTGCATGCATTTCCGACTCTGTCTACCATTTTTGCCGTCAAAGAATATGTTTTTACATTGTTCTTTCTTCGTTTGCGTTTGTTTACTGTTGCCGGTACTTTTGCACTCTTGTAATTTCAGATAATAATCTTTATTAGTTATTTGGTTCCGTCAAAATATTGCAAATTATTCCTAAGTATTTACTGTGTAAAGTTTTTCCCATTCTCCTGTATTATAACTTATTTATGCTGATTGTAAATAATGATTGCTGATTAATAGATCCATTTAAATCCAAATACTTTAATACCTATGTATATGAGTGTTATTAAAAAACGACAGCCTAATTTTGGAATTTTATGAATAAGAAAATGTGTTTAAATTATACTAATTTATTTCCTTATCCTTTTATATTGATAAATTAATGTAAACTCATAAAGAATTTTAAAATTAATTGCCCATATTTATTCAAATTCGATGGGCATTCCTAAATTCCATTAAAACACTGCATTTACAATATTTTATATCAAAATAAAAGTAAAGGAAACAAAATAAAAGGAATCTAGAATGTGAAAACCACTGAAAATGACCTTCCACTGATTTATTAACGTTTTCACTGTCAATGAACGGCCTTCATAGTTGTAGTAAACATCGACTAACGTCTATGCACTTGAGTAACCATAAAATCATGTTTTATGTCCGCGTGTTACATCATGCGCCATCGTCGTCGTATCATGACCCACTTCTTCCGTTCGCCCGCCCGTCTCTGAAAAGATGCAGGCCCATAAAAGTAGCGAATGACAGCGTCATGCAACTACCGAGGAAGGTCAATTTAAAAATGCAAACTAACGTCGCTCGTTTTCGCGCACGGACCTTTTATTTTATTCTTCTTTCTCAGAACGTCCGTTTTTATACGAAACAATTGCAGACTCGACATTTTTCTCTTTAATTGTATCAGATTTAAAAATGGTTTATAGGTGCACTAAAGCTCGTTAGAGTAACTAAATTTTATGATTTTTATTTTGGTCATGTTAAAATTTAAATTATAAATTAGACAAAATAACTTAAAAATTTGCAAAAACACTATTATTTTTACTGTCAACATTAATATTATTTTATTAAAGCTAAAAAAAGTACAAGAACGGTAATCAAAAACCCACAGCAAGACACGTATTAGAAAAATTTGAATTAGAAAAACTCAGACGACGTTTAAATATCTTTTGTAAAATATGTTTAATAAATTCAACAGTTTTACAAATTATTGGCTGAGATAAGTGTACACCTTGTCTCAGAATAAGAAGGAGTGATTCAAATATCCCGCTAAAACGTGGAACACAGCTTAAAAATATAACTTACCATAAAAATGAAACAAACAGTTGTGAATGTAGTAGTTTGTCAACAATATTCATCTTTTTCTTTATTATATAAAAATAAATGAAAGAAAATTCATTTTGATGGAAGTATGATTGTACAAACCTTACTGTTTGCATCAATATGTACAACCTATCCAAAATTAAGATTAAATATTATTAAACTAAAACAATACAAAAATGAAATTACACGTTTATAGGTTATGAAAAATGGTGTATATCTGGCATTCATTTATCCATATTAAACTTGTCTGTTCAAGAACCAATGAAATCTCTCAGCAATATGAACTATTTTGGCGCAATTTTGGATAACTTCTTCTTATTCTGAGACACGGTATAACATAGAGAAAAAATGTTTAATATTTTTTAAAAAATGCACCAGATAAATTAAATTCAGCGAGCTTGTGGTATTCAAAATAGATGCGAGCGAACCTGAATCTATTTAGCAATGATAGAAACAAATAATTGAATGTTGCCTAGCAACGTTCAACAGTGAAAAGATTCTTTTCTTGTATCAAACTTTACTTCAATTATTTTGTGCTTTGTAAAGTGTTTCGCAATAAAAAAATAGATTTTGTGAAATTAGAATATCGCAGCGTCATCACCATTTCGACAAAGGAAGAGAAAAACTATTCATGAATAAATGTTTGCAGTGTATGTGGACGAGGTTGCATCATATTTTAAAGTAAAATATTGGTCAAAACAGTTTCGGTGGTGTCGTGAATGCGAGTTGGCCCATCGACTTTTAGGACCAAACAGGTATTATTCTTGTTGAATACATGCCAAAGGGGAGCATAATAGCTTAGCCAAAATTGACTACAAACAGTGAGGTTTGTTTTACAAGGACTTCCTCTTTTTACATCAGAATGCGCCAGTTCTCAATGTAACCAAGTTCAATCCACACTCAGAGAGTGTAACTTCATTGAGCTGGACCAGTCACTATATAGTTTGAATGTGTCTGCCTCCGACTTTTTTATATCTAGAAATTTGCAAAAGCATCTCAGCGGACGTCATTTTGCAGACGATAACCAACTGAAAGCGGGGATTGATTTATATTTTTTTCAGAAATAATTTGTTTCTAACGAAAAAAAACGTGTAGACATGTAGCGCAAACGTGTTGAAATTGAAGGAGATTACGTTCAAAAATGAAAGTTATCAAAAAATCGCAGGTGTTTTGTTCATGGTCGATTAGAAAATTTTTCTAGTTCCCCTCGTAATTCGAAGTCTGCGTTTTCACATATTGGTTTATAAACGTAATATATATAATAACCTCTTTTTCCAAAATTTCGTATACCGCGATAAATATAAATGCTCGTCAGTTCATTTTAATGATTTTCGTATTTTACGTAATCGTCTTATTTCATTTTGTTCTGAAAAATATAACATCTTTGTTTATTTCCAATAAACTCGTTTAAAAATTACTTTCATGGCTCCTTAATTTCAAAAAATACTTAATAATAATAACAGTTAACATTCTCAAAGCAGCATAAAATCCTGCGCAAAAATAATATATATTAAAAAGCTAAGTATATCCTTGGTAATCCTTGGTTGTACCATTTACTATTACTTAAAATATCTGCAATATGTTGTTACTTATTATATGTATTTATATTATTATTTAAACAACATTTGCCTGCTTCCTGTTAAGCATACGCATGCTTTGTATATGTCAAGGTAACAGCCCACACCATTATTTCTGATGTTTTCAAGAATATTTAAAAAATGGTAATTAAAAGGTGACTGGAAGGTGTTATATTTAAAAGAATGATCTGCGGACGCGAGACCCGTCTACTAGCACCATCTTTCTGAAAAACTGTGTAATGCATCCTAATTCCGCCACGTTCTTTTATGATGACAGGTGAAATACGTACATATAACGTATCTAAACCTAAAAGTTCTAAAATGCATAAACTGAAATTCACAATTTGTCCTTGGGTTGCGTAATTTATATGTATGAACATATGAGTATTGAAGATAGTATATAACTAAGACTATCAAAAGTTGATTATATCTACCGAATACGTACATCACATATTTTATAGACAGAAGGAATGTTCAGGCTGCTAGCTGCTAGGTTGACACTGCTAATCTTATTAAATTATTAATCTGATTAAAAATATGTACGCATAATAAGCGATAATTTGTGTTGTTGTGTAACTTGATTTTTTAAGAAAGCTTTTAACAATTGATAGAACCTGCATCAGACATCATGTCAGTTGTCTTCCAAAAAAAACCAAGACATTTCCATCGATGAGTAAATAGAAACGATTTTTTATTATATTGAGTGAATAATTGCCATATACCATATTATATAAAGTTCAACTTTTAACTATATTAAGTCGCTGTCAAAAAAGAAAAAATTTTTGGAAAGCGACCTACAAATTACTCCAACTTATCCTTTAAACCGAAACTTTTTCTTACTGAAACGAACTTAATCACTGAAGGTTGATATATAACCCTTTTCCACATTCATTTTCGTATTCTGTATACGTATTTCGATAACTAAGTTGTCATCATTAACAGATAAGTAAACAGTTGTTTATTTGCTGGTGATGACAACTTATTTGTCGAAATACGTATACAGAATACGAAAATTAATGTGGAAAGGGGTTATATGTCAACCTTCAATGATTAAGTTAATCAACCACAGGCTCCATCAAAATTACCTACTGAAAAGAAGTTTCGTTCAGATAAGGAACTTATTGTATAGTTTTGGAGCAGTATATTCAGTAACCTGAGAAGTTAATTATAAATAGCTAAATAGAGCTTTAGCATCGCTAACCTAAGTGCGTTGAAGTCGACGGGGAATATGTAGAAAAATAATAAAAGAATTAATGCATTAACTCATTTGTTTTACTTTGATCTTCACTTTCTGTTAAATCATCCTCACGCGTTATAAAGCCTAATAGATATTTTCAAGTTCACCTCGTTTAACATAAAGAACTTCTTTCGTGTTCTCATTAACCCATACTTGACCATCGATTGAGAATTATTTATCTAATATTAGGCTGTCTAGAAAAATGATGTTTTAAATACATTAGAAAAACACCGTTTCTTGTTAGTGTTTAACAGGGAAACTAATAATATTTAGGACGTAAATTATGAATAAGATCCATTATGGTCTTTAAAAAGATAGTACTTCCATCATTCCGTGGTATTTAATTGCCATTACTGTAAGAATATTTCTCAAAGCAAGTATTTCTGTAGCATATTTAAATGTATTGTACATGTTCAAATACGTAAACTACGTATGTCTAAATTCACCTATGAATTTGGGTTAATAAATAGGCGATCTAATTTTAAATCTTATACCAATTATTTACCTCAATGAGCGTAACGAAGATATTTGAACAGTGTAGAAAATCTTTTCAACGATAATAGCTACGCTAAAGATACTAAGAGATGATAACACATGATATATACGAGTTTATTTAATTAGAATTCATTAAAATATCTTAGAGTGTATTCAGTGCTTCGATCTACATATATATGTATTTATGCATATATGCAGGTATGTCTACCATATAACAATACCTTATTCCAAACGAATATAAATACAGAGGAAAGTGTGTTAAGTCTGACAATCTATGTTTAAATATATTCTTGAGAGTTAAATAAGTGAAAAGAATAAATTTTATTGTATTTCGTTGCTACAGCTACCATTATTCTAGAACTGCATAGTTGTTTGAATTAGTAAATCAATAATAGTTTTAAGCTGCTTTTAATTGTAAAACTTAGTAAACGCTCCTCGTATATATTCAAATAAAATCCATATTTAATAAATCAATGTGGAAATTAAAGATTTAATTACATAAAATAATGACAATATGAACGAAATTTAGTTATTATAATAATTACATATCTCAAAAGGTATATAAATTGCACTCACCTTGACACATGTATGTTTTGACATTTTTAATTATGTAATGCATTTCGCTGTCAATGCACAATTAATGGTACAGGAGCAAGTTGAGCGGAGTGGATATTTTGCTGAAAATAATGATTTGAATACAGACAAATTGGCTCGTTACAGAAAAAGTGTAAACATTATTATCCAATGTGAGGATAAAATATTGCAATTATGTTAATATGAAAGTCTTTAAAATATTCAGATAATTCTCAGCTTGTATTCGCTAGCACAATACGATTATTTTAAGATGACTCTGTGATACATTCTTGGCAGATATTGATTCTATAAGTATTATTAAAATAGGATGTATCTACTTGTTTATAGTATTGTATTAGTTCTGATAAAGTGTAAAGTATAAATCCTGATCAGTTTATGCAGCCTAATTTGAAAATTTGATTGAGAATCTTTAAATTCTATGCTAAGAATGCCCGTTTAATTAATATTAAAACCAAAACTTTGTAATAAATTTATATATTGCATTTACATATAATAATCTTAATAATCATCAAGAACTCTCAAAATTAACATAAGATCAATTTCTTAGAGTTACTTTTTACAGCAACTTGTTAGTTATTTACGTTGTATTGCATATTGTTTATAATCTAATATATTCAATTTTGCGTCAAATCCCCGAATATGTTAATAAATCGACTGCTAGTGATATAATTCCTCGACATCAACGCACGGGCAGTTTATTAGATTCGGCACGTTCAGGTCGTAAGCGAATAACATCTCACGCTGACTATAAAATTGCTGAGTAAACGAAATAGGAGACTGACAGTATTCGAAACCGCCGTAGAAATGAATCGCGACCGTGCAAAAAAAATGTCTGTTACTACGGTGAAAAGAGGATTAAAAGCTTAAAATATTCACGACCGCATTGCTGTAATAAAACCTTTACTTTGACGGGGAAACAGGCAAAAACGACAACAATGGGCAGAAACACGCAGATTGGACACCGGATGACTGGAAAAGAGTCTTATAGACTGATGAATCAAAGTTTGAAGTGTTTGAACAATCAAGGTGTGTTTTTGCCAGAAGAATGAGTGGTCAAAGAATGCTACAAGATTGTATAGTGCCAAAGGTTAAACAAGGAAGAAACTCTGTACTTGTTTAGGGTTGTTTTTGCTACGCCGGCAAAGGGGACTTTAGAAATATTGCAAGAAAACGAAATATCATCTGGGCTACGTTTAATCGGCGAAAATTTTGCGTTTATGTAGAACCCAAACACTCGGCAGTAATATGTAAGAATTTCTTAAATATCGACTAAAACAATAATACCTTACCAATAATGACATGCCAGCGCAAAGCCCTGACCTAGACCCCATAGAATTTTTTATGAGGTAAATTACACAGAAGGATCCAAAATATGTGTTCCACCTCAACAAATCACTTGTGGGACATATTGCAAGAAGAATGGAACAGTATACCAAATAGAGTCCTTGAAAAACTAGTGAAGCGGATGCCTCGAATTGTACGGGCTGGTCTTCGCGCAAAAAGGGATTTCTTCGATGAGCGGAATGTTTAAGATATCTCTATTTATTTAACGTTAGAGTTACTTTCATTTTTATTATTATACTTTATAAACATCTATAAACAATAATGCAATAAAAATTTTAAGTTTTGACATTAACTGTTTTCCCTTTTTTTAAATTTATTTGAGTGTCCGAACTAGTATGGGCGGTAGTGTACATAGTGTTCATGCAAGTCAAAAAATACATACTCAAACATATTAAATTATAATGTCTATTAGCTATAGGAATTTCGTCAAGAGAATTGGGTACTTTACCCGTAGGGTACCTCATCAAAGTATTTTTTCATCACGATTATTGGCAGAGTTTTAATAATAGCGGACGAAACATCGAAACTTTTCAAAATTTTCATCAACAAAAATTACGCATTCTAAAATGTATGCGTAGGAGTGGAATCTTCAAAGATTTGATTTGTAGGGTTCTCTGCAGTCAACTTTGTAATTAGTGGTCCAGCACTTACGTTGTGTTTAAAAAACTTCATTTATATAAAAAGAGTGACCCAAATCTATTTCTGAGTAGTTCATAATTAAATGAAATTTTATAAAGTACATATTTTTCTAAATTGGCGATAATATGGAAGTGACAAATTACTATTATATTTGGCACGTGTTAACTATTACTAAGGTTATATTATCCAATTATAAGTTCTCTTCATTATCATGTTTTTATTCATTAGTGTATTAAGTAGGTTCAAATATTTATAATAGAAACAAACAATACAAATTTTTTAAGTATTGTTTAGATTTCTGATACTGAAATTTTAGTAATTTAAACATAAATATGTTGGGACAGGGTTTGCATATTTATTTAATAACAATACTGTATAATAGCTCACAAATTATGTTAATACAGAAATAATTAATATTTGCATAATTTATACATTTAAGCAACTGAAAAAGTATTTATGACACATTTACTTCTCGCGATCGTCAATATTTACTCCTCTATCATTGCTAATAAATAAGGTAAATATGTCATACATAATTAATTGATTACGGAACAGAAATATAAAATGAATCAACACATTACGTGCACAAATGTAATTTACATATGACAAGATACACTAAATTGATTCCGATTGAATAAAATGTATCAAATACATAGTTGAAATCCATCAATTAAGGTTCCCTATGCAATTGTGCAACATATATTTTTAAAATATCTACTTTAATTTTAAGTAACATTAAAAATTTACATACAAATTGCATTTGCCTAAGTACATATATAAAAATGACTACGATAAGCCCAATCTAGTGGTTTTCAATTTGAATACATTTTCCATCAGTATGCAAATGTGATTTTCAAAGCTAGGTATTCACGTTAAATTTATCAGTTAACGATATCAATAACAATATTTTCTGTTATTCGCAATAAATGCCTGAACAAAAAGAATTAGTTCGTCGCGAACGCAAAATACACGAATATAATTTACAGTCTCAAACAAATTGGAAGTTCAATTTCGCATTAAATGCTTGAATTTAAACTAAATATTAATTTTTTTTTAATAAACCTACAAACTTATACTTATTTATGTTAGATTTGTACCACAACTTATGATAATATTCGCAACATACCAGGATTATCCTTAGATATATACCGCTCCCGCATTTACTAAACTATTTCTTTTAGTGATGCACGCAAAGACCACCTTATAAAACACTTTTACTTTTTAAAAGCCCGTCTAACAAACTGGCCATTTTTTCTTGCGTCCCACGTTTAACCTGTGGGTTATTGAATCTCGTCATAAAAATTACCCCTTTCCTTGGAAAAAAAGAAAGGTCGGAACGAACATATCCGTGCAAAATAAAATTTTGAAAGTGAAACTCTGTGTAGGTGTAATAAAACAGGTAAAGGGTTATAATATAGGTATGAAGGCATTTTAAAGAGAAATCTTTTTTCGTATTTTTTTCTGGCATTTACAAGTAAGAAACCGCGAGTCAGGGTCAGATGTCGACAAACATTGTAGATGCGCTCTTTGAATATAGTGATTAATGTGTTTAAGGATCATTAGTGAGTTTCCAAGGTTGTATCTAATCGTAGTCCTTCGTCTTCCATTTATAATCAAGTAAGTTTATGTACCATTTCTCGGTTCTGAGTGCGTAAAATATATAATTATTTCTTGAAATTAATATTTAAGACAAAAGGAATTACGGTCTTGTTCTCATGCCAGAAAGGAATTTTTAAGCACTCGTTCTGGCTGAACTTTTTATGTACTCGGAAAATTATACACTTACAGGGATAATTTACGCTTTGAGACAGTATCTCAAAAGATTTTGTGGATGATATGCACGCGAGAATGTTGGTTGTTCACCAAAAATGCATCTGTTGGACCTGCAATTTATAATGGCGTAATTTACCAAAAAGAAACCTGTTAGCTAAAATAATACAAAAAATTTCTTAAACTTCCTGGAATATATGTGACTTTATGTTTGCGAAATTGCGACCGAGATTCTTTAAAAGAATGATTTATTGCAATCTTTTCTGACATCTTGAGATCTTGTAAGTTACAAAATATTTTCTAGGAATAAAGGTTTTTTTGAGTGCATTTCAAAATTAATAATTGACAAAATAATTTTCTAGAGCTTTTAAATAATGTACAAAATCAATATTAAAATTAATTTTTAAAAAATATTTAAATTTAATGAAAAAAATAATTATTTTAAAATAAAAGTAAATATTTATACATTTTTAGAAGGTACCTTGCGCTGTAAAATTGCCATATTATCAATATTTTTAAAAAATCTAATGTAAAGAGTGTTTCAAATTGCGCGATTTTGTTTAAGAATAAATAAAATATAGATGACGCACTGAATTTGTCTGGGTATGTGGGCATTTAAAAAGTGATGTATGACATTTATAAAAATGGTTTCGTACACGGTACAACAACGCGTTCAAATTTTTTAATTATTTTATGAAAATAAGCGTTCTGAGTAAAGAGTTTTTAAAAAATTACGTAAATTTTATGAAAGCACTATTGGTCGAATTATTAAAAAATTTCAAGAGACCGGTTCCATGGCAGTTCAAAAAAGTGAAAAATACAGTCGTAGTGGTCGTTCACAAGAAAATATTGGTTTGGTTTCTTTAGGCTTACCCCGCCAGATGGAGTTCTGATCAATCCAGATGTTATTTCCCTTGTTATGATTGAGAACAGTATGCAAAATATGCACAGCAAAGTCCAAAACCAAAAAAAAATAGGAAAGAACAATTGAGAGCTCTAGCTGCAATATAAGAACCATTCAGAAAAACTGATGAAACAGGATCAAGATTACATAAAGACCAAGAAGCCGTAAACAGTGCCAACTTGAACAGGTATATGCAAAAAAGCGAAGACATTCCATGAAGACCACAATAGATCTGGATGGCTACCTCAAGTAATCTAATTATTATCTAGCAGAGAAGATATGCCATGCAACAATATTACCAATGACTGACAAAGTATCAGACCACACAGAAAGATAAAATAAGAATATTTTAAAACCAGAGGGAGGGAGGGGGGAGGGAGGGAGAGGGAGGGGGGGAGAGAGAGAGAGAGAGAGAGAGACGTTGACAATATAAATTGAAAAAATACACCTAAATTGGTATACATACATATATAATAAAACTGGCCAAAACTAACTAGAAACATTGTGGACGAAGGAAAATTGTAGAAAAAAAGTGGGTAAAGACCAAGGAAACATTAAATTGTGAAAATTGGAAAAAAAGAGAGAAAAATCTTACCAAAGATGAAAGAGTTAGTAAAGGATCAGAAAGCATAGAGTGCAAAAATCTAAATCATCATCAATAGCTATACCATACATGTACGTAACTTGCAACACAAATTTTATGTCCTACTTTTATATTGTATTTCTAAAGCAAATTTGGAATACGAACAAAAATTATATTTCTTAACTTGGTGCAGTTAAATATGATATATCGAATACGAAGTTCTTTCTAGATTATTCTGAAAGCAGTTATGGTATTAAATCTTCCTATTTCTATTTAGAAGTCAGTGATTTTATAATTGCGAGATTCAAAAGGTGATTAAAGAAAAATCATAAAAAATTAATTGGTTTATTTATTATTTATTTTGTTATAGTATTAATTGTATTAAATAGTTTCTAATATTTGCATATTTATCTAGGTTATGAAGTACACCTTCATAAAAAAAATTCAATTTTCCCAGTAAGAAATAAGAAATTCGATTAAATACATTGGAATTTTTAAATTAACAAAGTTTCCTTCCGCAATAAGTTCACCTACTTCGTTTAAGCGTACTTATTCTTTCAAATTTATTCAGAAAACTCTGAATGCAGAACGCGAATATCATTTATAATATAATATTCCTCGAAGAACTAACTAAATTTTAGCTGGCTTATGGTTCTAGATGAAAACTTTCCTCGTTTCCGAACTAAGAAATATTCAACATTCGCATCAGATCTTCCGCCCTCCTGGATATAAGCCCGAGCTGAAAAACCACGCTCGGTTTTAATTGTTCTATGGAAAATCATGTTCGAGCGTGCTTGTGTGCAGTATGCAAATTAGCTTGAAAATTGCTGAAGTTATAGTCTGATTAAAGTGCAGAATGCACCGCGTTCAAAGCTAAGGGTTATTCCGTCGCGCAAACTTGTCTAAAGTGGATAGTTCACCGTTGGCGGGCGGACGGCGCTGCATGCGAATTGCGCATCCCAGAAATTGCCTTACATTTTGCATGTAACTTTATATCGCACTACAATGGTGGAATGAAAAGTTCTCGACGTATTTTACATATTAATAGATTTAACAGAGCGCACGATGTGCAAGAAAAGGCAAGGCAGGGAAAATAAAATGAAAAAGAATACGTTCTTTATATTGTTGGCTGAAAATGTTGACATTTAATTTAATATACTGAAATTCATATAGTGTAAAAGTAATTTCGTGGATTATATGCTATAATAATATTCCCATTTTTCTGAATATATACAATCGTACAGACAACGTAATTGGAAAGTAGTTTTTCACTTTAACATTGTTCTCATGTTCTGGATTGTTTGTCTCTTATACGATGTCTATTGAAAATTGTAATATATTGCTTGTCTCCTCCCACCTTTCAAGCACTAGCACTCTCTTAACATTGATTCGGGATCCAGAGTATTATCATCTGCATTCATATTCTTAGTTATTTACAAATTACGATAAAAAATTTTTTTTTGTTTCAAACGTCTATTTTTCTTTGTCAGTTAGTAAGTAAAGCCTTAGTCTTTTAACTATTACTGCTATTTTCTGCTCGATATAGTGTAATACTTTTACAACACTACGGTTTTTTCCTGATCCACATTTCTCTATTACCACAGCAGTTTTTACTTTACCTTTAGTGGCAACATTTTGACGCTGATTCTGTATGAGCACACCAATCTGTTAGTATAACTTTTTTATACTCAAATCAATTTGTTCTTTATGCTGGAATTTTGGTTTTCGTTTGCAATACTTCCTTTACACGTTGGTTCTTGAAAGCAAGTGCTTAGAAATATACTAAGCTATAGAGTTATTAAATTAGTGTTTTATTATTTTTTCCGATATATATAATATACTACCTTTGTTTTAATCACTAAGGTTAATATATAACCCCTTTCCACATTAACTTTCGTAAGTCTGTATACGTATTTCGACAACTAAGTTGTTACGAAAGTTAATGTGGAAAGGGGTTATATTAAACTTAGTGATTAAGTTAATCAACCACAGGCTCCATCAAATTCAACTACCTTCGTTGTCATTGCAGTTTCTGTATAGTGTAGTTATACAAGATCTGGTTCCACATATCGCACAATACTACTTATTACACTCTCTACACACCCGTTTAAGTTTTTCAGCTGTTGTCCTTTATGCGTATGTATTTCTTCTTGTTGGTCGTATACTTTTTTGTCTTTATTTATATAATTTACTATTGCGGCAAATAAATATCTATTGATCAAGAATATTTTCTTTACGTTTGGGAATCTTTCAGTTACCTACTTTTGCAATTCTGTGTTACATGGATTCTTAGCGTTATAATAGCAATGGATTATCAATTCATTCAACTCATATATTCGTGCAAATCGTTGCCTACGTTTATGGGTTGGAAAGATGGGCTAAGATATATACACTCCAATAACATACACGTATACCTTGAAAGCCAATTCATGATTCATAATTGGACCAGTATTTTTTTTAGATTTATCATAATTTTGTCAGTTGTAGGTTTTTCCTCATGGCAATTATAACCCAAGTTTTGTGACCTCTACCCCTCTCATTTATTCTAGTTTGCAATTTCCATTCGTTGGTAGGACTAGGAAATTATATGGCTATGTGATGTAAACGGAAACTGCTGAGTACTTGAAAATGACTTGTCTTTAATATCGAAATAAAACTTTGAATATCAATGTCAGTAAGACAGTTAATAAATATAATAGATTATATTACTTAATTAAGTCGAGGAGGATAATGCTACTCTTCAGTAATGGATCATATCAAATATAAGACAAACCTAACTGTCAACGAGTCCGTAGTTTTCCCACATGTTATAGATAAATTGTACGGAAAATGTTTCTCTACGTCAAACGACGTTGCCGATGCTTGCAGTAAGTGACATACCTCCAAAAATACGGAAAAATATTTTGAGAATCCAGTTGCCATTTTCGAAACATTTTTCGGGAAAATGTTAAATTTTCAGGATATTCTGTCCTGCTGTGTTAAGTCCACCAGACAAAATCGTTTATCTAATGGATATAATACATAAACATACAGTACGGAAATTCCTTACAAAATAAATTCAGTAATTCCAAAAGAAATTTCTTTTTTAAAATAGCCTTTAAAAGTTTGATCAAGAATTTACATAAAAAATACAATGTTTCCTTAGAAAAATGCACAAAACCCCATAACCCAAAAACTGTTGACTCATGAGAATCTAAAATACATAAAATTCAATGCCACTCAGTTTACCCGTTTCAGCGTTTTGGTGAAATATTTACAGTTTTGCAATTATTTAACTTATTCCTTAAGAAGTTTGCATACTGTATAATTCAGAAAGAAGAAAAATATATGCAATGAAGAATATTTAAAATTATAAACACCAGATTATTAACTTGGATTCTATGTATAATTAGTAGAACACAAATTGGAATAACTTTCTTTTGTTTTAACATTTGGATGTACTCATTTGACTAAACACAAAATCAATCTCAAGCTCAAAAAGTTTTAAAAGTTTCTTTATTTAATCATTAGTTGAATAGATATAATGTTATATAATCATATATTGAAAATAATAAGACGAGAACAGACAAATTACAATGGTGATTCGATTTCCGGATGTTAGATAGCCGATATCTGATAGATTTATGATTTAGATTGATTTCTACTTTAATAAGAACCAAATCGAATCATAGATCGATTCAGGATTACATTTGCTTTTAGGACAAATTATTATTGCACTTTTTAATTACATCGTTTCTTTTAATTTTTGAGGTATTATAGAAAATCTATTTGAAGAGAACAGAAATGGTGAAAATACATCTCTAATATATCCTTGTAAAACGCCCAAATTCCACTTGCATAATTTTTAATTAATTGACATGTAATTCTCCGGGTGAAATCACACAGTATCACAATGAGAAGGAAACAACAAGAAACCTGACCACTTAATTTATTTCAATTCCTTTTCCTCTACTGCGTTCCAATTTCATTTGTCTGCATACTTCGTTTGGCTTCAATATTAGCTGGGTAACTTAAGAACATTATTAGAGTTCTCTACCATTAAGTGACAAATTTACGTCGCCTTTATGTACGGATCGGAGTTCATATGGATAGCGGTTGCGGAAATTAAATTGAAGAACATAATATGCACATGTATTACCCATAAAGAGACACGTACATATGTATGTGTAGGTAGATATGAATGCATGTACGGGTTATGAGATAAACTAAAATTTGTAATATATCCTTTGCTGAATTATATACTGAATGGGTATGACATACAAGGTTATTCAAAAATTTTATTTGGAAAATTTTTGAATATGTTTACGTCGGTTAATAAATAATCGATTTTACTTGGTTTTATTCATTTACCGTTCTTTATCTTCGGATGAGATTGACGGCATATATATTCGTCTTTCTCGTATTTGGCTTTATAGTCTATAATATTCTGCTGCATAGTTACTTTGGGTTCTTCCCTTCGTCTTTGAATCTAATAAAATCCACTTGTACGACCACAGATGCTATTTTTTTTTAATCACTAGGTTGATATATAACCCCTTTCCACATTAACTTTCGTAATTCTGTATACGTACTTCGACAACTAAGTTGTCATCATCAGCTGATAATTAAGCAGTATTGCACCTGGAGAACTACGGCCATAAATACCCATACGAAACAATTAATTCCGCACACGTTCCGTACCGTTGAAAGCCAAGACGCACACTGTGCGTCTTGTATTTTCAATTGCATAAAGAGTTTTATAAATGGTTAAAAACATTGCGAGATATAAGATGATCCAAGTGCTCCTATTAGTATGCTAACTGAGAGAATCATAAACGTAGCAGTCATTCGCAAAGATTCACGGAAGTATTTTCCTCTAGTACAAACGTTTATGTATGTCTAGTCAAAAGTTTCTTCTGCTACTAGGTGATATAGTATCGATATAGCTATATTTTCTAGATTTGTACTTTCAAGCAAAAAAGACGTTACAGAACGGCATACTTAAACAAAATTGTCTACCATTAAGGCTTTAGGGGTGTTTTTGAAGAAACTCTGAAGAAATGGTATCCGTCATGTCAATGGCGGTACTGCTGGGATAAGACTGCTATGCTACAAGGAGGCATATAGAACGTGAAAAATTGTATCCTTCCTGAAGATAAATAAATGAAGAAGAAAAGACAGTTGTTAAGATGACTTTTACTGTGAGAAATTTTTAGTAAACACTAATACTAGTTTGACAGTACTAGTGTTTACTAAAAATCGCGTTTTAACAACTGTCTTCTGTTTTTTTTTACTATTGCTACCAATAGAAGAATTTACTATTGCTACTAATTCAAAAGTCAACAAATTCCTAATAATTGTAAAAAACAAAACGTCAGAGTTGTGTTATAGAATCTAATGAAACTAATTCAAGAAAAAAAAGTTGATGGAAGCTTTGATGCAAAATCTATGCATTGCATCATCAGAATATCATAGCAAACGTATTTATTTAAAAAATTCCAGTTAGAATAAAAATACTTCAAAGGCATTCTAATAGTCCATTTCTGTTCAATAGGCTTGGGTTTATATTTTAATCGCATTCATATAGATATTAGTTTATTTATTGTAATTTACATTGTAGAACACCAATTTTTTTCGTTTCGCACATATTTTTCATTTCAAAAATACTAATATTACTAGTTTCGTAACATGTATAAGTACGTACGTGGAATAAAAATTACAGTCGAATGTAATAAAAAGGAAATAGGGAGAAGTATGAAGTGTGATTTTCCGGGACAGAATTTTCAACTGATTACGTTGCCAACAGCTCGGGAAATTGGCTTTCGTCACGTCGGGTTGCGCGAGTATTTGTGTTATGGGACGTGTTTGCTAGACGATCGGGGACATGTACAAATATTTTGCGCCGTGTCGGATAAACATGACGGAGAGATTGCTTATTCACGTCTCAAGCACAAACAGAATTATTATTGGACAACAACGACGGGGAAATCATATGGTTTTCTGTCGTGACCTTATCTAAATTTTTTACGCTTTTGCTTACTTCTTACGTCGGAAGTAAACTGCAAATTGAAAGAGCAATAATATGCTTTTTCTAGATATTACTTGTTCCACGCCATATACTTTTGAATAATTGCTAATCTTGCACTGCATTCATGGATTTATACTTTTCTTTCAAGATGAATACAATCTAAATTTTTAAAATTTGAAATTTCGCTCGGAGTATGGAATAGCAGTTTATTTTAAAAATGACATATATATCAAATTATTGTTCAAAAACGTTTTAGATTTAGCTATTTTGGTGGGGGAGTAGGTGGTTGACCAACAGTACAGAATTTTTCAAGAAATAGTTTAGGCTTGTATATCTGTATTATGTCTAGTATAACTTTTAAGTGATTTATACTTATATTATTTTAAATAACTCTGTATTTCTATATGAAATAGTGGCATTAATGACTGGATTGCATAACAGAAGTATTTGAACCGTGGCCATTATATATATTGAAAATATTTCTTTCGCCTTAGGATGAAGATACGTAATATTTGGAAGCCGAGAAAATCCTTACTTGAGACTTTTTACGGACAGTTGTTAGACGTATAATATATGACAACAATATTGACGAGGTGTAGAAAGTTTGTTGGAATGAGAGTGAGTCTACTAGTAGAGCATTGTATTATGAAATTGATGGAAGAAATCATATGTAAATTACAGCGATAGAAGAGAAAACCACGATCCTTGTACTATGATACGAGGGCTCTGAAAAAAGTGGTTTCACTAAATAGGAGATGGATATATCTTATGCAGGAAATTCTTTTTCGAAACCGTTAGGTCAAGCTGAAATAATGAAACTAAGGAAGTACTCAAAGTGGACCTGAATTGAAATATTGAAATATACAAGTTTGAGAAAGCTACTTATATGTTTGATGAAGAAAATGGGTCATTTTATATTTTCCAACAAATTAATACCCTTCTTTCGTAGGGAACATTGGATTTAATTATTTTTTAATAGAGGGGGTTCGAACCTTCATTGGTGTATCAGAACAGACAAATACTGGAAGCAAGCATTTGTTGTCCAGACTGACTTTAAAAATTTCTAATAGTGGCCGAAATTCTAAGCATTTGATAACTTCTTTAGAATCAAGTCTCTGAAATTAATTCTTGATCAATAACATGAAATACATAATAAAATATAAATGTTGTACACGGAGGGAAATCGAAAATATTTTAATTTATATATTATTGATTCGAATATTTATAAGCTATGTGACAATATTTTCTATATTAAGAATAATAAACGATTAAACTTTCATTGAAAAATTCGTACCCTTTATAGAGATAATTTAATAATAACGTGCCGCTTAACATAAATGAATATATTCTTCTATGCGTCCGAACATGTTTCTATATCAACTAAATTAAATTACATTAAAAAAAATTGAGGCCTGCAAAGCAACTTTGTGTATTGCATTTTGTGAAATCGATAGGTGGATACAAAGAAATATTACTACGATTTGGTACAGTTAGGTAGGCAACATTGTAAAAGAAGCTCTAGACGACCTAGAAGAATCACCGAACGAAACATAGCACCTTAAGGTCTGTAGGAAATGTTTTTTCTTTTGATAGCAGGAAGCCATAGAATAACAAGACGTGGCATATATTGTCGTATTCGTTCGTTTCAGTTGATTTGATATTGTCCTAGACTAATACTGCCTCTCACTACTCGGCATCGTGCCCATAAATTGAAATGGTGTAATGTACAAGCAGATTGGTATGAGGAATGGAAAATATCGTTTGCTCAGACGAATTTCATTTTTGTTCGTGAATCCAGGATGATGGTCGACGGGTCTGACGTCGAAGAGGAGAAACCAGTTTTTGAATTTTTTCGTACGACGTGAGACTGAACTTACTAGTAGGGGTTGGGGTGGAACTAACATAGGCAATAGGACTTATTTAGTCATACGATGGTACGAAGTAGCTATGTTAAAATTGAATTGCGATAGCAACAGGTAATTTCAAATATATATTTTGTTGCTGTTGAATAAGCTTTGTAAATTATTGTTAAACAAAAGAATTCAGTGGATATTGTGCACATTAAAAATAATATTGCTCACAAGAGCAACTCATAATTGCACTTCTTAAACTTAACGAATCATAACAGGCAATGTTTTGCAAATAAAGACGCTATAATTTTACAATAAATAAATATACGATGGTACGAAGTAGCTATGTTAGAATTGAATTGCAATATCAACAGGTAAACTCGATCATGTACTTTGTTGCTGTTGAATAAGTTCTGTAAGTTATTGTTAAACAAAAGAATTCAGTGGATATTGTGCACATTAAAAATAATATTGCTCACAAGAGCAACTCATAATTTCATTTCGTAAACTTAACGAATCATAAAAGGTAATGTTTTGCAAATGAAGACGTTATAATTTTACAATTTAATAAACCACTGGATATTGTGCCCAGTGAGTGCTACTAAACATAAAAATTCCGGCGATAAATTATGTAGACAAACTAATGTGTTTAAATACCGAATTCTTTATAGCGGCAGTCATTTTAATATTAACTCCCAAGATTTACACATACCTTTATAAATATAAAAACTGTTAAAAGTATTATTCTAATTTAAATAATCAAGAAGTGGATTTTAATGGGGCCCGTAAATATTTCAAAGAATACGTGCATCTACTATATTTAAAATCCAATTAAAGGAGATTACAGTATTGTATGTATTGTGGCCGTATTATTAGACGGCGTGTATAACATACATAAGATGTCATGTTCGTTCATCCAGTTCTGTTTAAATTCGCTTCTTTATGTTTACTAAGTGTATTGAGTCGATGGTGCTCGTGAGAGGAAGAACAGATCCCAGAATATAAACTTCATATAATATCGTGACATTTTCTAATAACTTAGCGGCGAAACCCGACCGTGTCGGTGTTCTCTGTGTCCTCCTCTACGTCCCAGGGCGGCAGTTGCGTGCCTCCGAACGGGTCTTGACTGTCCCATAACTTGTTCGTAACTCAAAGTCATCCTCCGTTTCAAGAGAGAAAACCAGAGACCGAAGACCGGTCTCGATAATCGGCTCGAGGTACCCTCGGGATCCTTATCTTAGATCACGTGACCGATGTCTCCCTACTTCTTCTCTTTTACTTCCTTCCTCTGCATACTTGTCGTACACGGTCCTTCGCTGTGCATAATGCATGTAGATATATGGCGGAGTAACATGAAAAACGGAATACGCAAACCGTCCCAAAAATAGAAGGGAAAACGGACAGTGTGGGGAGCGTGATGGGAGACCCAAAGGCGAAAACACAGAGAACGTTTTATTCAACAGTTTTCTCGTCGATATAAAAGTTCATACTGTAAAAAAGACGTTTTGACCTACTATCGTTTCTAAAATTAATCTGAAAGGTGAAACCCTACAATTTTCATTAACAGGAGTAGAATACAAGTAGAAACAAAATATATATATATATATATATATATATATATATATATATATATATACATATATATATATATATATATAATAAAATTAAAACAATTGAACATTCTTTTATATTTTCGCAATTTTGAAATTGATTACAAAAGATTACAAAAAAGGCTTCTATTGTCAAGTAAGAATTCATATTTTTTAGACATGTAATAAACTTTTTCTGTTCCGAAAATTTCCAAAAAAATTAATTTTAAAACAGAAAATTCTTTTCTAATTCTTTCTAGTTTTTACAATTAAATCAGAGTCAGTGATTAAATATGCAAAAGAAATTTTTACACAATGTATGCAGATAATTTAAATTTCTTTATACATATTTCTGAAATTAAAAAATCATCTTCAGAAGAGAAGATAATTGTTGCATTTGATGCAGTAATATATATTTTACTGAACATAAATGACTCGACTAAAATATTATATTAGCGCAAATGAAATGTCGAATACTATACGACATTTGTGATGAAAAAAAAATGTAATGCCGATAAGTCGATCAGTTGACGTATTGTGTGAAACGAACACCTGTTTCGTTCAAGTATTTATTTGCATCAGTAATGGTAACACGTAATGTTTTCGATGGAACTACTGTACGTAAATTAGCAACACAACATTGGCTTGGAAAGTTCAGTAGTGGAAGCAAGTCACTTGATAGTTAGTCTTACAGTAGGCTTAAATCTTTGTTCAACAATGAAATTTTAACTGGAAAAGGATTCAACTTAAACCTTGAGAAAACTAGAAAACGGATTAAGTGTTACCTGTACTACATTTTTTCACCATCTTTGTGATATAGGCGAAAATTAGAAATTAGAAAAAATAAATAACCCATGAAATTTTTCGTAGGACCAAGCTGAATAGTTTAAATGCGTGTTTTTTCCATTTAATAAAAACGAACACGAACCATTTCCAGACTGCTATTATACAGAAATCGTAAGAAAACATTTTAATAGTCAGGTAAACGCAAATCTTAGAAGAAGAATATTTCTTCTCATAAATAGGAGTTTAATCGCTGAAGGTTGATATATAACCCCTTTCCACATTAATTTTCGTATTCTGTATACGTATTTCGACAACTAAGTTGCCATCATCAGCAGATAATTAAACAGTGTCGCACACAGTGTGCAATTTGGCTTTCAGCGGTACGGTACGTGTGCGGAATTTATTTTTGTACAGGTATTTTGCCGTAGTTTTCCAGGTGCGACTGTTTAATTATCTGCTGATGATGACAACTTAGTTGTCGAAATACGTATATACGAAAATTAATGTGGAAAGGGGTTATATATCAACCTTCAGCGGTTATGCTAAAAGTACGTAAATTAAATGCATTTTAACTGAAACGAATCTTGGTCAATATGGCCGTTCCTATAGTTATGCAAAGAGTATAAAAATGAAGATTACATAAAATATTTACGTTAGCATAATGTAGTATAAATTAATGTTTCAGGAAATTACAGCGTATCTTTTTTCGCTATAATTTTTTGAAAATAAATATACTTTCCATTAATTGTAAAAACTGGATTAAATTCCAAGAAATAATATTAACACACGTATCAATATATCCAATGAAAGTCAGTTTATTTTCACCTGTTACTAAAAAGAGTTCGTGAAAAAACACTGTATAATGATAGTATTAACTGGGCCATGAAAAATAGCGAAATCGAGGGAACACAGACATCTGATGTCCGTAGTAGATCTCTTCGCACACGATCATTTAATCAACCACAGGCACCATCAAAATCAACTACAGAATGGAAGTGAAAAAGTATTTCAATATATTAAAAAAATTCGAAATAAATTGTAAATTCAGAAATCGGTTTTCATTAACAGACTGACAGTACTTATTCTGTCATACTCGTACAATAAATTCATACCTCGGACTTTCAAAATTTAAAGATTTAGGCCAGTGGTGACCACCGAACGGGAAAATTTAAAAAATGATTATTCTTGCGTTATTAATTGCAAATTAATTTATTTTATTTTAAAGAATTTAGTTGTTATCTGGCGCTTTATCTTTTAAAATGTTTTAATTATTGGAATTGCTGCTTACTTAGAGATTGCATCTAGTCTTGTAGTTCAACTTCATTAAAGTTTTGCATCTGGCGGGTGGTTTGCGGGCCTTATTGCTTAATGGACCGCATACGTCCCGCGAGAATGGGATTGATCGCCGTTGATTCAGAGTATGATATTCCATATTCATGAAACTTGTCTCTAATAGATTTTTTATTTCTTTACGCAAGCAAATGCTTTCTTAACTAAACGATTTCTTAATTGGAAGAAGTTGAATGGGTAGTTGAAAGAAATTCAGATTTTTTAATAGTATTCGTGGCTATCTTAGTCGTTTGCAAAAGGATATTCGGATGATGGAAATTATTTTGAAAAATAAAAATTGTTTTGCAAAAATTAGTTTGTTTTAAATTTTGCTAAAGAATTCAATATTTCGTATGCAGCAGCTTAATACAATAGCAAAACTATGTTCTAACAAACACATAATTTAATTATATAAACGTTGCAGATTATCTTAACTTTAGGTAATTGGTACATTATTATTATTAAAAATATGTAGAGGAACTGTTCCAGAATTAATAACTATTTCTAAAATTTTAAAACAAATTCCAATCATTTATAATATTTTATTCAGAAATTATTATATGTACGGTGAAAATGTACCTAAAATAGAGTTCGTTGGATGAAAGTTTCTTAGAATCTCACAATCAATTGCATTTTCGTAACATCAAATTTCATCGTTTCTTTTCAGTATTTTTAAAATATTGACTCGATATAGTTAACAAAAACAACGATAAATACACAAAAACAAATGAAAAATTTCCAACTTTTAAGTAAATACTACAAATACCAATAAGAAATGTTTAAATACTTTGAAATTAAGTTTTAGTAGAACGCCATAAATTTCATGAAGGAGTATGAGTAAGATGTATGTATGTTGTTACTATATTTACGAAATTCTTTATACACAGATGTGTCAGTTTGATTATTTATAAAAAACTGAATTTTACATATTTGACTTGCTTTGAATTTCGGTCATAAAGAAAATAAGAATCGTAGCATCAAATATAATAAGCTAGTGTTATTGAATGTAAAAAATTTCATAATATTAAACTCTACTTTAATCAAAAAGTAAAAAAAAAAACTCTTACAAAATTAATATTTGTAGCCTAGATACATATTTCGAAAGCTAAGTTGTCATCTTCAGTAAAAAATAAACAGTATTTTATATGGGCACATAGTAAAGATATACAGAAAAAGCGCGAAACACTTTACTCGACAACGCTCCACATAAATGTTGTTACTCAAAGCGTTTATGTGGTTATTTGATAGTACTTCGCCTTTGTTTTTATTTAGCTTTACTGCGAGTCCATGTCCAACATTGTGTTTATTGTCTATTGAAGATAATAACTTGGTTGTATGCGTATCTAGAATACGAATAATAATGTGGTAAAGGTTTTTTATCTTCTTGATTATTCACTTACACACAGTCTCCAATGTAATTTGCACTCTGTACTTCCCTTTTACGAAAACTTGATGAACGAAAGTAATTAAACAGACAAACTACATCAGTAGTTACATCTATAACAAAACTGATAAACAACAGAATGTGCAGGCATTTGTTTTTCTCTCAAAATGAATATAATTTTAAATTCATCTAACAATTTTCGATTTAGTGAATATCCAAATACACAAAATCTCTAGGGCAAAACAAACTAACTGTTTCGAAACAAATTCTATCGATTAGTGAAGAATATACACCCTCGTAAATAAAGTAAGAAGAAACTTATCAAATAAACATTCGTGACATTATTATCGACTTGAAAATGCAGATATCCACCTGCTTCTGGTTTAAATCCGTTGTCTAACGTATAAGTTTCAAATTCCATGTGAACAAACACATACATTTATATAAATGTATGGAGAAACAAATACATATCTGATATATTCATTGGTTTAATTATACATATACCATATGTATTTGTAACTTATGGCTTATGTTATCAAAAATTGCATTAAACGTTAAATATTACATATGTAGCAATGAATGATCATTACATTTAATATTATTGAAGATTTCTATTTCGGACTTCTACTTTTCAAAATCAATTATGTTATTATAGTTTTCGTCAAATTTAATAATAAAAATTATGAAAATGGCAAAAACCAGTTTTAATAATTCCTCCATAAGCAATTAATATGACCACTTTTACAATACTATTTTGACTACTACTTAGTGTGAAACCGTCAATAAATTGTACAAGAAAGTACTGCCATCCTCAAAGTTCCGAACTGCGAAAGAAAATACAGTAGTTGTTTAAAGAAAAATTTTTTTTACAGTTTATAATTCGGTCACTTTAGGAGGTTTTATTGGACTATAATAAACTTCGCGAATAATTAACATTACATGGAAGTGTTGTTAAATTTTTCCTTGAATTAAACCTTGCTATTAAATACTTGAGATGGAGGTGTGAGAATGGCAATTAATGAAATTTATTTTTAACTTAATTTTCATACAATGGACACTGTTTTTGATCAAATCTGTTGTAAAGTCCCTTGTCATTAAATTAGGAGAGGGTGAAGCCTCTACTATTATACGTGGCCCCAATTCAATAGCTAGAAGAGAGACTGTATGCGTAGAATAGAAATAAAGAATCAACTTGAAAGCAGCTATACCCAGCTCAAATTCTAATCTATTCCCTTACTTGCAAGAGATTTTAGTTGCAAAAATACTTTTCTAAAAATATGTTTTCCATTATCAGATACTGAACGTGATTGTACTGATTGAACGAATTATAGGCGTCAATCTGTTGGAAGCATTTTTCGCAGAAACTAAAATGGCCAAGCAGGATTAAATATTGACAAAGTTATTCATGAATGCATTTATACAAGTGCTGGCCATATGAAGAACAACATTATAAATAGAAGTGCAGTAATATAGATCTGGAATATGATGCATTTTAAACAATGAAAGTCGAAAAAAAGCGTAAGAAATCCCAGTAAATGACCAATAAGAGAAAGCAATTGCAAAATATGTTAAATAATATCCTAAGCTTCAATTTAAAAATGTACCGTTTGTTTCTCCGAAAGTAATCAAAATATGTAGTTAAGAAAGCTCGACAAAATGATCTCATTTATTGGAAATATGCTCCTTTAACAGAAATTAAACGATTTAGATGTCCAGGAAGTGGATCAAATAACTCTTTTGTGTCGTTGATTACAATGGTGTTGGGTTTGTTTGAAAGAAATCTTAAGAAAACTCAGCAAAGAGTAAGACAAGACAATTATAAAATACTAAAAAAAAAGTGTTATATTAAATAAGTTTAATAAATAAGTTTCAACTTAAAAATACAAGCAGTTTGTTTCTCCGAAAGTAGTTAAAATATGTATGTGTGTTAAGAAAGCTTAACAAAAATCATTTTATTTATCGAAATATGCTTCTTCAGTAGAAATTCAACGATTTAGAGGTCCGGGAAGTGGATCAAGTAACGCTTTTGTGTCGTTGATTACATGGTGTTGGGTTTGTTTGAAAGATATCTTAAGAAATCTCAGCAAAGAGTAAGACAAGGCAATTATAAAATACTAAAAAAAAAGTGTTATATTAAATAACATCCTAAGTTTCAACTTAAAAATGCAAGCAGTTTGTCTCTCCGAAAGTAGTTAAAATATGTATGTGTCTAAAGAAGGCTTGACAAAAATCATTTTATTTATTGAAATCTGATTCTTCAGTAGAAATTCAATTATTTGGACTTTAAAGAAGTGCACAAAATAGCTTTCCTATGTCGCTGATCACAATGGTGCTGGGCTTATTCATCATTAATCGTTGAAGGTCTCGAGTCGGTTCAAAATGCCAAATGCAGCTAAGGGTATAAGAAATAATTGCATGCAGTCGAGTCAGGTAAGTATGGTGAGTTTTGTCTTTTGTCAAGTGACAATTTAATACCGATAAAATAGTGATTTATTGTGCAATGCAAACTGTCTACCTATCGATATTTAGGCTGAACATATTGTAGCTTACCAAACGCTTCGATACTTCAACATAATACTTAACATCAACTGTTGTACCATTGGAAATTAGTCCTTTATATAGAATGTTATCATTTTATTGTTGACTTCTCTAAACATATTACTTTTATATTTCCTTCATTTGATGTTCACTATTCAGTAATTTTGGACTTGGTTTGTGGATCGTATTGAAAACATCTTGTTTCATCGCCAGTCAAAATTGTATTAAAAAATTTTCGTCTCTTCTAGCAAGGTGTTTGCAATGTTTAATTTGATAAGATCATTCAACTAATTGTCCCACTAAATTGTTTGATTAAAATGCGTTTGATTATTGTTTTGAGTATTACAAGTTTTTGTGCACCTCACTGAAGAGTTTTTAGCAACCTCCATGAATGGCGCTATTTATTATGGTTCAAATAGAGCTATTCCGACTACTTTCGGGATAAAAAAGATATAGTAGGGATACCTAAAATTTTACTTCTTAGTTGTCTAACCATCTGACCATCTAACACCTCCCGTCTGTCAACACACACTGTATATACGAATACATAAAAATACTGTACACAAATAAATTATTTCAGCTCATATTAGTTTGTTCAGCGACTTGCGTGTGTGCACATTTTTGTAAACAAATTATAGACTTAAAGGACAATAATAAAAGAAATTTTATATAAAAAGCAGTCACATTAATTGCTAGTAGTTGAAATCTTTTAGCATGTGCCACTTGTCTTTCCAAACACAGTGCTGTCTTTTAATGTACACGATATTTGGGTCTGAAAACAATAAAATGCAGGAAACGAGAAGTCACGTCGTTTGATCAGCATTATCTGTAAAAGGTCTTATCACTGGTAGGTGGCTAAACCTTGCCTCACTGAACATTTCCCACCATTAGTATATGGAACCTCCCGCGGAACTTATGCAATAAGCAAAAACAACGCCAGTTCACAAATACTCAGGAATTTTTGGAATATTTCACCCATGTAATCTGCTTCTGGGTTTCCGGGCTGGAACCGCGTCACTAGTATATCTGCCGACGTTTCGTACCCATTTGTATGTGACATCTTCAGGGCTAAACTACTGCACTGAAACGTCGGCAGATATACTAGTGACGCGGTTCCAGCCCGGAAATCCAGAAGCAGATAGCATGGACCACGACCGCGGAAGTCTACGTACCAAAGTTCACCCATGTAATTTATTATTTTATCTTTTATTTATCATTTTAAGATTAATAAGGCAAACTTTGAAAAACTACTGATAAATAATAATAATTAATTCTAATGTTAAAACGATTAATGTATGCATACCCATTTATGAACGAGCGCCTAAAACTTGCCAGTCAAATTTGGAGCATGCGCAAATGTAATTTTATTTTAACTCATTTTAACGCAAACAAAGTTACGGAAACGTATTACGTTTGCGTAACTTTGTGTTAAAAATGCAAGGTGTTGGTTAGTATGAATATTCCAATTTTTATTCAAAAGAGAAAACGGAAATTTAATTATAATTAATACACATATTACTTTAATATTTTTCTTTTAAAATGTGCATATGTTTGTAGTAGTTAATGGGCATATAATCGTAAAACTGAAAATTTTTTAATCATTCAAAATTATTTTTTTATTTCCTATTATTATTAACCCCTACTGAGTTAATATATATATTTTTACAAAATGATAAAGTTCTACCAATTATTAATTATGATTGCTTTACTATTTTAATTTGAACAATTTGAACTCGTGTACATACTCTATATTTAACATCCTTTATTTGCCTTTAGTTTATAATATCTGAACATAAATAACAAAGCTCCAAAATATTTAAACATACATGGAAAATACATAATTTACATAAAGTAGAGAATATGTCTATGTATGTGTATGTAAATATAATATCAAATATACACGGAAGAAGAATACGGACAAGAAACGCATTACACAACCTAGAATAACAAACAGAGTTTGTTTAAATCGGTGAGCGTGTATTTTATCATAAATAAAACTTCTATTTATACCAAAGAGACAACGTGCGCCCCATCTGTTGGAGCAATCGAGAACTGCGCCCGAGGAAAATAAAAGACGGTTGACTACAACTGAAAATATTACCACTGCACACTTGATGCAACGGTACTGAATCTAATCGCTCACATCAACGACATCCGTGAAATCGCAAAATTTTTCGTTTTATTTTCAGAAAAAAAGTCTTCGTATGTCAGATAAAAGAAGAGAGATCAAACAAGAAAATAATTGCTCTTATAACGTTATATATTAATTAAATATACTATGTTTAATTAAATTTTTAAAAAATGTAAATATGTAGTTATATTTCATGTTAACATACTAAAACAGCGCTTAATATAACATCTTTAACCTCCAAAACTAATTACTACATCTACTAAATAACACATCATTGCCGTGAAAATTACATCTTACATTTATTATTATGTACTCAAAAAATGTTTCAAAACATAACGATACGTATTTAGAAAGAGATTCTTTTAAAATCAGATTTAAAATCTATAAAAAAAGTATAATTTAAAATTTAAAGTATACATAACACGAAAGACCGGATACAATGTTTTAAAGCAAATTAAAACGACAATTATAAGAAAATATACGTTAAAGGCCACTAGAATTATACATATATTTTGTAATAACATAAAATTATTGGCACTTTACCAATTTATACAAGTCTGTGACGTGTAGGTAAGTTATTTTCAACTCCTTAGAGGACTCTGTTCTGGATACAGCATTTTAATGTGTTAATTAATACAGGTTGGTAGAAAAGTTTTGAAAGCGACACCTATTCAGCAATAGAGGAATCAAAATTCATACGTCATTTTAATATTCCATGTGTCATATGAACACACTCGATCTGTCAATTCATTCATTGTTAGCAATTCATTTGAATTAGACGTGTCGGTGTATTTTTTAACAATGGAAAAAACTAAATAACGCGTTGTGATAAAATTCTTTGTTTTGGAAGGTTTATCAGCAACAGTGATTCATACAAAAATGGTGAACGTGTTAAAGGAATGTGCTCCTTCATTTCCAACAGTACATCGATGGATTTTAAAGTTTAAACGTGGTCGTACAAGCGTTGAAGATGAACCACGTAGTGGACGACCAAAAACTGCAACAACAGCAGAAATCATTGAGCAAGTACATAATATGGTTAGTGAAGATCCGAATTTGACTAAGCGTGAAGTTGCTAATACCATAGGCATCTCAGGCGAACGAGTACTCCATATTTTACATGAAGAAATACATATGAAGAAGCTGTTTGGAAAGTTAGTGCCCCATTCGTTAACAATTCAACAAAAACTGGATCGAAAACAAATTTCTCAGCGTAACTTGGTGCGTTTCAAGCGAAATAAAACCGATTTCTTGCGTCGTTTTATAACTATGGATGAGACTTGGATCTACCACCATGATCCTAAATTGAAACAAGAACGATTACAGTGGACTACGGTTGGTTGTTCAACTCCAAAAGAGGTGAAGTCTAGACGATCGGCAAAAAAGGTTATGACATCAGTGTTTTGGGATGCGAAAGGAGTTTTATTGATTGATTATTTTGAAAAAGGTAAAACAATTAACTCAGAGTATTATTGTAACCTTTTAGATCAACTGGATGCAAAAATTCGTAAAAAAAGGCCTGGTTTAGCGAAAAAAAAATAATTTTTCATCAAAACAATGCGCCTTCACACAAAAGTGTTTTGACGATGGCTAAATTGAATAAATTAAAGTACGAATAGCTTGAACAATCACCGTATTCACCAGATTTGGCTCCGAGTGATTACTACCCCTTCAGAAACTTGAAACAATTCGTTAGTGGAAAGCGTTTTTCATCGAATGAAGAAGCTATTTCAGCCGTGGAACAGTATTTTGCAGAGCTTCCAGAAAATCATTACAGAGATGGTATAAAATTATTGGAGGATCATTGGAATAAATGTATTGAAGTTGAGGGAGATTACATTGAATAAAAAAACTAATTTCATTTAAAAATTCACATTGTTTCATTTTTGCTTTCGAAACTTTTCTACCAACCTGTATACTCCCAGGAAAAAATTTAAAGAGCTATTTAATTAGAATTTATTAAAAGTAATTGTTTTCAAATGTACATGAATTAAGCTACATTATTGATAAATTGCGATGGAGACTGTGGATGATTAAATTAGTCAATTAAGGTTAACATAACCCCTTTCCACAATCATTTTCGTATTCTGTAAACGTATTTCGACAACCAAGTTATCAAAACAGATAGTTAATCACAGTAGCGTACCTGGAACCACGACAAAATCCGCACAAACGTAAAATCTGTACTAAAGTTACACCGTCGAGAGCCAAACACACACTGTAGGTTCGTTAGTTATATAGCGACTACACTATGAAATGGAAAAATTCTGTTTACATTTGTTCGAATAATGAATACGTTTATTTAAAAGTAATTGATCTAATATTACGAAATGTCATTAATAGTATATATGTATACATTACAACTAATTATACGACTTCCTCTATGTGCTGTAAAACTTTATAATATACGAGGACGGCTTGATAGAAAGTGATACAAGATTACTAGCACCACCTCTCGACAAAACTTTTTTTCGGTTATCAATTTCTAACATTTGACTTGAAATTTACTGCAGTATGAATGAAGCGTCAAAATGGAAAATTTTAAAATGCTTAAATTCGCTATTCGTGTTGAAATCTAATATTTATTTTTTTCAGGATTAAATACATCTAACAAAACCATTGAGGTAAAAATGGACTTCGTCATTTACGATAATTTTGTTAAAAATAGGGAAACTGTTGACTGTTCTAGCATACAGCAGAAGTACGGTGCTGCCTATGGTCTCTAAGCTTTCCAACATAATTGTATTTTGTATGCGTTAAAGTGCAGGTCTTTTTTCAATATTCACTACAAAAAGTAGACGTTGGGATGTTGAGTTGCTGGGCATGGAAAATTTCACTCACGCTTTGAGTTACAACAGCGATATTATTCTAGGAGCAACTATTACGTGTACGTAAAAGAGTTGGTTTTCCCAGAATCGAAGCAATTTCTTTAAGTTTTTTATTAACTTTTTTATCTTGCCTTTTGAAACTCTTGTACGTCCAAATTTTATACGTAATTTTCACTGCACCATTACATATGAACTATAATTTTCATGATAAGTTTTCAGGATTGTCACTCGATCTTACACTTTATAATAGTCCATCATCATTTTGCCGTATCTCTACTTTTGAATGTTTAGCCACAAACGACAGTAAAGTCATAATTCGAAACTTTTTATTGAAATACTCATTAGTTCTTCATAGTTTACCGTTAGCTAATAAAGGCGTGTTGCAAAATAAGTGTTTTTTGCCAAGAACTTGACTGGTGTAGGAAAGCTCGTTGTCTTGATGATAAAGGACTTTTTTGGGTCATACAAAATTATTTTTCGGAAATTGCTTTCTTTAATTTATCTAGTAGTGTAGTATAATATAGTCTAACTCTTTGTAAGATACCTCACTCGCGATGCAAATATGTTGGCCTGGTTTAGGAAGAAGAATATCGTTTAGATTCAGGAACACGGTGGTAAAGTCCAGCTTGATTGTTACAAATTTTGTTGGTTCTGGTCACACATTATCTTTGATGATTATATCTTCACATTCTTCGTGTAGCCTAGCGGAGAAATGCGGCTCTCAAAGGAGCATTGGCATATACTCAAAACGGATTTGAGGAGATGAAAATCCTTACGTACATCTGACAAAACAAATGCATTCAGAGAAAGCTTCAATTTGCTGTGCCTTTTAGGCAAATGGTGTTATCGATAGAATTCTTTAATTGTATCGTAATATGTTAATAAATTTTTTCTGGCCCAAATTGTAGGAATACAGGCAACATTTGGTTTTAGCAGGATGGTCCTACTTTCCATACTAGTATTTAATGCAAACGATGTTTCCTGCTCCTGTAATTTTCGGTTTTGATGGCAAAAACTAGCCTCCAAGATCGTGCGACCTAATAGTTATCGACTACTTCTTCTGAGGTGCCGCTAATTGCAAAATTTACGTTGATAAGCTTGTAACGATTCGTGATCTTAATCGTAGCATACAACGCGTCATCGGTGAAATCGAGCCAGATTTACATCTGCAAGTCAGGGAAAATACGGCTATACGAATGACGTTTTCTAAGAATAGTCGAGGTGGTGGATATCTAAATGTTATGTTCCATATGCAATTCCCATTTGTCAGTTATCATAATAAAGAAAACAAATACAAAATTCGTAATCATTTCATTTTAGTGAATAGCAAAACAATCGCTCTCTATTGAAACACCCTATATATTTATATTTCTTCATACTTAATATTCAAAATATTTGTTTCCAAGTGTCTGTAATTCTAGTCTATTTTTAAACTGGTTACCAGAGAATTCATAAGAAAAACTACAAAAAATAAACAATATTCTACATTCTGAGGCTCATGCTGGGGTATCAACCAAGCTGTTGATATCAATTAGTGCACTGAAGATAATGTCGTGTTCCAGTATGAAAAAGGAAATAATATATTCAATTAAAACTAGATGGAAAATGTTAAAATAATGATAAAGATCTTTAATATTTCATAATTCTATATGCCCATTATACATACCGATAAGCCTATTTTAATTTGCAGCCATCAAAAGTCAAGATTTCTATACAATTTTAATTGCAAGTCGCACTCATTTAGAAGAGTAATAAGATATGTATCGTTCGTTATTTTTGCTTTAATTGACAAATATCTAACTAATTGTACATGTTCACCAATTTGTAATATTCTACGAGTTCTTAATTAGCGTTCTTCGCCTGTACTAAAAACTTCTTATTATTAAACGTTAAATTAAATGTATTAATTCATTAGTGTGAGTCATACATAATTCATATACCATTAAATATGCAATAAAAATTCCAATTAATAAATGTCGGAGTTTTATCTATACTAGTCTTAACACAACTTAATAATATTAGATTTCTTTAAAAGATTTTCTAACGAAATAGCCATACCGCCAACTGTATGGGAACCGTATTAAAATGTTTTACTAACTGCAGTTAAAATATGCATATATTGTACAAACTTTCGAAAAATTTACATGCGCGAAAAAAGCAAATTAGCAATTAAAAATAATTGCCATAAGGTTTTTCCTTATTGCGATAATGGTGTTGATAATACTATCTTTTTACAGTTTTCGGTTTAATTAGATAATTTCGAGCAGGAACTACTTTGCCGAAATGTATGTTTAACATAATTATCGCATTTGAATATTCCTTAAGACGAAACATCAATGGTTCCTTTAGATCCTATTAAGATTTGTTAATACACATTTGCGTCATGTTCATGAGAAATCTGAAGTTTAACTTTTAAGTTTCTGATATTAGTTGTGGCAACAACAAAAATGAAATAACGAACCTATTACTCTATTAACTAAAAAGAGGAATATATTCCGTATTTATTAAATAATACAGAATTTTATGTGAGAATAAAATTTTGTTTCAATAATATTTTTCACCTAATTCATAATCTAATTCAAAAGGTAATTTAGATGGAGCCTGTGGTTGATTAACTTTTAAGGTTGATATATAACCCCTTTCCACATTTATTTTCGTGTTTCGACAACTAAGTTGTCATCATCAGCGTTGTACCTGGAAAACTAGGGCAAAAATACCCGTACGAAAATAAATTCCGCACATCATCTGTACCGCTGAAAGCCACTGTGGGGTTATATATCAACCTTAACTGATTAACCTAATTCAAACTTTAACAAAACATCTGTTTATGGCAATAACAATCTAGTAATATAATTGGATCTTATTAATATCAATACTATTTCTCTATAATTCCGTTGTGACAGTGTTTTTTGCAATCAACGGAATGAAAATCGAAATAGAAATGGTTTTATTAATAAGATTTACGATTGTTTACTTCTGCGTCCTCTATAAAAAAAATATGAAAAATATAAATATTTTTTTTTCATTTTTCCTTCATAATTTTTATTAAGTATTTCCTCAGAAGTGCAAAATTTAAAGCAGTAACATTTTTCATGAACTTCAGTTTGATATGCTTGAGTTATTACTTATATAACTATACGTAACTTGTCTGCCTTTTCTTCAAAGCTGATAAAATACCTATGCTATCAGTTCTTTCTTTCATAGAGATAATTTTCGCTAGGAAATTTGTACCGAAGTGTAAAAAAGTCATCAATATTTCATCTCGCCTTTCTATTCTTTTAGAATAATTACCATAAGCTCAAAAACAAATATGTTTCATAAATAATCGTTATACTTTATCTTTCCTTGTTCATGTTGTATATCCTCATTTTCCTCATGGAAGTAGAAATTTTCCATTAGTGCCTTTACTTTAAAATTACAATAAACATCCAAGATAAAGGACGTTTATCATGTTTAAATTTTAAACAAATGAGATCGTATTGCATCTGCAGACAAACGTAATAATTTACGCTTTACATGTGCTTTAAGGTTTACAAATTACTACCTCCGAACGATAGTAAATTTGTACATTTCTAAAAATAAAATTTGTATAGAAAGCACATTGTGGACATACAAAGAAGGGAAGGACTGAAAATAAAATTCCCACTAGAATATTTGAAACTAAAGTGGATGAGTTGGTGGGAGCATATGCAAAAAATGACGACGAGTATACTGTTGAAAAAGATATGGAAAGCCAGATATACAGCACAGAAGAAATGGAGGAAGATTAAGGGAGGAATTGAAGAATGAGTTGGCGAGAATATTACGAAACAGAAAGAACATTAGTTTAAACCAGGACAATGATTAGATATACAAAAAGTTAAACAAAAGCCCTCCGCAGGAAAACTGAAGTTAGATTCTGTGACCAAAAACTTTAAAGAATTTGAATTTTACGTGCGCATATATTCATAAAAATTGTTAAAATATATAAAGCTATGCGATAAGCCTGAAGTCTTCTATCTTTTATGACAAATAAAGAAGAATAACTTTGGAATTCCTTGGAATTATTCACTACGAGATCATTTTATACATGTAAAACAAAAGTAAGAGAGTTTTACGCTGTGGCAGACACTGACAAAGTAAATACATTTCCAAAATATTTATAGCCATAAGTTTCGTTTTATTCTGTTTCAAAAATTATGATAAATGTCTTAGAAGCACCTTGAAATGATTAGTACCAATTGCAGTGGTCTTCACTTTGCTTTTTCTACTCGATAAGTTGCTTATTAAATAATGGTCTATGACCTCATGAAGATTATTTGAAAGAACACTAGTATCTTGAAAACTATGCAGAATATTAAAAATTGCAAATTATTGTAACAATGAATATGAAAACCAGAGCGTACTACAATATAATACTAAAAGACATTATTTTCGTTCATATCAATGAAATTGAACTAACCAGTAGGTGGTTCTCGCAGTTGTTATTTTCCTTAAAAATAGTTTCGACATAATAATTTAATTAAAACATTGAGAAGACTTATATTTTCTCAGCCAATCGAAAATAACAGAAAGACATTTCGTTAATCATAAAACTGAAGTACCATATAACATTTCAGATAGTTACGCATTCGTTAGATAATACGAAAAAAAGATTAACACATTCAAAACAAAACATTCCACGAGTAAATACACTCGAAGGTTAACAACCTTCCCCAGAGCAGCTTCGGATCTGGTAAAAGTCTCAGTGGGAACACACCAAATTTGGTTTACCTGTCGGGTTACACACATGTGGCTTAAATCAGTTTGACACCAAACACAAATGCAGACGCCTACCAATCAATGTTCCTCAGTCCAACTTTTTCTGTTAGTTGTTCACCTCAATTGCTCGCAGTTCATTAAACGCATCGGATATTTCAACTTTCACCAAAATTATTTTTATCTTAACGCCCCAACGGAGACGAGTGTACGCAGATAACAATGCACGAACGTAAACAAGCTGAATTTTACGTCGCCACCTTTTGAAATCCTAATGAAACTTGGAATTAAATGCCGCGACATTAATGCTGATTAACAGATAGGAGAGAAAGATATTTACGATATCATTTGTTTATGAAAATGTAGACAAAAATAACAAATATGAATGTATTTACGTAATAGATGACACTGAAAACAGGAAGAATGGTGTACCGTTTCGAGCCTAAATGTATTTTGTTTATTTATTATTACATGATATTATAATCTTCGGTGTTGGAAAACTGAGACAAAAATGTTACTTGAGAATACTAAAATGTACATGTAAATTTAAAATTTCATTTAGCAACCCTAAGAAATTGGTCTGCCTAGTTATTAACCTTTAGATTTAGTTTTAAGGTTAAAATAATTCATACGTTTAAAATTATTTTGCGTTTGCTTTACCAAATATTTGACAAATCTAATTTTGAAAATCAAGCATATTGACAAGTAAAACTACACAACATGTCGCAGAGAAAACAGAACTTTTTTAAAATACTAACTCTTAGTGGCGCCACCTATTTAAAAAATATGCGTCAGTAAGACAGATCTTTCACCAATGTTATGTCAAAATATCATGACATTTGTATGATTAGAAGCAGAGAAATTGCACACAAAACAACAGTGTGTATTTGGCATTGGTCGAAAAATATATTTTGAACAAAGAGCGAATACCAAGTTCTGTCTTAAACTCGGTAAATCGTTTACTGAAACATTTAATTTGGTGAAATAAGTGCACAGTGATGCGCGTTTATCATGTACGAATGTATATGAGTGGTACGAACGATTTAAAGACGGTTGTACGGACATAAATGATGATAAAATCTGTGGTTACGGAAAGTAACATCGAACTTGTGCATGAATTTATCTGAAATGAGCTGAAATTCTCAATAAGATACGTGGGATTGGAATTAAACATTTCCAAAGATTCAATTCATTGTATTTCGACATAGCATTTGGGAGCGAGAAAGATTTGTACATTGTTTGTATCACACAAGCTAATTGATCAAAAATTCCTCCGCATTCAACACTGTACGGACTTGATTAAAGATTCAAGAAAGGACAAAAACTTAAGATATTCTATTTATCTGGCGATGAGATGTGGCGTTTTCGATATGATCTTAGAAACCAAACGTCAAAGCTCTGAATGGAAGCATCCAAGCTAAGAAACCCCAAAAAAATGCCGTTTCGAGAAGTCAAAAGTGAAGAGAATCTTGATTTGTTTCTATATTTGAAAGGCATGGTGCTCAAAGAGTTTTATCAACTAGTCAAACAGTCAATGTGTGTTATGGTGTTATGAAGCGTGTTTTTCGTCGCGTGCGCCCTCATTGTCGTGAAAATGATAGCTGGCGTTTGTTACATAACAATGCACCATCTCATCGCTCGACACTTATCACTGATTTTCTAACTACAAATGGCATTTTACCATCAACTATTCATCGTATCCACTGGATTTGGCCCTTGCGATTTCCATTAAAAATGCTTCGACAGCGATCTTGAGGAACATCTCTAAAGATGAACTTAAAAATTCATTCGACATGTTAATTGATCGTGCAGAATATTGTATTGAAGCAGAAGACCACTACTTATATATATAATAAAATAAATAAATTCCATCAAAATAGTAAGCTTTTGTTTTTATTTTAAAAAGTTCGGTTTTCTCTGAACGAAAAATTGAAATCAAGGAGGTAGCTTCTTGAGCATATCACTTGAACGAGCAAATACATTATATTCCACACATAGAATTAGACTCGTTTATACCACCAGTATGTCGCAAATCCTGAATTGTAAACGTGAAAGAATGCTTGAACAGGTAATTTGAAACTGTTTAACAAGAATCAAATTGATTTTTTTCGAGATTTTCTTACGGCTGTTTAAGCCTGATTTTACCACTATGTTCCTGAAACCTAACTGTAATCTCTCAACAGTAAACACATGACGGTAGTGTTTCCCCTAAGAAATGTCAAGAAAGTGAATAAGATAATGTCTATTATTGACTGGTAATTTATAGATTATCTTACGAATGGCCAAATTGTGCTTGTGCTTCTCTACTAGACCAATAGAAATAAGTAATTTCTGAAAAACGATCTGGAATGACAAAAATGAATATAGCCAAAAAAAATTGCTTCCAATATAGAATCGTTTGATATATCTTGTAGATAGACTAGCGGATCTATAGAATGTAAATGTTGGTTCTATAACATTATTATAATATTGTATAAGTCTAAATAATACAAGATTTTATTAGATACATAATAATTATTGCCAATATTTTGGAAATTAAGAATTCAGTACATTTTCTATTATCTGTATTATTTGGATCTAAAACACAATCAATATAGTAAGTAATGTAATCACAAAATTATGTGCTGATGTAAATAAGAGCGTGTGAACTGTTACATACAATTAACGAAGATGTAGCAAAGTTTCTAAATTAACAAAATTCGGGTATTATCGAAATTTAAAAATAGTTATTTCTTCACATATTAAAAAGCAAATTCAGTTTCTCTTCATTATAGAATATGGGGAAACAACTTGTCTTATTTAAACTCAAATTTAAGTGAATTACCTATAAATGTTGACTTATTTATTTAGAGTATTTATCCATAATCAATTCGCAAAATTTGGAATTAGTGTGTTCTAGCTTAATATGCAGATGTGTTGTTTATGCATATTGTAAATATGCTTTGCAAATAATTAAATATACTTTGTATTATGTAACGTACAGTATATAATTTACTCGAACATTCAAATTTACATTTAATAACTAGACATAAAATTTTAAATTATAAATAATGTATTTTTTTGAAGCTAATGAGAATTACAAAACACTAGCGACATCTAATACCGGAACTGTAAACTATTATATGAAACTAACATGGTAAATTAACTCTATAAATAAATAAATTTAATTATAAATTAAGCAATATAGAATAATAATTATAATAAAGATAAATTGTTAAAATAAGTTTTTATAAAAAAAGGACAATCTTCATAATAAAAATAATATGAAAACTTTTAAATTACAATTAACATATAAAATTGGCAGAAAAATTAAGTACTTCAGCCAACGTACATTGTTAATTTATTAATATGTCAATTCAAATTAATTAAGGAAGTAATTTTCGATTTTGATAATTAATTTTACATATTCACGAATAATGATTTTCGTAACGCAAGAGTTACTATAAAAAAACAACTGAGTGAACTTTATACTGAAGTTAAAATTAAAATTGTTGAATTAAAAATAATTATTTATAGAATTATAGCACAAATTATAAATACTTCAGTCAACGTATATTGTTAATTTATTAACATGTCAATTGAAACTAAATTAAGGAAGTAATTTTCGATTTTGCAAATTAATTTTATTTAAATTTTCTCGAATAAAGTGTACATTTAGGTACACTAAAGTGTACATTTAGGTTCTCAACGGTGTGTATCGCGTACGGAGTGTGTTTTCGTACAGGTATTTTTCGCCGTGGTTTACCAGGTGCGACACTTTGCGGTTATCTGCTGATGATGACAACTTGGTTGTCGAAATGCGTATACCGAATTACAAAAGTTAATGTGGAAAGGGGTTATATATCAACCTTAGTGATTAAATATAATTATTTGTAGAATTACAGTAAAAATTACATGCTTCCGCCAGTGCATATTGTTAATTTGTTAATAAGTTTATTTATACCAAGCTTACTTAGTGTAAAATATAGAGAGCTTGTTCGTTGGTAGTGACACTATTTGAATTGATCCATTTATAATTATGTACTTTATGCATATATGTAATTACACAAGCTTTTATTCTTTGTAACCTAATATTCACTTATTACAGAAAACTACTTCAACCTTGGTTTCAAGCACGTTCTTTTTTGAGCTTCTATAAGATTATTTTAAAGACTTTAACAATTAAAATTTGTATGATCTAGCTAAAGTCATCTAGTAGATCTACTTCCATTTTCTTTTCTTATGCTAAGCTCATATTATGGGTTTAAAAATTCTACACACTTTATCATCGACGCCTTATTTAAAATAAGTGTTTTTACATTCTATATAGTGTGATAGATTTATAAAATCCAACAGATTTCATCGAAATCGATGTAATGTACTGCTTGCAGTCGAATCAATCGGTAAACGACGTAAATATTGGAAGTTTAAAACCTTTTCTATAATTTTGCACTTTTATAAACTGTAAATATCTAAATTTAACAGCATTTTATAACATATACGCAAATATATAATTGACAGCTTTGACCGTAATTAATTAAATACATTACACCTAAGGCTAAATAAATTTGTGGGACGATATTACCCTTTAATATTAATTAACTTATAAAAGATTCGCTTTTAAAACAAAGTATAACATTACATTCTTAAGACAGGTATCAATATTTATTTTATTTATTCAAAATATATGTTTTTGTCGTTTAAAAACGATCATTTAATTTCTTTACCTAATGAAAATAAAGACATTGTGTGTACGTGATATTCCTTGGGATTAATTTACAATAAAATAAATTCGTTTTTAAAAGTGTATTTCAAGTATACTGATCTAATCTTTCATAGGTACAACACGATTAGGAAATTGTAACTATTAAAATAAATATGGTGAGTAGATTAATTGAAAACGAAATATTTAAATTAAAAAAATACTTACAATCATTAATAAATTTATACTATTTTTTTTCACTAAGAAATAGGGCGTTGGCATTTTTTCGAGGTTACATAACATCCGAAATCCACTGCTAAAAAATAGGCCTATTAAATGAGATTTATGTATTTTTATAATAATCGATAGAATTTATGAATTATTGATTCAGTTTTAGAAAAGAGTTATGTACGAAGGAAAAATTCCTTGCAATATTACATGAACCGCCGTCAACCATTACGGCATTCCTTTACGGAAGGTATGCTGTTTTTTTTTTCTAAATATTTACAGCTCGATAATGTCACTGCCATCTCTCGCAGCGACACTAAACTAAGATAGACAGTCCATTGGTTTTTTTAGTATACCAGGTCTGCTCTATAATTCATCGCGAAATTAACTATTTTTATTTTTATAATTAAAATTACTGGACTATTTTTTTGCGATGCATCTGATATTTTTTTTGAACTGAATAGGAACGGAATACGAATTTTTCATTAAAATATTTACAATATTTGAAATCGTTATAAAATTGCATCAATTGAAATCTGATTTTTACGAATAAAATTCTTTGATATTGTTGATTATATACGAATATTATTTTTCGACTATGTAAGGAAATTTATAAAAATATCTTAAGAAACATAATTGCTGTATAAAATATACTCAAAATTAAGGTCTATGTCAAATTTTTCACTGATTTATGAAATGGGTTTGTTTAAATGTCGATAAATGTGTCATTCTTTCTTTTCAAATGCTCCTTTGATTCACTGCAACCTAGGGGTGATTATTAGCATTTATTTTATTCCTTTATAGAACTAAACTTGTAACTGCGAGTGCAGTTTGGTATCTTCGATATATTTAACAATAACTCTTAGGAATAGGTATACAAAAACTGTTTTTAAAGCTTGTGTCTAATAAATTGGATAGTGTTAAATATAAGTACACCATTAATTAACAAGTTTTAATATTACTTTGTCCTATAATTGAATTGTATTGATTTATTAGGAGAATAAATATTTCTATTAAAATTGTTATGAAAATTATTCTGGTTTCATAAACATCATGCAGACAAAATGGTAAAAAAAATTAAATTTATAGTAAAAGAATTAATTTCGTGACATTAGTTTTACTCATTGATTTCAAGCAGTAATATATGTTCATGTTGAAAAAATTTAAAGAAAGTTAAATTCAAATTAGCATATTTATAAAGGATCTTCTGTTACAGTTTATGCATTAATAAACTGTTACTGTACTGTATGGGATAGGATAGGATAGCTATATATCTTACTAGAGTGAAAAAAAATTATGAGTAAACATAAATTCCTTTTTAATAATAATACATATCGAATTCCTTCAAAATTTGCCCAGCTGCTTTATAATGATTTTATTTGGTTTTTGTTCAAAATGTAATAGTTTTCGAAGTACATAATAAGTTTATTGATATAAACAAATAATCATAATAAACAAATTTAGAAATAGAAATTTTTTTTCCCTATTCAGTCAAGTCGATTGCATACCTGTTATTTAATAGCTTTTACATAGAATATTTCCTGCGTGGTAAAGAATTTTTCATTACATCTATTTTTGATTGCATGAATGTTATGCGATACAATGGCACCATCAGGTGGATGAAAACTGTTTTCATGCACCCGATGATGCCCTTGTCTGGCGAAACAATTTGATGATTTGCAATAAATTCTGAAACTTGGCTTTGTACTTATTTTCTATGTTAATTAGTTACATATAAAAGCTAATCTTTCTGTATTTTCTAAAAATAAGAAACTTTAAATTTTAGATGTCGAGTACATCATTTTCTATAGAATGTATCGTTTTCATTAGAAAGTTTTAATAAAGTATTGAAAATAAAAAAAGCAAGTGAGTTTTCTGAAACCACACAGCTTTCTGAGAAATATTTTCTTGATATTAAAGAGGACTGAAAAACTTGTCAATTACTCTTTCAGAACGTTGTTACATAGGTGTAAGGTACTAAGAATAAGTCAAGACAAGACTTTTTCTACATATGAAATAATAGCTACTTGAGTTTCTATAGACTTACTTACAAAATTTCTATTTTATCGAAAGCTAAGGCGTTTCTGACGTTGTTGATAGTACTCCTCAGACAACGTATCTGAAACATTTATTCTACGTTCCACTATCCCAATGCATAGGTAGCGCTCTCATATTGATTATTGATTCTACAGATATTAACATTTAATTTTCAAATTATTTTTTCAACATTTAAAAACATTCTATTAGACGATACATGTCATTCACCTAGACAGGTTATAGGCAATTGTAAGTGATCTATATGTATAAAATCTGAAAGCTGAAACTAGTGTAATTGTAGTGCATAGTAATTTTAGAAGAGGTGTTGGAAGTACATATAGAAGTTTTGCAAATAAGAACTTATAATAAATACGACAAACTTCCAAATAAAATGAAGATGAAATTTGCCTATAATTTTCGGTAGCATAACTAATTGTATAACAGTAAGTGGCATTGAACACAGCTGCATAGTGTTCAATAAAATAGCAGTAGTACTTATTAACAACATAAACTGAGAATTTCAACTTGCCAAAGCAATTTTAGCACAAAAAAGTTGATCAACTACTTCGATGTCAGGAATACATAAAGAAATTGTTAATTAAAATGAATACCTTTATCGTATTTTTTTCGAACAATGGATAGAAGAAAGATATTGCACTGTTGAAAGAAAGTTAATATAAAATCAGTTGTTGGGGGAGAAAGTTACATACAGATTTGTACAAAATATTTTTGGGTGTTCTGCAAAAAAAAGCAAATGTCTAGAAATGAAAAGATTGAAGTTCGTGAAAGATAAAAATGAAAATTAAGCAAAAGGAACAATAGTCATACACCCTTGTAACAACTTGGTTTGTACTTAATGTTACCAATCTCCCACTTACAAATTATCTCAAGAGTTGGAGCCTCTTGATCATTTAAAACGCCGAAACTTCTCTGATTGGGCTCTACTAAATTTTAAAGAAAATCCTAAATTTCATCGAAAAATCATCTTTAGCGATGAAGCTAACTTTTGACTTAATAGCTTTACTAATAAGGAAAATATGCATTATTAGATAGCAACAAACCCACATGTGCCTCAAGAGACTCCATTATAACCACAAAAAGTGACCGTGTGGTGCGGATTTCATGCCGGAGGTTTAATTGGACTATATTTTATCGTCGATGAAAATGACGCCTTGTTACGGTCAAAATAGTTTGCTATTGTGCCATGCTGGAAAACTACTTTTGGCCAAAATTGGACGGATTTGACATTGGTGATATATAGTTCCAACAAGATGGTGCCACAAACCACATAGCTGGTCAAACAAATGATCTATTGAAGGGGAAGTTCGGTAACCGTGTAACCTCAAGAAATGGTCCGACCGAGTGGCCACCTCGCTTATGTGATTTAACGCGGTTAGATTTCTTTTTATGTGGTTACGTTAAATCCTTGGTTTATGCCGACAAGTCGACAACGTCACAGGAGTTCAGGGATAATGTCGAAGGCGAAATTGCCAACGTCCCATGTGGTAGAAAATTGTCTCCAAAGAATCGATCGCTGCAAACGTGCTGGCGGTGGTCATATGAACGAGATCGAATTCCATAGTTAAATGTAACATGTAACATTGGAATAAATTTCAGCCCAATATCTCAATTATACTGTTTTATATAAATACAAAATTGTTATGTCCTTATTCAAAAACCCGAGTACACCCATTTGAATATTATTCGCATAGTAATAACACAAGTTTGAAGTTTTTATCCAACTCTACTAGCATAATACGCAATTTAATTTTAATTTAATCAAACGTACACAATCACACTAAGTACAGAATTTATGGAAACAACTTTCTATTGTCAAATGAAAATTATATATTAAAGTATACACAAATATTTCTTACTTCTTTGATTGATTTTGTTATTGATGGAAATAAAATATTTGTTTCTTAATGTTCTGTAACACTAAGATCAGTATTAACATAGCATCATTAATAAACCGGTTTTAATGCATTTGATATTAGAGATGATATTCACATCTTTAACTTTCGTTAATTTCGTAAAAGTATAATAAAACACTAAAACATCTCGTTTTGCAACACAGGCCAAAAATAATTTCGTACACAAAAATTAACCTCTCCTCAGATGTAAACTTTAAAGCAATTTAATCATACACCAGACAACAATGTTAGAGGTCGCTGTTTGCCGTTCCAACTTTAAAGTGAATCTCTCTCGCTTCGTGTTGCCGAAACAAATCGTTGCCAATTTAGTCGCTATATTTTCTGAAAATATCCCTGAAGCAAGAAGCATCCTCAATCTCATTTCATGAAAGCACCTAGTTCCCCTCTACCCGCTCCCCATTTGGCCCCCTGTTTGAAGAGGTATAACATTACCCCCACCGGAACAGACATATCTCGCTAGCACTTGTTTTCTTGGTTTTGTTTTTAAAGAAACGCTCTTTTGAAGTTCGAATTCACAGCTGTGCTCTCTTTTACCCTTTTTATACACACACACACACACACGAGGATTACATTCTTCCACACGATGAATAATTCAAATATTTTCACAAAAATATTAGGTTGCTGTTTATTTATTATATCACGAATGTCTACATGTTATTCTATTATTCTTAATATAAAAACGAATTAATTATGTAAATTAAATTCATAATAAAACGTAAATGTCATAATTTATTGAATTGACGCGTAAAAATATTTCGATTCTTTGTAGTCGATATTAGCGCCAACAGTGGAGAGAACGCTGAACTATTAAGAAACAAAAGACGTTTTACCTGTTGCTGTTATACTACTAACCGTTAAGAAAACATGAACCCGTATTTTTTCTTACCCGTTCGGTCTTGGTGGCATGTTTACTTTCAGTCAGAAGTTCAAGCCTGTGATTCATTTGTACAGCGACGAGAAGTAAACAAATGGTCTAAATATTTGTTATATCAAAAATATGGTTAGCATCAATATTTATTCTAAAAATGTTCTAATTAATCTGTCGATACTGCATACATGTATATTCATCAGAATATTATATATATTTAGGAAATTATTTATAAAATGTTAATAATTGTTTATTTATTAGAAACGAAAAAATGTTATTAAGCTGTGCGTAATATATTTGGTAACACGGAACCGAAAATAAAAACACAACATTCCATACAATATTTAAAAAAAACTTGAAAAATATAATGTGCTATCTTGGCGCGACAGATGGCGCAAGATGTACGTATTTCTTAAGACGTACTGCGATCAATACAAGAAGTACGTGAGCTCTCTTTCTCTCTCTCTCTCTCTCTAAACATATTTATATAAACAATTTTTTGAACAGTCAATATTTAGAAAGAAGGTGAATCATTGAATCGGAAATTTAAATAAAATTTAAAAATATTTCTGCTTTAAATTTAAAAATATAATTCAAGGAAACTCACGTTCGTGTAATGGAATAACTATTTTCAGATTCATCATATTTAAATTTTTATAAACAATTGATAGTTATATAATGCTTGAATTTATAATTTTGTCAAAATGTCGATATTTATTCTTGTAAAATGTACAGGTGTGACTTGGTATGGAAATTATTTTAATTTTAATATTTTTAATTGAAATCAAAATATAGGGTCCGTGATAATTCTCAGAAAATAAAAGTGTACTTTAAAAAGAAGCAAAAATAAAAATGCATCGAAGAACAACGTAAAAAACCGTAGATAAATTATAAGCGAACCATTGAAAACCCAGACCAATTATGAGTATAGTTAGGTACTGAAAATTATCTTAAAATTTTAGGCAAGGGAACCTTTAATAACAAATAAAGAAATTATTATCTTAATTCATATAGCTAACGATTAAAATAGTGATAAAGTAGATCGAAAATTATTGCTGTGATATCGCATTTATATATCTTGCAAAATTCAGCTATGGAAAAATATATGGAGCACCCGTTCGATGAAAATAAAATATCTTTAAAATACTGCAATTAATTCAATAAGTTCTAACTTCATCAAATGTGTCGAATAATTCATTTACAAACAAAATTTATGGTAAAATCTATTTGGTTTGCTGTATTGTATTTATGACTATAAGATGTAAATACGAACAGACGTGTCAAATACGTATAGAAGAATATCATTTTAGTCTTATACAGGCGTTAGAAGTGACCAGACACCTTTTTTTTATACTACAAGAAAGTGATTACTTAAAATTATTATTTTTCATTATCGGTATGGTTAAAAACCCTGAACTTACTGTACTGCCCGGAAGAGGAAAATTGTGTTGCTTCTTTCGCAAGGACATTCCTAGGTGAAAATTTCTAAAATTATGAAGTGTTCGAGAAAAACTGTTTAAATATCAATAAATAGATTTAGGAAAAGTTTCTATGCAAATAATCCAAAATCAGGAAGAAAACGTGTAATTACTCCCAGAGTATACCTCTTTCTAGTAAGAAATGCTCTAAACAAGTGGTCCAAATCAACTATGGCCCTAGCGGATGATCTGTGGAAGCATCACAAAATAGAAGTGACTTCAAAAGCAATTAGAAATTATATAATAGTAGCAAATTTACACGGAAGAAGAGCACACCGCAAGCCTCTGTTAAGTGAGCGCCATAAGAAACTTCGATTGGAGTGGGCAAAAAAACATGTAAATTGAACACCTTATGAATGAGCCAAGATTATGAATCAAATATCGAGGCTAAGTATCGTTATGGTTTATATAGTATTCAAATAACATTAAAAAAACTGCTAAGGAAACATCTAACTTATTATATTCAGTTCAACGTTTTATAAAATTATTAAATCGAATTCTTTTTTGCTCTTTAGCCTTAGATTTTTGGGCTGTTAGCACTTTTGTAAGACGTTGACTAAACAAAGCTTTTCTGCCGAAGTGCATTACACCAACAGTAGGACTTGGTGTCAGCAATACTATGATTTGGGGTTGTATGACCGCCAGTGATGTAAGAGAAATCTTTTTGTGCGAGGATCGCATATATTCGGGGTGTTATACGGTCATATTTAGCGAAGTTTTAGAGGCTTCAATACTAAATTATTTTAAGAGGATGAGCTAGATTATGTCGTTCGGCAAGATAATGCCCCGCGCCATAAAGCAAAAAAAGACAATGGCTTGGTATCTTTAAAATTGTTAATACAATAAAATTGTATATAGTCCTTCGTTTTTAATTTTCTCTACAAAATTTAGTATCTTTAAAAATCTATGAAGTCCTCCATACATTTTACCATAGCTGTATATATTAAAATGGAAGTAATTTTATGCTAAAAAATCATATATAAAAGAATACTCCACGGTTATATTAAAGATATAATACAACAATTTGTATCTAATCGCATGAATGAATATTGGTGTGCGATATACATATATCTAACATTGTAATATAGATTGCCTGTAGTGATCCTTGAATCATTGTGCTCTTATAAATATATATGTCAATAATAAAGAGTATACGTTAAAATGAAAACTATTAGTAATGCTTGCACTTGTTTCGTCATTATTAAAACCCGTTTTTCATGCTTTAAGTTAGAATTGCACATTTGTCATTATATATTCAAATGCATAAGTTTCTACACTACATTAGCAATAGTATTTTAAATTAATCCAAGTATAAAACCTTAGTAACAAAAATAATTCTGATTTGTCAATTGGTATAAAATAATTTCAGCTAAACAATCTCAATGGAATATTACTACCGCTATCAAAACAGGACGACGCATTTGAAATAATACGATTTTATACATTCTATAATTAAATAAAACATAGAAAACTTACCCCATCCTTTAGCAATTTTCGTATCCAAGAAAAAGACCTGGAACAAACAATTAGAAAATATATTGTAAAATCGTGTATTGCAAATTACTCTTAAAAATTTTAACAAAAACTGCAAATATGATTTCGTTTTAGGAAAAAATTAAACTGAAATCATAAACAACAATATGCAGTAACTAATTCTTCCTATTTCTAAATTAATATCGTGAATGCTAATTGTTCCAAAATTGCTAGGTAGCATACACGAACATGTCCGTCCGGATCACTAAACATTTGAAGCGTTTTAAAAATTTTCGAAAAGCATATTCAATTTGTAAAGCAAAATAAAAATAAGTAACCTATTAACATGTTTATACCACTTTCATAAAAAATTTATATTACTTAATATCTATTATAAAGAAGCTTTTGCGCAGATGTAACTTCTATACATAACATGCCTCATTAGCTTCTTTGAATTAGTAATAATTCAAAAAAAAATAAAAAACACATGGGAAACTGGAAGAAAAATCTGCCTGGTAACTATGGAAACAAATAATTATGCGTTGTCTAGTCAAGTTTTATAGGAACATTTTTCTACCAGTGTATCCAAATTTCACTTGAATTAGTTCCTTGTTTTGTACTAATAAAATGTTTCGCAACGAAAAATGAGTTTTGTGAAATTATAACAAAATAATAAAATTCCAAAATTATTGATGAGCGAATGCTTACAGTGTATGGGAAGGAAGCTTCGTCATATCTCAAAGTGAAATATTTACTAAAATAGTTTCGGCGGGGTCGTGAGTCCATTGAAGAAGACCGATGTTTTTGGACCAAATGAGAGCTATTCTTGTTGAATACATGTCAAAGCAGACTACAACAGTAACAGCAGTTACATTCGATAACACAACAAAATTACGTATTTACGAATGGTCGAAAAAGTCTTTTTGAAAATTTTACAAGTTCACAAGGTAGGTGTTCGACTTCTTTTTATTCAGAAATTCGAAAAAGCATCTATATCATGCGTAGACATCGATACCTATTTCGAAAACCAAGTGAAATCACTCTTAAGGGAAGTTACATCGGAAAATAAAATTCTCAAAAGGGTTGTAGGTCTTTTGTTTCATCGATAGCTCCAAAACTTTTAGTTCTCCTCGTAATTTACTTTACGGCAATTGATGAAATGATAAAACAGTTTTTGGACAGAGAACAATATTGGAGAAAATATTCCATATGAAATTTTCTCGAGCTTGTATACAAGTACAAAAATTATTACTATAGTATATTGTTCTTTCGTTCATGAAAAAAGTTTTCATGATTTGATCATGTAATAGCCAGTAGAGACTATATTTAACATGCAAAGGTGCTAGTGCAGACGCATTATGAAAAATCCTAATACGAAAAGTTTAATTTATTTTATCTGAAAAACAGATACTTTGATCTGCTTTGAAGATGGTGGAAGTTAACGTTCAAACAAATTCAAAAGCTAAGTTGTTCTACATATGCATCACGAGCAATTCGATTGGCCACTAGTTGGTAACACAATCTACAGATTGGAGCATTATTAACCTCATACATTTGCGACTTTTCGTTTCTACGTTAAATGAAAATGTTAAGTACTTAGCTTATGGTTATCAATGAAAAAAACACTAAAAATAAACAGTACAACCAATCTTACATTGGTGCCAATCTAAGTTTACTGTTACCAACTGTGAACAGATATATTTGCTCACCCTGTACAATGGTATACCAAAGAAAAAGGTCTAGTTACCTACATGCCGGGCTGTGAGAAAAAGTGTATACTACAAAAAGCTCTATTCAAACTGGTATTTTATTTTACAAATTAAAACAAATATTTATTAAAATTATTTCGGTGGAAGTCGTAACTACACATTGCATATAGCCTTCGGGGCCGAATGCATAAATAAATGAACATTTAAAGACAAAATTTTGTCGTACTCTTAATTACAAATATAAAAAATAAGTGGATTTTAGCACAATATGAATGTTTTAATCATATCGTGCCCATCAAAAATTTCTTATATTCTTTACACAGAAATGTATAAAGAAAAATTTGTTCAACAAAAATTGGTGTTATGAACAGTTAGATAATAATGTATATAATTTTAGTTGTCGGAGATACACCTCACCTTTTAAAAAAAATTAGATTAAATATTAAAAATGATTTAAGCATACCTTCTATGCACTTGGAAACGGTCCACATAAACACATAGAAAACTAATTTATAAAAACACTTATTATTGCTAATAATAATTAAATGGCAGAGTTACAAGATTGCTAATTCAAGCTATTCTATTACAGTCTAATAATAATTTCTAACTAATGTATTGTCGGTGCTCGTAGTCTTTTCTTTCCCTTTTTTTTGGAACATACAAAAAACATTACGCAGGCCCGTTTTTTGTTTTCTCTTCCCAACATACGAGAACGGTTAAATTTTACAGTGCCATTTATATTAAATGTAACAAATTATTAAATATGTTTATAATGATATTTTTTTAATGAAAATTCACAGAAATGTACATATACAATATATATATATATATATATATATATATATATATATATATATATATATTATGGACCAACTAGTAATAAAAGAATTACTTAAAAAGATACAGCAGAAGCAACAATGGTACAGAAATCTTTGGAAACCAATATTGGATCGTGCAAAACAAACAAATTAACCCAAAAAATTTGCACCATCTGTGATATAAGTATTAGTACAGATAAAGTAGTCTACATAACTGAAAAAAATCAATGCGAAACTTTATCATCATTAATGTTAAAGAAGCTATAATAAAACAATTTTTAAATACGCGATCGGCCGAAAATGAAAATCCAATACATTTATTAATTGGTATTTTAACATTAAAAATAATATCTGAATCTGCCTAAAAGTTGTAAATTAGTAAAACATTTAGAACTGATAATTAGTTGCATGTAACTATATAGCATACATGGGTAACTAAATCAACTTCAACATACAATTTTCTTCTCAGTTTCTAGGCTGGAACAGCCTCTATAACACCGCTACTTAAATTGCCAACATTTCGTTCTATTTTGCAAGGGACATCCTCCGGGCAGTTGATCTTATCGGTACTGACGAAAGATTCATTATACGGGCATAGTTCCGAATCACTAGAGTGTTATGTTTACTATGGAGTTGTTTCGAAAGAGTAGTTTTCCAGGTATTACTTAAAGGCTCGTCTTCATGCGATTAATATTGTTAGGATTTACTACAGTTTCTATAGATTCTCGGATTTTGCAGTGGCCCAACAAATGGAGAATAAGTTCAACGAAATGAAGTCAACTTATGTTAATTTCTTCTATAGAAAAGAAGAACAATTCCCAGAACAAATTACGAGATAGTCAAATATGTTAACTCAGCGTTTTGGGATAGATTACGATAGAAGGAGTACACAAAACAAAGAACTAACAAATTTGGTAAAATACATTGGATGATAAGACGTACTAGATCGAGTCTATCTATACAAAGGAAAGCTTTATTACATTCATATATAATCAGATATTGGCGTCAATTTGGACATATGATCTTAGAATTTCTCTAACACTAGAACAAACCAATAGAACGGCAAAGAAACAAGAGGACAGGCATGTTGATTATTTAAATACTGAGGAGCTATACGTTGTAAAAAAGACGAAAACCGTTTGAAGTGTGAGTGGAAAGACGGAGGATCGCGCAGTGCATGTGCTTCATGAAAATCATTTAAATACTAATGGGAATCACTTTGTTTGGTTATTTCGGATGTTATTAGTAAGATGTAGATGCAACTACCTGGCTAATCAACTATCACTAGTTGCTATAACAATTAACACGTTTTCTAATAGGGATATAAGAATTTTGTCTTTTAATATTTGAACGTCTTTCATGATCTGTCAAGGTCAAAATGTCACACAAGGTTAACATTTTTATCACAGTTAAATTCACGAACGAGCAACGTTTGAAATTATTAGTTAGTACATCAATTCTGTGCCGGTGGTTGCAACTTTAAGAGCGCTTACTCCATTTTTCAGTCGTAATCATCGTTCCACCAGACAGGCTGTGCGTGCTCATTGTGGCTAAATTCGATTCAAAACAGTCGCTATTGGATATTCCTGTGTCAATGCGACAACACACCCTTCAAAGTACTGAAAATATCGTTACCGTAAATGCTTCAATTCAAAATGAGCCAAATCAGTCGATTTCATCCCATTCACAAGAATAGAGAATATCTCAAACCACATTGTGGCAAATTTTGCGTAAGGACTTAGTTTATACCCTTACAAGATCAAATTAACTCGAGAACAGACGCCTCTTAATAATTTAAAGCGCCGAAACTTTTCCTATTGGGTTCTGCTAAAATTTGTAGAAAATCCTGTGTTTCATCGAAAAATCATCTTCAGTGATTAAGCTCATTTCTGGCTTAATGGCTTTGTCAACAAGCAAAATATGCGTTATTGGACAGCAACAAACCCACATGTGCTTGTGTAGTATGAATTTCATGCCGGAAGTGGAATTGGATTATATTTTTTTGTCAATAAAAATGATCGCCACGTTACAGTCAATGGAGATCGCTATCGTGTTATGATGGAAGACTATTTCTGGCCAGAATTGGATGGACTTAACATCAGTGATATGTGGTTCCAATAAGGTAATGCCATTTGCCACACAGCTGGTCAAACAATTGATCTATGGAAGGGGAAGTTGGGTAACTATGTAATCTCGAGAAATGGTCCGGTCGAATGACAACGTCGCTCATGCGATTTAACGCCATTGGATTTCTTTTTATGGGGTTACGTTAAGTTGTTGGTTTATGCCAACAAGCCAACAACGTTAGAGGAGCTCAAGGATAATATCGAACGCGAAATTGCCAACGTTCCAATCAATATGTGTGAAAGAGTGGTGGTAAATTAGCTCCAAAGAAGCAATCGCTGCAAACGTACTCACGATGGTCATATGAACAAGATTGAATTCTATAGTTAAATGTAACATGTGTACTGCACCTGGAATAAATATCAGTCCAATATCTCAGTTATTCTGGATTTTATTTAAATACAAAATTATTATTTCCTTATTGAAAAACCCGATACATATAAATTTTATTTATAGCACTAACCAGGTATAGCGTGGCTGTAATTTATATGACTTTAATATTTTCGAGTACTATATAACGTTTCTTCATGATTGTTATAATTAAATTTAAATTAATGCAAATGAGAAAACGTACAAGTTAGAAAAAATTACTAAATTATTTTATTCGAAGTAATATGAAGCGTAACCGCATTTTAAAATACGTGTATCCAATGATAATTTCGAAACATTAGTTTGGACTTGACGTCACATTTTAAGAGTAAATTATAAAATTGAATGAGAAAAGATAGAATTTCATTAACAATATATAAAATTTTCTTTAAGAAATCTTTTCAAAACTTGTAAAACATTAATAATATTCCGTTTAATCTACTTAAAAGTTTTTATTAGGATTAAAACGCAAAGTCTGAGATATTTTGAGAACTAATCCTGCACCAAATCACCGTATGTTTATAATAAACACCATATGTTTCTAATTTAATAAGCTGGTATATCTACGAGGGATGGATAATACAAAAACGTATTTTTGTTGTCTATTCCTAAATCTTATTTATTTACACTGTACGAAGCTCCGTCTAAAATAACAATCCGCTCTATTATTTACATAAATATTACTCAAACTTCTCATATGGAAATCATATACTCCGTTCACGACTCCGAATTAACTAGCAACACTAATTAAATTTTGAATCGGTTAGATTACACTTCGTGATATTCCTTATTCAGACCATGAGATCATTTTTCGAATTTTATTCTAATTGGATATAGCGGAAATTAGATTGCATTTCGCATTCTTCGAACGAAATCAGTCAATTTGTATTCATTGAAACAAAAATTCTGTATGCAAATCTTCGTCTTGATAAATCACTCGGTTTATTCAAGCAATTCACACACAGTGAAATAACAAAACCATCAAATAAATGCAAGATTCACATTTAGGAGAACACGCAAACAACGCTTCTGCGAAAAGCGGATCGTCCATTTAATTAAATCTCAAGGTCAAGAGTTTCAGAAAATTAACGGTTTTCCTGCTGTTTAGATATGTTCAAACTAAAACACCATCGTTCTGTCGATCTTAAAATCTAAAAGAACTCATATTACATAAATATAACGTCATGGTATTAAATTTAATTTGTATATTGTCATGTTTTCTTCATTCTTTTTACGCATAATATAGACACTTGGTTGTTACAAATGTATTTTAATAAATATACATTATGGAATAAAATAAAATATATGGTACTTATTGTATATTAATGACGAGGTTACACTGTGTGTGGTCTCTTCTCATTATTATTCTAAAAATAATAATTCGTAGGTGTTAAAATATGTAAGATGGAGAATTAGAAAAATTATTATGTACTAGGGTGATCCATGACAAATGTTCCGGGTTGGGTCCAATTATGATCTAATAACACTACACGGTTATGCTTATTAATTTTATCCGAATATTTATGAATGAATTGGAATTAGTTTCGAATTTTAATAATAAAAATTGAACCAAGACAAGACAAAATCTATTGGGTTGGCAACTAAGTACTTTCGGTTTTTACTGATAGAGAGCGTTGCTTTATTTCTTGTATAACGTATGTTAGTGCTGTACTTTACCGTTTGTCGCGTGATACTAATCACATTGACGTAACTTCAGAAGCAAGTAGTGCGTGATTTTTGTTAAAGCTATTAGTTGTGGGTTAATTTTAAATGGAGTGCAGAAACGAACATTTTCGACATATTTTACTATTTTATTTCCGTAAAGATAAGAAAGCTGCTGCGGCTCACAAAAAGATATGTGAAGTTCATGGTGCTAATTGCTTAACAGAGCGCACGTGTCGGAATTGGTATAAAAAATTCCGTTCTGGAGATTTTTCCCTCAAAGATGAGCAACGTTCTGGTCGGCCTACTGAAGTTGATGATGACCAAATCAAAGTCATAATTGAAGAGGATCGTCATATAACTGTTTGAGAGGTTGCGGAGAGGCTACATGTATCGCACACAACAATTGAAAGACATTTAAAATGTCTTGGGCTAGTTAAGAAGCTTGATATTTGGGTACCTCACGAACTGAAAGAAATTCATTTAACACAAAGAATCAACTTTTGCGATATGCACCTTACACGAAATGAAACCGACCCTTTCTTAAAAAGAATCATCACTGGTGATGAAAAATGGGTCCTGTACAGTAACATAGTTAGAAAACGATTATGGAGCAAACACGATAAACCAGCTCAAACTGATCATACTGTCAGTTTGGTGGGATTACAAAGGTGTTGTGTTTTTTGAGGTACTTCCAAGGAACCAAACGATCAATTCCGATGTTTACTGTCAACAATTAATAAAACTAGATGAAGCAATCAAAGAAAAACGGCCAGAATTGTCAAATCGGAAAGGTGTAGTTTTCCACCAAGATAATGCAAGGCCTCACACATTTTTGGCAACTCGTGGGAAACTATTGGAGCTTGGCTGGGAAGTGATGCCACATCCCCCATACAGTAAATTATTTATGGTATTTTCAATAATTTCTCTAATTTTAAGTGGGATACGTGAGAAATTTTTATTAATTTTATATTAAATATAATAAATACGAAATATTATATAAAAATTGACAAATTCATCGCGTATTTCCAACTACTACGAGAATTCCTAAATTTTAAATTTACTATTATATATATATATATAGAAAAGGTCAGAAAAGAAGTAAATTAGGAAAAATAACATAAGGAGCTTATGTCATAAGACATTGTATTCAGCCTTTAGGGTTCTACTCGCTGCACTCGTCGTGCCTTATTGGCCTCGTGTACTGCCATAGCTTGTTAACTATAAATTTGTATATTTTGTATTTCTGTTGTCAGAGTTTCGTCTTCACTTGTATAAGACAATGTTGTCAAGGTTGTTAGAAGTACCAAGGATGTGGTTACAACCCGGTAACAAAGATGGAGAAATCATGGACAACGACCTCGGAAGTCCGCAAGCTGGAGTGCTGTTATTATTTTGAACTGTATTCTTATATTACTTACGCTGCGTGTATCAAAGTCATGAAAATATGAAGAAAAACAGAGGAAAACATAAACATTTGCAAATATCCTATTTGGAAGCTACTTCCCTGCAAAAAATTATTAAATTTAAGATCCAGCATTACTGTTACGTGATCAGTAAAGATAATTCAATGTTTGTCCATTTCTTGATACTAAATTCTTTTAGAAAAGCCATAAAAGTATTTGCTAAATCGTGAAATATTTACAAATCAAGATATTCAATAGGCAAAAGTACAGAGTACAGACGACAGCGTATATTATTTTTGATGAAACTTATTATGTCCACAAGGGATGAATTTCATCATTTAAGTCTGATAACATAACGAACTAGAAATTAATAACCACAATTATGAAGTTATAGGGCACGCACATCAGTAGTGTAACTTCTAAGGTGATTCACCCTGTATGAAAGGGTATTTATATAATTAAGCAATATATTTTCAGAAATATACCTTTGAACATTTCAAAAATAAATTTAGGTTTACATGCATTTGCACTTGAAAACTAAGAGTGTTATAATTACTAATTACGAAACGAAGAATCTTGTATTGATTCGATCCATTGATAAACAGACAGGCGCAGTGAATTCCGGGCCATCCACAGCTCAAAGTATTTAAGTGTCTAATCTTGGCAAAGTTGACAAACAGAGCAAGTCATGAAACTTACACGGCATCCATCAGAAAATTTAGTAGACTTTGCTACGTAGTTACTTGACTGTTTCTCGAGATTATCTAATTTTAGCTAGAATGAAACTTTCTTGGATAGTTAAACACAATTTTCGATTTTATAAGTGCATGATTTAACCTTTCGTTCTTCTATATTACTTTTCTTTCGCAACTAATAAACTACTAATAAACAAAGTGCTTTATAAGATAATATAGTATCGGAATTAAAATGAGTCTTCTTTAATATAATAATATCATAATTTATGTTGAATTATTATTTTTCTTCGTTTTTATTATTTGTACTACCAAAATGTTAACATGGTTATTACCAATGTGTATATAATAACTTGTATAAATTGCAAATGAAAAGTGAGACGTATTTACAAAATTAAAAAACTCATGGTATTGTGAGATGTATTTTTTCTTTAGAAAATAAAGTGAAATCTTCAAATAGAGCAAGAGAGTTATTTATTAAATCTATTACTTTAGAAACATTTCCATTAGCATTTTCGGTGCATCTATACTTAGCAGCTGCCGTACCGCTACAAAGCAATAAAACAGTAAAAGAAGAACAATAAAAAGTAAAAAAAGCCAAGAATAGTATACAGGTGTTCTTGAAGTAAGGAGAAAATTATATTGGAAACAGATAAGTGACCTCTAAGCAGCATTTCACCCTTGTTATAACAACTTATAATTGCTTCTCTCTTATACGTCATTACAATATGATTTACGGTTATATACAGTCTAATATTTTTTGTTCCCGAAAATGACAGATTTATAGTGTCGTTTAACGTCCGTAGGTAGGTCATTACACCGAAACTAATCTTACAATTCAGGCTGCCAATGTCATGCATAAATGTCGATGACAATTTTCTAAATGTCGATAATTTAATTTTTGGCAAAAAATCGATTAAGAAACAGAATTAAATACGGTCGAACAAAATGTTTTACGGACTCGTTTTCTTTTCATACCTCGCTCGCTTCATTCACGCGGCTAAAAGCCGACTCGTCCATAAAGTGCCCCATTACGTACTTGGTACGTGAATATGTAGTTATAATGTATGAGGATGATTTGGTGGGAAATGAATCTCGAGTACTAGCATAATCTTTTGGAAAGGCAAATGAAAGTTGTCGCCATAAAATTGTTTTGGTGAACATATTCGATGTGGGTTATCGTATCGTTTATGAAATAGTAAGGAATGATAGAACAATACGTTTGTCCGAAAAATTCACCGAGCATATGGACTACAGTTTACCTGATGAGAGTTGATATACTCGAAACGCATCATAAACAGGATCTTATTAGCATTTGAATCACTCTCAGACGTTCACCATATGGTGTGAGGTTTAAGTTGTGTCTATATACGCACTGAGACAGTATTACTGCATATTTATTAACATTAACACGAACCTCCTTCTTTTGGACAATTACATGTTTGAACGGTAGAGGGAGGTACTGTTTTCTCATTATTTGCTATATCGCAAATAGTACGGTAACCCACAGATAATAAATCCGTTAATAAGAGCACAGTTTACCTGATGAGAGTTGATTTACTGGAAACGCGACATAAACAGGATCTTATTAGCAATTGAATCACTTTCAGACGTTCACTGTATGGTGCCAGGTTTAAGTCGTGTCTATATACGCACCGAAACAGCATGACTGCACATTTGGCGGGACTAACACAAACCTCGTTCTTTCGGACAATTACATGTTTGGATGGTAGAGGTGTGCTATATCGCAAATGAGACTATAACCCACAGATAATAAGTCCGTTAATAAGACCACAGTTTATTTGATGAAAGTTGAAATATTCGAAACACGTCGTAAACAAGATCTTATTAATCTGGTATGTAGACTTCCGCGGTCGTGGTCCATGCTAGCAAGGATCTTATTAGTATTTGAATTATTCTCAAACGTTAAGGAGTTTATAATGTATATAATTGATCGATCACATTATCCAAGATAACGATTTGTATAATTTATAATTTTCTTATAAAAGCTATTTAATTTCAATTCAATAGTTTACATGATTAAGAAGTACATACATATTGTTTACGCTAATACATTGGCTTAGTTTAAATATTTTCGTCCCGTCTTTGTATTCATACGCGAAAAGTTACCAAACAGACACATTCTGAGAAAACTTTTTCCATATAATAGAACTTACACACTTCAGAAATTTATAATGTTTTGTCCTTCCTATATTAACCAGTAGGAAAAAAAACTGCCATTCAGAGGCGACAGCCATACCATTATTGGGAAGATATATAGGTTTAGAAAGTATAGTCGGCCATTACCAAAAAAGGGCGTCACAAAAAAAATAGTAGCCGGCCCCGAATTCCAATGGATTAGAAAGTTGGCCAGACGAACAAAAAAGCATTAGTATATGGTTCATCTAAATCACCACTAATTCACCAATATACACCAACTTGTAGATTATTTTAAGAGTTTACTATAAGTGAATGACTTAATATTCTCTTTGTTTCTTTTTAATTAGTCTCGAATATTAGTTTACAAATTAGAAATATATTCTAAAAAGATGCTTTAGTAGTTTTACCAGCATTAATTGAGGATATCATTAATATCTGTTTATATTTTAACGCTTCGACTTTTAAATAAATATTTCTGTGTTCCGATAGTTTCTAGGTTTAAAAATAAAATGTTATCTATTTTATGATATTCGATTATAACAGTAGTAATAATTAAGATAAACTGAATAAATTACACATACTCTGTTAATTAAAACTACTACATTAAGACAAGCAAAATAATCTTAAAGAAACTCCATATGCCCTATGCATTCCTTATTACTTTTAAAGCAAAGCTTTGACCAACCGTACAAGAATATATATGTGTTTTTATGATGGAATCTTTAAATTAAAGTACAGAATATCTCGAAGGCGGTTAAAGCATTTTATTAGGAAAAAATATTACAACAAAATATTTATTTTATGTATAATCTTCGGAATGATGTTAGTGCCCCCTACTTAAATAAAGTGTTGAATATTTTTTTAAATATTAAATATTATAATATTGTTTCGTTATCAAATTAATCATCTTTTTCCGATATTCTTGTCTGAAGTATTTTTTTTTCTGTGAATTTCAACACTATTTCAAAATATATTGGATAGCTACTTATTATACTATATAACTGCTTAAAATGTTTTTAAACACTCCAACAAAAGCTGAAACAAAAATCACACCAAAATTTTATTTAATTAATTATCGATAATAAATATCAAAATATCTTTCTTGTTAAAATAAAATTGTAGACATAAGAATAATAAACAATCGTATTAAAAAAAAATAAACGAATTTAATTTTGTTCAAAATTATTTTAAAAGTTTTTTAGTTTTCGCAAAACTAATTCGTAATAATTGTAATTTCTTTCTGGACCAAGAAAAGCGTGGTCCGTGCTTTTTTGTTTGAGTCTTTATTATGGAAACTATTGGCTGCTACCAGACGTCCACATTTTTGTTAAAATTTTCAATGACATTTTGACATAATTGAAGTTCTATCTCACCAATGTCACGAATAGATTCATCTTTCAAAGCAGGAATTGATTGCGGATTGTTTTTATAAACCCGACTTTTCACATAACCACAAAGAAAATAGTCTAACGGTGTCAAATCGCATGATCTTGGTGGCCAATTAACATCAACGTTTCTTGAGATTACACGCCCAGGAAATTTTTCTCTCAATAAATCAATTGATCGTGTGCAAAGTGAGGTGTAGCGCCATTCTGTTGAAACCACATGTCTTCCAGATCAATATTCTTTAATTCAGGCCACAAAAATTCGGTTATCATGCGACGATATCGATCACCATTGACAGTTACAGCTTCACCAGCAGCATTTTCAAAGCAGTAAGGTCCAATTAGATCACCTGGCCATAATGCACACCAGACAATAACTCGTTTAGGATGCATAGGTTTCTCATGAATAATTCGTGGATTTTCCACACCCCAGATACGACAATTTTGTTTATTAACATAGCCACTAAGTTCAAAATGTGCCTCATCGGAAAACATCATTTTTTGAGAAAAATGAGCAGGTTATTCATTGATGAAATTGACAAATGAATGACGTTTTAAATGACCTAGTTTCTTCAGTTCCTGTGTTATTTGAACCTTATATGCCTTCAGAGATAAATCCTTGTGTAAAATACGCCATGTTGTTGATCCACGAAATGCAAGTTGTTGTGAACGTCGTCTAATGTAAATTTCAGGATCTTCAGCAACACTTTCACGAACCAAACCAATATTTTCTTGTGAACGACTACTACGACTGTATTTTTCTATTTTTTGATCTTTCACGGAACCGGTCTCTTGAAATTCTTTAATAATTCGACCAATAGTGCTTTCAGATGGACGATTATGTAAACCACAAAATTCACGTAATTTTCTAAATCCTCTTTTCATAGAACGCTGATTTTCATAAAATAATTCAACAATTTGAACGCGTTATTGTACCGTGTACGAAGCCATTTTTATAAATATCGTACATCACACTTTTCAAATGCCCACATACCCAGACAAATTCAGTGCGCCATCTATATTTTATTTATTTTTAAAAAAAATAACCTTTATTTATGAAGAAGTTAGGGGAATATGAGCGCGTTACATACGTAAATATTCATTTTATTTTGTAGTGGAACTGATTGTTGTCTGTGATGATAATTAAAACAATCTTGCAATTATTATAATCTAGCGCATGTGTGCATATGAAATATTTATCAAACAAGAATCTCGGTTTTTTTAATTAAGTATACACTGAATATACAATTACTGGAAATTTCTTCGCCAAGCATTGACGAAGTGCCTTTTAATTTTTGAACTGTGTTCACTCACTGTACAAGAATCTGATTTTATTAAATCATTTAGCATTTTTCATAGAATATAATGTAATTGTACCAATAAGACGATTTAGGTATTGTTCGTTTTCTCGTTTCAGATCTTTACAAATTTAAAGAGTTCCAAAATAGTATAAGTCTATTTTTTTACAGTGTTCAACATTAATATATTCAGTTAAAATATTGATATAAAAATATTAAATAAGTAATGAAATACTAGAACCAAATGTGTTTCATTTCTACTTGCATTAGTTAAAAATTTACGCGCCAGACATAATTTCATTACTAGTCTGTGTAGTATTTTCAGTCGATAAAATCTATTTTGGAAACAAAAAGTTGCACAGCGTTCGACATTAAACAAATCTTTCACATAAAAACTTTAATACATTAGCTAAATTAGGAATAGCATCATTTGAGACATTTATACAAGTTTTTCACATGAAATCGATATTCATAGGACCTCCGATAATACCCATTTCACCTTTTCAAAGCACTTTGCGTGGTTACTTCGTAATGGTTTATTTATGTGCGACCTTTCAAGTTTGTTTTAATTTCTGAACTGTGATCACTTGTTTCTTAGTTACACGGACCCACTCACACACATATATACAAGGTGTACCGGAAAGTCATTACCGGTTTTTCTAGGCTTAAGTATGTAATGTTATTTGACAAATATGTTATCGATTTATACCTCTTTGAAAACGCCGAGTTTCGTGTCTGAAAAAGTGCATTTGCGACACGCATTGCTCTTCTTATTTAATCAAAGGAAAAAAGGCACTGAAGGTCACCGTTTGCTGGTAGAAACTTACGGTGAGCATGCTCCAACCATAAAACATGTGAGGCGTGGTTTCGACTATTCGAAAGTGATGATTTCGATGTGCAAGACAAAGAACGGTCTAGTAGACCGAAAAAGTTTGAAGATGCGAAACGGTAGGAGTTATTGGATGAAAACCCCAGCCAAACTCAAAAACAATTAGTAGAAGCGTTAAATGTGGTCCAAGAAACGATTAGCGGCCGATTACGTGCAATGGGAAAAGTCCAAAAGATGAGAAAATGGGTGCCACATCAATTGGATAACAGGCGAATGGAAAATCGAAAAATCACCTGTGAAATGCTGCTTCAAAGGTATGATCGGAAGTCATTTCTGTATAGAATAGTGAATGGTGATGTAAAATGAATTTAATTCGAAAACCCTAAGTGCAAAAAAATCCAGGCCAAATCGTTTTGGTCGCAAGCAAATGCTCTGTGTTTGGTGGGACCAGAGTGGCGTGGTGTATTACGAACTGAAACCTGGTGAAACAATAAATACTGATCGCTAACGACAACAAATTATCAACTTGAATTATGCATTCATAGAAAAGCTTCCAGAATGAGCCCGATGACACAGTAAAGTGATTTTACAGTACGATAACACAACGTCTCATACAGCAGAACGGGTCAAGGAAACGTTGAAAGCACTTGGATAGGACGGACATAATATCTCAACCGCCGTACTCTCGAGACCTTGCCCCGTCTGACTCTCACCTTTTCGCATCAACGGGACACGTGCTTGCAAAGCAGCACTTCACCAGCATCGAAGAAGTTAGAATATGGGTCGACGAACGATTTTGCTCAAAGGACAAACAATTTTTTTGGGATGGCATTCACAAATTTCCTGAAGGATGGGCAAGATGTGTACTTTGAACAAATACATTGTTCTTGAAAATTATGTAGTTTTTTTTACGAAAAAACCGGTAATGACTTTCCGATACATCTGATATATATTAAGTATTCCTGTATACGTCATATTACAACTCTTAATTTTTTAAAAATTTAATGTAATTAGTTTTGACATTATATATACAATTGTTTTCGATAACACTTACAGCATGGGAAGCTTACTTATTATAATAGATATAGTTTTGGTTAAACTAGGTGAATTATTTCAAGGGACTAGTGAAATTATAAGATATTTTTTACAATTTCCAAATTTTTTATGTACTAAAGGAGTTATAGCAACAAAAAGAAAATGTCCAATTTCTTTCTCTTGTCATAGACATACAGTAGTAGACACATAATTTTTATTTGCACTTCCCTATGCTAAATTTTAATATCGTCTTAGCTTTTTGCATTTTCCATTTTTTAATTTCACTCCCTAATTTAAATTTTTATTGTGGTACGTCAAGTAGATTTTGAAACTTTTGAACTCGTTTTTCCTTCTCTTTACAATGACATAGCATATCTACTATTAATATTAAAATAAAATAATCCGTGAAATATGAAAAAATAATGCAAAAAGTGTTCGAATTTACCCTTTTATTCTAAGCCTAATTATGCCCTACGTACTGCTACAAGAACAAGTTTTCAAAGATCTTCAACATAACCAAATATTTGCACGTACACTCCTTTCATACAGCTCCAAACAGAAAAATCTAAGTGTTAAATCAGATCTGGGTAGTCATAAAATGTGTTCTCGATCACCAATCTAAGAATTTGGAAACTTTGTTAAATGTAGGATGTCACCAAGGATCGTTTAAAGAAAGTCGATTAAAGGTAGTAATATTAAAGAACAAATCCTCTGATACTAGATCAAATAAGGATGAATATTTAATTTGAAAGATGCTTGATATTCCCATGACCTATCGTCAAATAAAAACTGTTAAAATATTCGATTATTCTGTTGACAAGATTCAAATCTGTAGTCTACATTACATGTAGATACCAAGGTGTCTACAAATAATATAACTAGTAGCGAGCCTAGATTTGAATCTTATCATCAGAATAAGCGAAAATTCTAAACGTTTCTGTTTGACGATAGGTCACGGAAATGCCAAGCATCATTTTTAAGCAAACATCGTTAGTTGATCCGGTACCTGAAGATTTGTCCTTTAATGTTACCAACCTTAATCTACTTTCTTTATATTATCCTTGGTGACATCCTTATTATTGAGAATTGATTTTCATTTAGGTAATTATGGATGAATATCTATTCGTATTTGTGGATCGCATTATTTATTTACAATCATTGGGAAATAAATTTCTCTGGGTGTTATTTGTATGCTCAATTCATTTGAATGATACATTCAGAATTTTCTTTATATTATGTATTACGAATACATTTAAAAAAAAATATTTTAAAAAAGTTTTAACATAAGAAATCGAGCATGCAATTTTTGTTTAAATAGTATTATAACACATGGATCAATAAGTCCCGAGACTAACAATGAAAACAACATTTTTTTTGCAAAATTTTTTTTTATTCATCAACATAATCACCTTTTAGGGTGATACAATGGTTCCAACGCTTTTCCAATTTTTCAATACCATGTTTATAAAAAAATTTATCTTTCGCTTCAAAATAAGCTTCAGTTTCAGCGATGACCTCCTCATTTGAGCCAAATCTTTTTCCCTGGAGCATTTTTTTAAGATCAGCAAAGAGCCAGTAGTCACTGGGGGCTAAATCTGGCGAATATGGGGGGTGGGGAAGCAGATCAAAACCCAATTCGTTCAATTTTGCCATTGTTTTCATCGACTTGTGGCAGGGTGCATTGTCTTGGTGAAAAAGGATTGTTTTTCTCTGCATGTGCGGTCGTTTTTCTGCGATTTCCTCCTTCAAAAGCACCAGTAAGTCAATATAATAATCACTGTTGATCGATTTACCTTTTTCGAGGTAGTCAATGAAAATCACGCCATGTGTATCCCAAAAAACTGACGCCAGGACTTTGCCAGCTGACTGCTGCGTTTTCGGACGTTTCGGACGGCTTTCGCCAGCTGTGCGCCACTCAGATGACTGCCGCTTCGACTCTGGAGTGTAGTGATGTATCCATGTTTCGTCCATGGTCACGTAACGACGCAAGAAATCTTTTTTGTTGCGAGTAAATAGCGATAAACAGCTTTCTGAATCATCGACTCGTTGCTGTTTTTGTTCCATCAAAAGCAATCGCGGCACCCACTTGGAAAAAATCTTTTTCATGCTCAATTTTTCATGAAGGATAGTAAATACACTTCCATATGATATCTGTGTCATCTCAGCAATCTCACGGAGCTTCACTTTACGATCTTTCATTATAATTTTTGTCACTTCACTCACATTTTCCGGTGTAACGGCTTCCACAGGTTTACCCGAGCGTTCCGCGTCATTTGTGTCGGTACGACCACGTTTAAACTCGGCAAACCACCGACAAATCGTTGCTTTTGATGGACAAGAGTCCGGGTAACATTTTTCAATCCATTGTTTTGCTTGCGTGGTGTTTTTACCCATTAAAAAACAATGTTTTATCAGAACACGAAACTCGGTTTTTTCCATTGTTTAAACAAACTACAAAACGACTTTACTCCAACCTCGATAGCTCAGCTGTTTCTGGTCCGATCGACTTAAAATTTTGACACGTTTCAAGCAAAGGTTGGTACTCTAGAAAGACGTGGTTACTGGTTTACTACGAGCGCCATCTATGGGTTAGTCTCGGGACTTATTGATCCATGTGTTATAATAAATAAGATTATTATTAAAATATAGATATATAAATATTTATCTAGTCCATAGAAAATAAAATATTGAATATTTATAAATTGTAATCAACTCCTAGATACATAATAAACGTTCACGCATACTAGTACAATCAATTTTCATTTAACATACGCAAAATGAAGTGTTAATTTTAGTTGAAATACATCGACGTATATCTATGCAAAATTACTTCGCTTTAAAACGCGATTTTGCTGACGTAATCTACATTTTCCGACCCTCATTCGCCTCTATATTAACCCTATTAAATATTCAGGCCTATCTGTTTAAGCTGTTGAGATTTCGGCGTAGAAAAATCCTTTTTTCATCTTTAAAACGAAATTTCAGCGCCGACTCCTCGAAATTTGCACCGTTATTAGTTAAAGTTAAGGAAAAAGTGTGCCAGTATTTTGTCGGGAATTTCCAAGACGGTATTTTGTAATATTAAAAAAGCGAGATGAAAACATTTGAAAACGTATAACTCCTAAGGCACCCGAAAAAATTTGTATTTTTTACTGTTTCGCCGTTCGCTAGCGTATACTGCAATCAAACTAAAATAAAAAAATGCCGTCTATATATGGTGTTTTTACTATTTCAGATATTACATCAAGTGAGTTCAGACCAGGAACGTACGTACTTGTACAATGAAAGCGAAACATAAAGTTTCGATTGAATATTTGCCACAAAAATATATCGAGTAACTGATTTCAAATGAAAGCGTTTCCGGTCTAAATATTCTTATTAAAGGAATATTGTAGTAAGGAATCTTACAATAGTGTAAAAGCTAACTAAGTAACAGTTATAAAAATTTGATCAAGTTATGTTTCATTTATAAAAAGAATATTTAAATATAATATTGTAAAAAAAACAATGGGTCAATTCCATTCAAATTCCTTAGATATTTTCAAGTAGATATAAAACCTTAATGTGTTGTCATATCATTTATTTCCCGTCCTCAAAAATTCAGTATCAATGTTGTTTTAGTAAACGAAAATTTATTATTAGCCGATTGTTCAAAAGACAATAGAGCAAAGAAGTAAGAACATGTGATTTTATTCTCTATATGCATATGAGCTCAAAATGTATTCCAACTATTCAAGCGTAATAACGGTTTAGTTTGGTCTCTGAAGATTTTGCTAACAATGACAAAAATAGGATTGCAATGAAGTAACTCCTGCTAACAAGGAACATAATACTGGAGTGTATGTACAGTAGAGTTAACATATATATAGAGTTACAAAATTTACGTTCAAAGTAATCGCTAAAAGAGTGTGAAAGTTGGAAGTTTATTTATTTAAGTCCAAACCGTTCCGGAATATTCATTTGAAACTGGCCTGAGCGATTAATAATTAAATTCCAGGATATTAACATGTTATGACAAGAAAAATAAAGCTCTTTTCATCTAAAAAAATACTCGATGAAATCATAATAATAATAAAATGTTGGATTATGAAATGAAACGATGGAGATAGCTTAAATAAAATAACAAATAAAAATAATTACTGGGGTAGATGTGGAAGAAGTCATTTATAACTTACCTAAATAATCCTGATGGAAAAGGACGATGCTCTGTTTTATTGTAATTGCATATTATAAGAAATGTAGAAGATATGAGAACGCTTGACATGGCTTCCTTCTACGTACTCAAAGTAACAGCAAAAATGGTAGAATTACTTAAAACTTTTTAAAAACGGAAGGATCGAATTACGCGCTACACTTTCGTAACGCATTATTTGGTGTAAATGTTCGTTTCTTTCTCGTCATTTTAAATGCCTCAAATAACGAAAAATAATTAGAAGCAATCGACGATGGCCAAATTGATTTCGTTGGACTGCTTCTGCTGAAAATCACTTGAAAAACAGTCTCTTGCGCTTCTATGACTTGATGTGCTAGAACTTTATAATTAATAAGGGACGGTAGCATTAATTTCAGTTAAGTCTTTCCCCATATTCGTTATTATCCTGGCTATTCTGAACAATAACCAAAGTAATCTACATTATTAAGTTAGCTATAAAGAAACTGCAAAACCTGTCGCTTTCATTTCTGTTTGATTGGTATTGAGACAGATTTGCAAATACACTGTTCGATAACAGTATATGCTTCATCTTGATTAGACGTAATAATAAAATTAATGATTTATGATCTGCTTCTAGGCTTCCGGGTTGGACCCGTGTCACTGGTATAACTGCCGAGGATTCGTACCCACTCATATGGGACATCTTCAGGGCTCAACTACTGCAGTCTGTCACTCTGAAATCATCAGTTTCAGTAGTTGAGCTCTGAAGATGTCCCATATGAGTGGGTACGAAACGTCGGCAGTTATACCAGTTACGCGGTTCCAGCCCGGAAGCCCAGAAGCAGATAGTATGGACCACGACCGCGGAAGTCTACGTACCAGATTAACGATTTATGGTTTTGCTAGACTTTTTCAGTAAAATAAATTAATACTAGGAATCAACGCAGTAGGAATTTCAATACTCTTAAGATTTACAATAATCTAATTTATAAAATGTATTACAGAAATATGTAATAATTAGAAATCTAAATTAACCTTTTTGTATAGAGGAAGGTAATCAACCATTTTATGCTGAACATAATCTGCACAAATAGTTTCAGATAATTTGGAAGGTGCATCTTTAAATAAAAATTAAGAAAACGTATTACTTTGCTTTGGGTAGAATATTTTTTTATGTAGACAACCGAAGAGTAAAGTGACTTGAATATTAAATGCAAAATTAAGCTAGAACAAAATATTTAACACAGAAATAAGTTGTAAATGATTGGATATTCATGAGTTAATTATGGGTAATAGCATAGTATTATACCTATTATCACAAAAATTCATATTTTCAAAAATGCTAATTTTAATAAAACAGAGAACTGTTTTTTTTAAGGTTTTGATACCCTTACGTCTTAAACTGAATTCTATAGCTATAAAATATGGCTTTGTTGACCAAGGAAAGGATGTTCTAGATAATAAATTTGTTTTCCGAAAATAACGCTAAAAACATGTAATTGAAATTCTCATGTTCAACGAGTTACGAAATGTAAATAAACTTCAACTTAACAATTCTCGTCTTCCGAGAAATTGACATTCATTACGGTATCTTAAACATGACCAAAGCGCACATCAAACGGAAAGACAAAAAAGAAGAGGAAACAACGAAAAATCATATCGGACAAAATAACGGAAAGTCCATTGCAGAACCATCCAATTATGAAAACAGCATCGAATGAATAGCGGATGACGTCGAGCGAATAATCTCAGATATTCACCGTATATCTGTCTGTTTCTTTCTTTTCCACGCTGTGCACTATTAGTACCGCACCACCGAACTTCTAAAGATCCAAAAGTCTCTTTACACGATTTCATCCAGATATGAGAAAAGAAAACTCATATAAAATCCAGCCCAAGTAAATAGAAAATAAAACAAAAAGAAAACAGAAAAACACGCCCGACAGATAGCTCCCTGGAGTCTTTCTCCCAGCTAGAGTAAGGACAAAGATGGTGGGAGAATGTAGGAGGGTTATTTGTGGAACAGCCACCCTGTTCCCTCACGGGAAAGGGTATGGTGTTTCTCATTTGTAATAGTGGATTCTCTACCTGGCATCATATTGATACACAAACACCATCGCAGATGTATAAGGGTGTTACAGATGTGCGGGAAATATCTAATATATAAATATATAGTATATATAGGAAAAAGTCCGACGCTTTTTGGATGTAATATGTTGGGTAATGCATGAGTCTTTCTTATACCGCGCCACTCTCATATACAACAGTAACGTGTAGTTGGGGAGGTCCACAGTTGACCGGGCTTACATCACGTACGTGGAAAGGAATTGACGTTGGGGACATATCTTCGTGACGTGGTCGATGTCTAAACCTAAAATTTATATGATCCAGTTTTTCCGCTTCGCCGCACAATAAAATTACCGCAAAAGTGCACGAGAAAATTTGTCTTCATCCAAAACGGTGAACGCTGTTGAATACTTCATCTGCTAATGCATTATCTATAACGAAAATTTACGACTGCAATATTATATAAACCCGTTTCGCTTTGGTATCGATTATTCTGATCGTTTTCTTCTCTGTACAACATCTAATATTCCGATCATTTAACTTATATTTACTTTTGTGGATCTGCTTATTTTCAAAGTAAGTTGAATTGAAATCTTAGAGCCCCTAATAATATTGTTACTATCGGAAAAATTTATTTCCTTAGGAAACATGGTCAAATGCATATAAAAATATTTTAACCAAATTATATTTAAATAAATGATTAAATAATAAACAAAACAAAGAACATCTGAATAATGAATGCCGACTATACTAAATTTTCAGAGTATTGTGTAAACTATAATGCCATTAGGAGATTAACTGTCCTTTTGCATAATTCATAATGTCTATATATACGTACATAGATAAAAATTAAAATTAAAAATGCATTTGTCTATACAACGTAGTTTTAATTTATTTATTGGATAGATATTAATTGCATTATATTAAATAAAACAACAGAAAATAACTTATTTAATTATTTCATTTGTAAAGGAGTATTGATATTTATATATTGGGTTGGCAACTAAGTACTTTCGGTTTTGTAGTATAAAATAAAACACTTTTTTTTAAACAAAGAATAGTTTTTAATCAATTATGTATTTTCCATTTTGCTCAATGACCTTTTGCCACCTTTCTTTCAGCTGCATGATTCCGCGCTCATAAAATTTCTGGTCCTTATCAGCAAAAAACTGAATCAGGTGCGAGTGAAGGTCATCGTCATTTGTGAAAGTTTTACCATTCAAAGAATTCTGCAAACTTCGTAATAAATGGTAATCAGATGGTGCTAGATCAGGGCTGTATGGGGGATGTGGCATCACTTCCCAGCCAAGCTCCAATAGTTTCCCACGAGTTGCCAAAGATGTGTGAGACCTTGCATTATCTTGGTGGAAAACAACACCTTCACGATTTGACAATTCTGGCCGTTTTTCTTTGATTGCTTCATCCAGTTTTATTAATTGTTGACAGTAAACATCGGAATTGATCGTTTGGTTCCTTGGAAGCAGCTCAAAAAACACAACACCTTTGTAATCCCACCAAACTGACAGCATGATCTTTTTTGGATACAATTCAGCTTTCGATGTGGTTTGAGCTGGTTTATCGTGTTTGCTCCATGATCGTTTTCGAACTATGTTACTGTACGGGACCCATTTTTCATCACCAGATGATTATTTTTAAGAAAGGGTCGGTTTCATTTCGTCTAAGGTGCATATCGCAAAAGTTGATTCTTTTTGTTAAATGAATTTCTTTCAATTCGTAAGGTACCCAAATATCAAGCTTCTTAACTAGCCCAAGACATTTTAAATGTTTTTCAATTGTTGTGTGCTATACATGTAGCCTCTCTGCAACCTCTCGAACAGTTATATGACGATCCTCTTCAATTATGACTTTGATTTGGTCATCATCAACTTCAGTAGGCCGACCAGAACGTTGCTCATCTTTGAGGGCAGAATCTCCAGAACGGAATTTTTTATACCAATTCTGACACGTGCGCTCTGTTAAGCAATTAGCACCATAAACTTCACATATGTTTTTGTGAGCCGCAGCAGCTTTTTTTCCTTTACGGAAATAAGATAGTAAAATATGTCGAAAATGTTCGTTTCTGCACTCCATTTAAAATTAATCCACAACTAATAGCTTTAATAAAAATCACGCACTACTTACTTCTGAAGTTACATCAATGTGACTAGTATCACGCGACAAACGGTAAAGTACAGCACTAACATACGTTATACAAAAAATAAAGCAACGCTCTCTATCAGTAAAAACCGAGAGTACTTAGTTGCCAACCCAATACAAGTACCAGATGGATAATTTTGGGAGAATAATAATAATAATTAAATTTATTATGTTTCGAAACATTCATGATTACTTTCTAAGCACTATGTCAGACATCAAAATCTATTGCTGAAGCATTTATTGTATTTTGAGGTCGTGTGACAAAATGTGACTTGAATGACTTGAATGCACTAATGGTTTGTATAAAGCAGCAAAAGAGTGGCTACGGATTTTAATTTGGATTGTGTAAAATGTACAAAAGTCGTCTGGAGCCCAATCAGGACTGCTTAGATAAGAATTAATTCGATGCCTTTACTTCGCACTCTTAGGTGCGCTGTGTGAGGTGTAGCGTTACGGAAAAGAATGCTTGCGTGTTTTAGTGTTACTCTTTTGACACCCATCAATGACTTTGACGTTGGCAACCCTTTTTGGTTGCGTGTCAAAATCAACCAAAATGTGACTATTAAGAAGATGGGTAAATGCATATTTTTATTTTAAAAGAATCTTTTAGAGACAATTAGATAAATTTTCTACAGAAATTAATAATGTTTTTAAATTTTATGATCTAAAATAAAACAAAATTGTAATTTTAATTATTATAAAAGCAAATATAATTGACAAGTTTTAGTTCCTTTATTTATTTTCTTCGTTATCAATGGTTCCCGAACTAAACATTTTCGATAGTTATTCTGCATCTGCTTTTACTTAAAATAAACTTTATGTGAGAAAATATTTGCTCATATAATGTTGATATCATGAAAAGATGATTATCTTCCGTGTTTTCTAAATCTTCCCTTAATATTTTGAGTCTATCCTTCCAAGAAATGAACTTTTAAAATCGATTTTCTCTTTCTACGAGGGGGTAGCCAAAAATAAAATGAATGGCAGTGCTGTCGGTGGGCCTTGTCTAGCACGCAACTTATTCTGCGTTCGTTGCAGTCAGTTCTTTCGTCAAATAAGGTTGCGTCTTGTTAGAGTGCATATTTTGTAAAAGAATTTTCGTTTGTTCGTCGTTTTTTTTAATATCGGACCTAAGTGAATAGCGTGCGATTATGAAATTTGAGGTTCCAAGTTCTGTCAGACGGGGGAATGATATTTCCACCATGACAATGCACCTGCTCGCACAGACTTATCAGTTTGTCTGTTCTTGGCTAAAAATAGCATGGTTTTTTGCCCCACGCCCCTTACTTCCCCGATATTGCTCTGTGTGACCTTTTCTGTTTCCACAAATGAAAAAAGAACATCGTTTTAACGACGTGGAGGAGGCGAAGAAAAAACAACGAAGAAGCTCGCAGGCATGCAGAAAAACGGGCTCGAAAAATGTTTCCAACAATGAAGTCATCGATTAGATAAGTGCATAAAGGTAAATGGAGGGTGTATTGAAGGTGTTAAGGTTGTTTTGCAAAAAATAATAAAATACATATTTCTATAGAGAATTGCTTTATTAAAAGTAAATATTGAAGAAATAAACCTTTCTTTTGCAAGTTATTCCAGTAAATAATGTCCGAAAAAAAAGCTCAAATGCTTCGTGTTTATTACATTGACAGATAAGATTAAGTTATAGAAGTCTTAAGGGGATAAGTTAGAAAGTGTTAAGTTCGAGTTGAATCCATGGGTAATAGGTACATGATGCTATACACGCAAATAAAAAACTTGTTTTTGGAGCTAATATATTCAGAAGAACTGAAATTCACTTTGAAAATCAATGAAAATAATAGGAAAACTATTTTAGTAAGTCGTTTTCTGATAGAAGTACTTTCAAAATACGGAAATACGTAGTGTCTTTATTTTACGTGTAATTTAGCTAAATTTAGCAATGTTACAATAAATTACCCAGAATAGCTAGTCATCCTTTAAAAATTTCAGAGCTTTTCATCCTTGTAGCATATTTTTAAAGTAGTTAGCATTAGTTTATTTCCAGGGAGACATTTTCATATCAAATAAATTTATTAAATAGTTAAAAATAAATTTGTAAACTGAAACACGATTCCTTGGTCTAAGAGCGATATAACTTCGTGACTCTTATCACATTTGGAACAGCCTGTATATATTTTGTCCACCTTATTGTAAATAAGTATCGTAGAGTAACCTTTAAACGTAATATCGTGTTTATTTAATATTTACAAACATACGCGTTTCTTCTGAGCATTCACATATTTTAACTATCCTTACACCTCTACCGAATTTCTTGACATCGATAATAAATAATATATTTATTGCAACCAATCGATTCATTTCAATTTTTCTAAATAAAATAAGTATCAACGCCACCAAATTGAGTGCTTGTCGTGTGTCTGTGCTGATATGAAAATAGGCAACTTGAGTTTATTGTAACACGTACTGCATGCGACTTTTTAGAAATTAATAATACTCGTATTAAATCCTCGCAAATTTAAATTGCCAATTTTCAGGGGTAAAAACATTTGCTTACATTAAAAACGTGTAAGTATACTTTATCAATTGTACAAGATTTATAAAGCGACAGCTGTAGAAATTACAAGAAAAAGTAGTTTTTGTGAATGTCATAAAAATTTTCATGTCGAGAATGTAAACAAAAGAAATACAGGAAACACGTCTACGTACCTGATTTAACAGAAGAGAAAATTAAATGAATTTAGTTCCTTATAAAGCATTAGTAAAATCTCAATCATGAACAAAGTAACAAGAAAAGTTTCTCAATAATTGGGTGCAAAAAATATACCTATTTCACGACTATGTAGGTGCCAATTGAATGGGTTAATACCTTTTATAAGATCATATATTTTCTACTTTTAAAAGCAACTCAAATTTGCATATGTTTTAAAAGATTTGTCTGACTGTTGATGGGTAATTTACATTCTAGGATTTAAATGCTAAATCTTTTATTTAAATTGCAAATTAAACACGTATGTCCATTTGTTACAGTTGGACGAAGTCCAGGTAGTTGTTTACAAAACAGCAGAATTTAAATAATTGAATTCCGCTTTAAATTACGCGCTCTTAAGAGCACTAAACGTTTACTTGAAATAAATATGCAAATATTTAAACGCATTCTCGCAATCGAATTTTTGGTTTATATTAGAAATATTATTGAAAATAATAATATATTACACACGCCAACCATAAAAAAAGTTTTTTATAAATTTGGCCCCCCTTTATGTTTTTTTGACGTGCTGAATCCGAAAATTAACTTTAAAATATCACAGGACGTAAAGTTTCCTCGCATGTTTACTTTACGTTATTTATTACAATGCGTTATTTATGCATTGTAAGCGTATAATAATACTTTGGTCTCTACACCTAATTAATAGTAAATGCTCGGAATGCACTTTTGAGTATCTGCGTGAGTTGAAAGAAGGTATACTTGTTGGCCCTGACATTCGAAAACTTATGCAAGACCCTATTTTCGAAAATGCGATGAACTTGAAAGAAAAAGCAGCATGGGGTACATTTAAACAAGTGTGTGAAGGTGCAGTTTCAGTGCAGTAGTTCAGCCCTGAAGATGTCCCATACAAATGGGTGCGAAACGTCGGCAGATATAATAGTGACGCGGTTCCAGCCCGGAAACCCAGAAGCAGATAGCACTGTATCAGGGTCGTTGGAATGTCAATGTGATGGGAGATTACTGTTGGATCCTTCTACGAGCAATTCCAGAAGCATCATATAAAAGGAAAAGCCACACTCGAACTTTTACCGTGAAGAGGTTAAGGAAATACAAAACTTTAGATTAATAAGTAAAAAATTGTTCATCTTCAAACTTACACTACCATTGTAATAATAATATATTACATTTTTCGATTATACTCTGATAATAAATTATGAACCTTTAAATTTTGACTATATATTTTAATACTATTATACCCAGCAAAAGATAAAGATTGCGAAAAATTGGTACGTGGTAGAAAAAAAATGATTAAAATTTGGATTCAGCACACCAAAATACATAAGAAACAGGTTGAACTTTGAAAAAAGTTTTCAAAAAATATTTATATTATATTATTATATTAACTTTCACATTAATACTGAGTGAAAGAATATATTAGATATAATGGAATATTGCCAACTTAACCAAGCTGATTAAGTAATGCAATCATTACCCATGGTAAAAACATTTTTTAATATTTGAGAAATGTTTTTTTCGGAGCAGGAAGGTTTATGTATGATATTAATGAATAATTATAATAACCAAGAAAAAGTCAGGTGGCGCATTGCTTGCTTACAAATAAATGGACTGAAAAATTAAATCAATTAATTATTGAATCTACCAGAAAAGTCTAAACAAAGTTAGAAGATTCTTTATTTTTGTATGAACCAGCAAAATATCAGAGTCTTTTTATAGAATTTTGAACATAAAGTCAGTAATTTTGATGTGACTCAATCATTTGTTCACTTAATTATTTAACGCATATAATGCTAGAATATTTAGTTTACATAATATTGGAAATTGCAATTTTAGCAGTTTCTATTTCAATTGTTGACAGGTAAAATTGTAACTGTAAAGCTATTGAAAAGAATATAAACGATTTTGCATTCCAGGTATTATTTGTATTTGAATTGTTGGAAATTATGAAATGTATCAATATCATTGCTATAAATTTTCATTATCAAGTCTTAATCTTTAAGGTGTTTTTACCACTACATTCGGGAACATTTTCGTAAGATTTGATCAGATATATTTATTTATTTCTATAATTTAATACTTAAAGGTCTACAAATCATTCTTTCTCATGTATAACGTAATCACGTAATTAAAAAGAAAATTAAGCGTTTGAACATTATAAATGCAAATTAATTCAATAATTTACAAGCATCAAATATATTTAATTAAAAATCTAAGACTATACACGAAAATGATTTGAAATTAATTTTATATTTGTCTACTTAAGATCAATACCTTTTCATTTCATAGTAGAACTTGTTCTAACTCTCATAAAATTGCAGAAAGTTTTTTCATCATTACCTAATCAATCACACAGTACTGCTTCTCATCAAACAAAATAAACTTACCCTTGCCATGACACCACCGTCACCACCGAATCGATCGAAATCTGGAAAATTTCCCACGAGATACTCCGAGCGTCATCTGTAAGTGATACAAAGAAACGCGATCTCAAAAGGAAATCGAAGAGAGACGTCGAGGAAGAGGCTAGGGGCAACGACCATTTCCTATTCTGCTATCGAATTTCTTTTTTTTTCTTCTTTCTTATAAATATGTAAATAAAGTGTCTTCCAAGAAACACTAATGTAGTCAGAGATATACACAGTAAAAATAAAATAGAAAACAAGAAAAATGTAAATAAGCTAATGCACTTCCATTAGCCGTGTGAGTAATTTTAAAGAGACACGGCGTGAAAATTACAGAGAACCGAAACCGGTTGGCATAAGCCTGGACTATAATTAAAACCAGTTCTTTTTTTTTTTTTTGAAGGGATCATTATTTAAAATGTGCGTGTTTATATATCTGTACATGTATAAAGTTTATTTGCATTTAGAGCATTATCATTCTCTTCCTGTTACCCTCGTTTGCTTTTAGGACATTCGTTTCTATACTTGTCGTGCGTGTATTTTGGTGCTGGTCCAGGTCATATCTCTCGGAGGCAATTGGGCGGCATAATGACTGCACCAAGCCGTTCCTGAGCGCAAATACAATGCCCAGGCGCAAAATGAGGACATGCGCGTTCAACTGGACCGCTCCAGAAATGCAACGGATCTATACAGCTCCGAAGCAAACGCCATCTTGACTGCACTTATTCCGTTAATTGTCCTATTAGATATAATAGAACAAGGTAATATTAAAAGATAAAGTTTCTTTGTAGATTAGATTGTCGTATTTATAAATTACATTTGTTAGTATTCAACTTCTTAAGTAGCTGACTTGTTTTGCATGGTTATCTATTTATTTATAATTAGATAATGAAATAGATTTAAGCATATATAAAAGGAGACGACGGGTAAGTAGTTGGTATTAGCAGTTTATATTACTAACATCATTTTAAAGAACGCATAGATAACTAATATTATTTGATTAGTAAATAGGTAAATCGTCAGGATATGTGACTCGAAAATAAACCATTCAGAAATGGTGGAATAGTTAATAGTAACAACTTCAAGAGAATTGATTACAATTGTTCTATATATAATAAATTAAAACACCAGATTTTCTTCTGTGAAAACTTTGTAGGAATATATAGTTGTATATAGTTTCAAATTCACAAAAACAGAAATGCTTAAAGCATAAGAATAAATATCTTTATATTCGAGGAAAAATGAAATTATAATTAAACATTTATTATACACAATTTGCTTTCTTTTTAAAAAATGAAGTATAATATTTTAATTTTAGATTAATTTAAATGTTATAGTCGAAGATACGGAGTAAATATGGTACAAATTTTTGCAAAGTTTACAAAGTATAACCTGGCTCGTAGGTTTCCGCAGTCGTCTATACTTTCTTCATCTTGGTTTCCGGAGCGGAACCGCATCTTCGACAATACTGGCACTGACGTTCCGTCACCAATTGTATGGGACATCTTCGGGGTTAAGCTCTGAAAATGTCCCACACAAGTGGTGATGAAACGTCGCTGACAGTATTGTCGAAGACGCGGAAGTACTTAGAATAAGGTGTTTACAAAGTATAATTACAAACAGATAATAGTGTAGCTTATTTAAATTACAAATAGCAATCGAATATAAGCCTATATGTATGTACTTATGTGGAAACGATTAAATGATATTGAAGGTAATTTTGATGGAGCCTGTGGTTGATTGACTTAATCACTTAAGGTGTCGGTGTGCGTTTTGGTTTTCGACGGTGTATATGTTAGAACGTGTACAGAATTTCTTTCGTGGGGGTTTTTGCCATAGTTTTCCAGGTACGATACTGTTTAATTATCCGTTGATGATGACAACTTAGTTGTCGAAGTACGTATATACGAAAATTAATGTGGAAATGGGGTTATATATCAACCTTAAGTGATTAAATGATATTGTCATTTTGATGTAATTCGTATTCGCGTTCGAAAGATACCCTAACACAAAATTTTTAAAAAATCATCCAATTGTGAAAAAAGAAGTCACACATATGTATACATATTAGAAGAACAATAATTTAAAAATATATTTGCTAAAAATACATAAATGCTAAATTTTCTGGCAGTAGCTATTATTTTAATACCTGCTTTCGATTGCTAAAATGTACTTTTTAAATCTAAATGTCAAACAAGCTTTTTTTACAATTCTTCGTTCTACAGAAGAATTATGCATATAATATGCAAACTGTGAAATTCTGACTCAGCCATCTCGCCTCCAGAATTGTAAAAAATATCTAATTTATTATCATTATTTTTAGTATACATCGCGAAATATACATACTAGATCTTTTGATACGATTTGACTGCTTATTTATGAAATTAAGACGGCGTATTAGTTTGGGACATCATTTCTAATAATTCAAAATTGGAAAGTAAGTTACGTTGAATATTGAAAAATAATTACAAAAGTAAGTCTGATGTAATACTACAGTACTTTATCAAAAGATACTTTTACTTTTACTGTGTGAAATAAAGTTTTTGGAAAAAAAACATTTCATGAAGAAAGCTAAATCTGTACCAATTTTGATCACGATTTTCAAAGAAGGTAAATAGAGTTGAAAAGGAAACATTTAGAAGATGTACTTATTATGATTATACAACAATTCAAAAACTATTCGCCATGCATAGTCAACATAGTTCTGTTGTCAAAGATCTGACAGAATCTGCATTCCCATTGATTCTAAAGTCGGTCATTATGCATTTTACATGTTATATCGCGACTAAGAATTCTAAATGAATCATTTTGTATAGAATCATTTGATAAAAATATGTAATTCAGATTCTTCTTCATCGTTATCTCACGAGCAAGAACAAAACAGTTTCGAAGATTCACAACCATTATTCTTAAACAAAGAAGAAGATTTTTATTAGCACACTCAACTTAGTTTGGTTGTGGAAATACCAGCAGTTCTACAAGATGGTGTGATTTCCAATTAACATATGTAAATTTCATAAACTAATGAAACATCTGAATTATTATTATTATTATAATTAGTTGAAGCATTAATTAATGCTATAAATTACGTTTCATTTGTTCTTAATTTGAATGTACAATCACATTATGCAAGCGATGAACACGTAGCATGTGCGCATGTTTATTTTCGTCGTCTTACCAAATTTTCCAAATTCCAGTTTTGGGCAGTGATTGATAAAAACGATATTTTATATGCTTGGGATATTGTTTTCTTTTTTTTAATATTCTGATTTAATTACATGCAATCAGATGTAGACTTCTACTCTATTTTTAACTTGTTCATTTAAAGTATAAACTAAATTTACCTTACTGTTAATTGATACAGCTATGGTAGCGTCTAGAAGGTAGCATAAATGATGAATACTTTTGAATTATATTTCTATTCTTGTTTTCCTATAAACACATTTTAGAATGCATGGTAAAGTAGCTAGTAATAAATTCTGATGTATCCTACATCATTTTTAAAAGATATAATATTATTTACTATTAGAATTAGAAAGACTTTAAGTTTCGTTCGGTTTCGCCAACTTTGTAATTTCTATTTTTAGGCATATAATTTAATAGAGTTTAATATATTTAATAATAAGTTTAATAGCACAGTGATAAATGTACTGGAACGTAGGAATAGGCGAGTTCTCAAACTAAAATTCTTTGAATATTCTTTTCAGTCAATTTATCTGTTAGGAGATAATAATCGATTTTAAAAAGCAAGTAAAATTTGTATGCTATACAAATACATATATAATTAACACTTGTATACCAACAAGATGCAAATTCAGAAGCTAAGTGGTGTGTCCCCCACAACTGTAGAAAAGAAATCAGTCTAAAATTCACCGTTTGTTAACTGTAATGTCTTTATTAATTGTGGTAGAAATTTTTCTTTTCTATTTTAAAATTAAATTCTTAATTCTTTTCACAATAGTTAAATGAGAAACTAATTTTTTCGTTAGTGTCTTATACGGTTCGGAATCAACATTTTTAAGGACATAATTCTACCTAATAAAATGAGATATTTTTCAAAATGTTTGACCTCTTATGGACATGAAATGTGTGAAAGCTTTCGATAAATGATTTTGAACAAGCTTAAGGAAAAATTCATATTTTCTGATTGGCTTTTTACACAAATGAATTATTTCAAACACCAATGTACCTGTGTTCATAAATAATTGATATAAAAGTAATATTTATTAGAATGATGAGTTTAATGGAAATAATTTTAGACTAAAACTGTATTGAGCGTTCTCCCTAAACAACAATACACTTCCCCCATAAATACATCATTTCACCAGCTATGTAAATTTCCATAGCAAACAGCCTTTAGACACGAACGACTGTGTATATACATACATTGCTGAAGATAATTTCCTTTGCGTGACATTTCTCTACAATTCCCTGTCTAAGAATTATTCAGATATTTCCCGTTCTTATTAAATTAATACGTATAACTAATGCAAAACCGAATGATGTTCAAGGTTGGACCTCCTCCGTTCAAAAATAAATTTTAATATAAAATATAAGACCATTTCTGTCAAATATAACTTTATCAAAGATTCTAATACCTCCATCTGTGTCGCTCGCGATGGCACACGCGTCAATAAATCGCCTTTTTATTTGCATACCTTCGTAGACCCCGAAAACTGATCTCTAATAAAATCTACATTTTAATTAATTAAATGGTCATAAATTCAAAGCGTGTTGATTTACAGTTCTATTTGAAGATGTAATAAACACCTGAGTCGAACGACCAGAACTTTTATTGTGTCAGTAAAATGTCGTTTACATATTCATTTTGAAATTTGAGAATCAATGAATTAAGTGAAAACGCGTTAAAGAATACAAATGTTTGTTTGTATTTTGAAAAATAAAATTCTTATGCGAGATTAATATATAAAAGATTGATTCAAAACATTTTATATTAACCATTAAGACTCATTAGTTGATTGTAATCAGGGCAACATAAAAATAAAATTTAGCTTTTAATTTTAATATTGTTTTGTAGAATAAACAGATAAAATTCAATTTAATACGACAAACATTTTCTGATACCAATTGCGGTTTTTTCCATGGATAAAAGCTATTAAGTCCTCTGTTTTACTATAATATGTATAAAAAGGCATTTAAATTTACATTTTAGTGGAACCAGATTTTAAATATTATAATTAAAGGCGACTTAAACCAGTATATGTAGTAAATACTATAATTTTAAAAATCTTGAAAACAGACACCAGGTCTATGGGCATACGTACGTGCGCATATGTATCAATACCTTGGTCTGATAACATAATCTCATTAGCGTTTTTAGAACTGAAAATATGTATTTGTAACACATTCAGTTTATCTCCAGACAGCTGTAATTAATAATAATATATTCATTGATGAAAATTGCTATGAATCTTTTACCAATGTGTAACATAGACAAATCTTTCTATAAAATTCATTTAGGGAATGTTTATATTTTGGCATTTATTTTGTACACGATATAGTCAAAATGTTATTGCAAATTTGAAGTTATAATATTCTATAACAGAATTTTAACCTTTGGTGGAGCATCTACAAATGTACTCATATGTATTAGACACTCTTGATAAAACCAGATGTTATTGTAACCGATGTATTTCTAAGAAGTGGAGCAGGTAGTAAATGTAGATAAGACCAAAATAACAATATTTTTATGAATCAATATTAGTCTTTGTTAGGGGATAGTGGTGTAATTATAAGAATGGCCTGTTTTTAAATTTATTTATTACACAAGTGCCTGCAGTAAGATGCGGTTGTCGAGTAAAAGAAAGGCACATTTTGTGTGTGATTTTTTCCATTATTCTGATATCACAGAATATTAAATAATGCTTAAGACGCGCGAATTAACAGAAACGGAACGTGGCCAGATAATTCTGCTTACAACGGAAGGAATGTCGCTCTCCGAAATTACTAAACAAATGAAATCTTCGAGGTGCGCCATTCGAACTATGGTCGAATGTCATAGGGATGCTGACCCATACAAGTATAGATCGAAGAGCGGTCAAAAACGCAAAACAACGGCAAAGAATGATCGAGGCTTAGAAAGAATGTACCTTTCTTCGCAACAGCTTGCAGGTGACATATTACAGGAGTGTAATGTTACTGTTTCTGCTCGTACCGTCAGGAGACGTCTTTCAGAATTAGGCCTGAGCGGCTGTAAGCCCCGGCACAAAAGTACTTCTCTCAGAAGCTCGAAAGGAAGTGTTTAGCATAGGCGAAAGGATACGAGCACTGGACAGTGGATGATTGGACCAAGGTAATGTGGTCGGACAAATCCAACATACAGGTACGTTATAAATAATGTTGATGTTCGTATTAGAGGTATAGATATTAAAGTCGACGTACTTTAATGCAATAGAAATTAACTGAAACAGTATAGTAACTTTGGCGTTTTAAATACAGCTTTTCGGCTAATCTGACGTGAAGTACGTACGACGCAGAAAGACGGAAACTTATTATTCTGATTATCTTGTACCAACGACGAAATTTGGTGGAGGCAGTCTGATGATACGGGGATTCATGTCCACCTGAGGCGTTGGAGAGGTGTTTGCGTGCTACGGTGCCATGAATAATCGGCAATACCTCAGCATGTTTGAGGACATTTTAGAACCGTCTTCATTAAAATTATTTGATGGAGACGATCGAGAATACTACTTTCAACAGGACAAAGCACCCTGCCACAAATCATGCGAAGTGATGCGTTGATTCGCTGAAAATGACGTGCGCATATTAGACTGGCCGGCACAATCTTCAGACCTGTCACCCACTGAACATTTATGGAAAGTATTGAAGAAAAGGGTGCCCGTGTACATATGTGCATCCAAAATAAAATTAAAAGATAAAATGTTGGGTGAATGGGAGAAAATTCCAGCACAACTGTGCTACAATCTTGTATCCAGTATGCCAAGCAGGATCCTTGCTGTAATACAGGAACATTGTGGATTCACAAAATATTAAAAGTAGCAATACTTTCCCAAAAACCCCATAAAACGCCGAGTGTCTAATACATATGGCCACGATAGTATATAATCACGTATTTACTAAACCAGTTAACTTTTTTGCTTTGTTGTGTTTTGCTCGTCCACAATGGAAAATAATTTGGTCGTTTATAGTTTTTTAGAGTTTCCTATGACCTTGTTCATTCCACTTATTTCTTATTAAATATTATGTTCTTCTAAATTTTGTTATCTTATGAGTAAAGTACGTGTAGAGCTTTTTTTTAATTTTTAGTACCATATGATCGAAATCTTTTATACCTTAGACAGCCATGAAATTTTTTTCTTCAAACTGAAGTCGACAGTATAAATGAATTGTAAACATACTGAAACTATCGGAAATATATAAGAGAAGTACACTACACAATTTAGAGAACTTCTTCGATATCATAAGGCGAACGTACGCTGATATATTAAAAATGTATGGTAGTTGTATCATCTATATTATGAACTCAAGTTTGAATAAAAAAAATTCATGGCTTTCTAGAGTATAAAAGTTATCAACCAGTTGGTATTATTTGTTCTAACTTTTCAATCTGCATATTCCATTCTAGAAACTGATTCAACAACGCGTTTCTGTTTTTCTTGACTAGCTATTTTCTTCTTATAGACTTGGTTTATAGTCCACCATGATAAAGTATGAATATATTTTAGAATTCTGTAAATTCTTTCCAATATTCCCGCTTTTTAGTTTCGCAATCCACCATTTTAGAAAATGTTACTGCACGTTTCTCTTTTGTATAACTGGAGATTTAACTTACCATTACGTTTCTTGCATAAATGTTTCGTTTCAATGTTGTTTAGATTCAAGGAATTATTTCTATTTGTCGGTTTTCACTACTTCTAGTGCTAGTTGTGCTGCTCTAAAATAGATTTTTTTGTTAACTTTTCAAAACTTATTAAATCATTGTCCTCGAAAATATTCTTATGTACTATGAATTCATTCGAAATTTTCTTTTTTTGATAACATTTCAGTATGTTATACAAATTACGATTCTCTGATATAGATTTATCAAATATTTAACAGAAATTCTAAACTGGAATAAGTAATGCGGTCGGTGGTATTCCCGTAGGTACAATTGGCCTACTGATGAGGCAAGATCCTTCATTTCACCTGAATTTTCTTTTATTGTCGATTGCTATCTTCTATCCCACGGAGTTTTGTTGTTTTCTCAAATGATCTCCCACTGCTCCCATCTATTACCGCAAACCTTACTTCGCTTTATGTTTGATTTATTCAATGTCAGAAATAAGTAAGATTTAATACAAACCTCAAAAGCAAATGAAACGGTGATGGTTCGGATGTAAAATAAGCAAAAGGTATCCCTTTAATTTATTATTCTCTTACATTTAAATTTGTTATTTATGAGAAATACTTTCACGTTTCCATATTTCCTTTTTGTATTGTAAACTTTGAATGGAAATTTATTCATAACTCGTAGTTGTATAATTTACTTAATACTTTTGTATTTGTACGTGCAAGTGCCTTTCAAGGAGAATCAGCGACAATTTTATAAAAAAGAATATTTCTCGCCTGTTTGCATTAATATTCGTTCGAAAAATGAAAACATATTTGTATACCATATCCGTTATTTAATTTTCTAAGTCTTTAAATATGATTCGAAGAACTCGCTTAATACAGAGAATTTCAAATTTACTATATTTTGATTGAAACGTATTGGTATTCAAAAGTTTAAATACTCAAGAATTTAATGTCGTTTTCTTTTATTAAATATAAACCTTACATAATACCATTCGCACTGCAAAGGAAACCTTAATGGACAATGAATTTAAAAATATTTCGTGGCCATTAAATATATTTTCTGCAATTTGTTCTAATACGAATTAAAGTCCAATAGCATGGAAGAAAATTATGAACAACCGGTATAACATGACAAGCACTGGAGGCATTAAGTTGCCAGGAAGAGAGAGGAAAAAGGAAAAAGGTGAAGTTAAAACCATATTGGTGAGATGACGAAGTTAAATATGAAATAATAGAATAACTGTTGTGTATTCTTTGGTTCTAAGAGTAGACCACAAATATATAAAGAAGTCCAAAAGGTGTAAGCAAACTGATTTGTCAAAAAAGAATAAAAAGTAGGGAAAAACATGTTTTAGACTAAACATATGTATAGGGGGAAAATACAGAGTTTGGGATTGCTTAGAATCATGAGACGAGATCATACAAAAGAAATAATTTCAACAATCACTGCACAAGCATGGAACCAAGTATCTTTCATAACGCTGGTTATTTCGGAAAGAACGGTAGAGCTCTGGAAACGTGTAATATTCCTAAAGAATTGATCAAATATGGTACGGAAAATTATACCAAATGCTTCTCTTCCAAAGGCATCTAAACAAAATGGAAGCACGATAAGAATGAATGATTGCACACATAACGACAATACATAAAAAAAGAGAAAAAAACAATTGTGACTGCCACACAGATGTTTCTGTTATGAATTCTATTAGAAGGATATATGGAAAAGTATTGAAAGGTCAAATGGAAAATGAATACTGTTTAATGGAGGCAGGAGAATAAGCTGGTTTTAGAGCAGGGAGGTCCATAATCGATTATCTATTTACAATCATGTAAAATCTGATAAGTAAAACAGCGTTCAGTCGAGAGGTTCACGTCTTTTATGCAGAATTAAAAAGGAGCATACGATAACGTCCTGTAGTAAAACTGAGAAAACTTACTTCGTACAAACATTAATGCAGAAATAATCAAGACAGTAAAGCCGTTATGTGATATACAGTGATAAAAGTATTAAAACAAGGCTGTTAATGTGCCCCGAGATTATTTAAAATCTCTTTAGAAAATGCGTTAAAAGAAAAGAAATATAAAAAAATGTAAAAAAGAACTATGCAACTACTGTCTATATTCTCATTTGCGTATGGTCAAGTTGTTATAGCACATGACATTGTTAACATAGAATATATGGCTTGTAAACTAGGACTATGAATAGTTGGTACTAGAGGTGAATGTGAGCAAAACAGAATATACGTATGTATATTGGAGGAGATGAACAGGACTAAACCCTTGGTAAGTGAATGAACCATTAAATACTGCGATATGTATAAGAAAAGACAACAGCTAATGACAGAAAATTCAACGAAGTAATCTCTGAAAAAACCTACAAGGAAAGGAAGTAATATTTCTATGTTCAATAGTGTTCTGGGTGATAGCAATATGACGAAAAAAAACAAAAAACTTATACGAAAATGCAATTGTTAGAAGCATAGTAACGTATTGTTCGAGGCATGACTTTTAAAATAGAATATAGAAAGGACTCTAAGAGACACAGAAACGTTTTTTTTGAGAAGAGCAGCGAGTATGAGTCAAGAACAAAAACACAAAAGGAATGATGAGAGTACAACACGATTTAGTCGATTATATATATATATATATATATATATATATATATATATATATATATATATGAGAGAAATGGTATGATATGCCATGTATAAAGAATGGCGGGCAATAGAAAACTGAAGAAAATATTGGAATGAACATTATTAGGAAGAAGGAAGTGTGGAAGACTAAGAACAAGTTGGACAAAAGGACTTAACAGTAAAAACGGAAGAGAGCAATGGAGGACAATATGTGGAGAGATCCAGACATATGGCGATTAGAAGAAAAATGTTATATAAACATACATATATATTTATATTATACCGTTTATTAAATAATATATATTTAAACACGGAAATTTATTTAGAAAATCTATATAAACAACAATGTATCAGACAAGTATGTAAAATTCAAATTAAACTACTGGATTCAACCGTTTGCTCTGAAGCATTTGCTTTATATGCTTGAGAGCTTTGCAAGTTACAAACGACATACTTACATAGGCAAACTTTCAATTTGTAATCGTTCGATTTCATTAAATTCCCGATAGAATTTATTTCCACGATTTTATTCCTAACATGGATCTTCCCATGCATCAGCATTTTGCATACGAGTCATTATTGCTCATTTGCTATAAATAAAAATAACCGAGATGTCGTAATAACGAAGGCCATTGAATTTTTCTTTTTTCATTTGATTAAACAGATGTGGAATATTAAGTTTCTTTCGTTAATTATTAAAAGCAACAAAAATTCTGAATAAGGTTCGCATTCAACTCACTATAAAATTGTAACACCTGGGTGGTACGAATAAAATTTACGTTTTAATAATTTAGTATCAGAACACAGAGACAAGAAGATATTATCTCGGATTTAATTTATTTTATTATTTACTTATTTTCGTTTTCCAATTATATTACTATACTTTTACTTAATTTAAATGCAAACATATTTAGGATAAAATACACTGTAAATTTTAAATACCTTCTAAGCAGTGTAACCGTTCAACAGAAAATAACAAAGTTTAAAAAACAATAAGCTAATTCTTGGCACTATATTTACGGAAACGGCAAATTAAATAAAATTCATCAAGTGTTTAAAAGTAATCCAAATAAAACGAAAATAATAATTTCTTTGCATTTATTCTCTTGTAGGATAAATCACCAAAGTTGTACACAACATACAGACTATTCAATTTAATGGGTATAAATGGATAGCAATTCCCTAAAATTTGAAGCAGGAAGTAAGTTCCCAGAAATATTTAGCCAAACTGATGAAGATATTTAATAGTGGCCATCTTCATTAGATATAGTGAAACGCTTATAAAATTATTTTGTTTATACTAGCATCGAATATTATAATGAACTTGGGTTTGATCTTTGAGGAATTTGCTTGGAAAGGAAGCATCCGAAAACAATTACTGACAAATATTTGGTAATGGTAGGCGACACCATTCATGCTTCATTTTGATATATGCGAACTATGCTTATGCTCAATGGATATACCATAACAACACCAGTTGAAAATACAACCTAATTGCCCGAAAAAAAGGCAAACGAGCATCTGATTTTTTCATCTTAGCTTTCGGGTTGTGACCGCGTCCCTCGGTACTTCTGCCGACATAGTCAGGCTATGTCGGCATGAGATATTCTCAGGGCTTAGCTGCTGCTGCTTTCATTGTTGTACTGAAGCTACAAGGCAGGTTCAGCATCCGGTTGTTCGGTCTTTCAAAATATGTTGACCCAAAAACATCGAATTGATAGATTATAACCATACATCGTCAACAAAAACAGTCAACGATTTCGTTTCAAGATAAGATATTCTGCGTTACAGAAGATTTAAATTTTGATGTAAAAATATATTGCTTTGTACATTTTTATTTCCTTAACTTACAGTTTTATACTTTGCGAAGCCTCGCCAGGCGTAGAATATGTACTTACATTACAAAAAACAGTGAATATGTGTCCTCATGGGTATTAATAGATGAGCAAGTTGTAAAACCTTATTTTCCGAAACAAATATCATGACGTTCATATGTTCGTTTGATTTTCAAACTTACGTATATTATTAAAAAATACTGATAAGTTACCCAAGTTGAATCAGTCTTATTTGTATCATACTAGGACTTGGAAATCTTTGAAATACTATGATATAGACATACACCAAATGAAAGACTCATTTTGCTATCAAAGCATATATTATAAACTTATATGCTTCCTATGTGTTGCAGGTAAATGCTAAGGTGTGCGTGTAAATATTTACAAATCTTCAAAGATTACTCTTTATTTAAAGGATATTAAATTTTAAATTAAATTATATCGTATTTTATCTAGTTCTATAGATTAAGCTTACTTTAAGAAAATGTAAGACGTTCCATAATATAGAGATTCCATAGCTTTGACGCAGATTATATTTCTTGACAAATATTGCTTTCTTATAAACTTATTCCATTATGATTCAAATTAGAAAATCGCTCCGACGTTAATTTTAAATTACGTTACTTTGTGATCGAACTACCATATAAAAATTATGCGCATTACAACTTGTTAATAAACTGATTTCAGTCTATAATCTAACCACAAGAGCTTTTTGTAATTATGTATGTACAATTCGTTTAATCTCATAAACATGAATATGATCATTTAAAATGAACGTTTTCGTATTTCTATCTATATTTAACGAGGTCCTAAAAGTACTTCAACCAAGTACTTTTAGGATCTCGTTAAATATTGATAGAAATATGTGAGGAAAATTAAATTGTTTTTTACATCCTCTGATAGTTATTTTTTAATGTTTTTTAAGAATTAAAAAATGAATATTTTCAAACAGCGCCTTCATAATTTAATATATAATCATATTCTCATAATTACTACTATATTATACGAGAATAAATGTGCTTATAAATGTCATGCGAAGTTAATAAATATTAAGGAACGGTATAAAGAGTTTGAACAATATGTCTCAAAATTTTCATGACTTTTTACTTTACTACTTTTTATTTTAATTAAATTTAACATCGGAAAATGTTTCTTAAAACATTTAAAAGTATTGCACCAACCTGAACTTCATATTACCATCCGAGATATATAGGACAAACGATTTCGCATCGCAGAGGAATTGTCAAATTAATTTAGATAAAGTCGGTTACCCCGTGTCTTCACGTATACATTATGCATGTCAAGTCAGAGATATTTTCCGCACACATAAAATATTTCTCGCTGGCATTTCCTTGAGGTAAATTCAGAGAGAGAGACCGTATATTTAAAGTTCGCTTTGACCGAAGGTTGAATTACGGCAATATAGTAAGAAAGATCCCGCAGACACGCCAACATGACATGAATGATGTAACTCCATGCCTTGACGTTCCGTTGCTGTTGTCGGAATATAGCGCAGCGCTGCACAATTTGTTTGTCGTTAATTCCAACCCGAGTTCCATTTCCACCAAATACTGTATTTTTAAATTTAAAATTGTGTCAAAATAACAGAAGTCTGTAATTTATTTACAAATACTGAAGGTATGCAGGTAGAGTTAATCTTTGCTAGGTAACGCTATTTGCATAATTTTTAAATCTATGCAGTGAAGATTATATAAATCTGGAAAATGAGCTAATTTGCCAATTAAACAACTTTTATTGAAAGTTCAAATATTCAGTTCTAAATATATAAGCTTCTATTTAAATAACTTTAGAAAAATGTAAGTATATCAATAGAATAATACCAGCCCTTCTTGAAATATAAAACGCTTAAAAAGTATTTTGATGATGGCACAAGGGCCAAAATCTTCTCAATTAACTAGAAGTGATAATTTAATATTGAGCTTGAGTTGAGCACAATATTGATTCAAAAGGAACCATTCCTATTTTCAAAAGTATGTCATTTATTCATTATTTTTGTTTTTGGAAACAGCTTGAATAACAGAAGTATAATATATTTTTGCCACGTCAACTTTGACGAGTGGTAATAAAAGAAATTTTTGGATGCTAGGTTGAAACTAAAGGGTGTTTGAAACACTCTTTAGCTTTTTTCTCATTCGACATGGTTTCTTCTTTATCACTAGTTGAAGGGATGAAGCAAGGGCAACTTTTCTCTTGAGGCTCATGAACAACGATATTGATTGAGGCACTTTGAAGTCAGAGATCGGCTTTCTTATACCGACTTATCGTGTTCATTCGTCTGACACATTCCTAATATCGATGACTAGAACTAATTTATTTTCTAAGACACTTCTGTTACACATGATGAGAAATAGCAATGACTTATGTCTGGATTCATTGATTCATTTGTCTTCTCATTGCTTCTTTTACATTATGTTGTTATTATGCTTGTTGATTTAATTTTTGTTATACATTTTCACAACTGTTTCCATTTTATTTAAATTTGAATCACTTTTCTGTTATTACTATGTTTTTATAATACAAATACTCATTTTTACAAACCATATATGTGTATAATCTTATGTACAATTATGTAAAATTATTATCCTGTAAATGGGTTTCTGTTGGGTAATAAATTTTATTGTTACTGTTTCTGTGCCCGCACAATTACTCAACTGATCCAACTAAATTGCTTTAACCCTTTGCCTTCAGATCATATTTAATGACGCACAAATAATCTGTGTTCCTGTTTCGTTTATGCAATTGAGGTAGATATTTTTACGGCACTTTATCATACGGTAAATGCACAGAAACCGAACAAGACTTACACCCATAGTCATATTAAACTTGACCCTGAATCGTTAAGCATTCATAAGACTTGCCAAATACGCGAGTAAGCCATGTAATTTACAAACCCATTAAATATACTCCTAAATGAACATGAGATAAGATTCTGCTGTCAAAAGTAACAAGTACATATATTACGTACGAGCTCTGACACGTAAATATGGAATATATTGAATTTTATAGTATTGGTCTTCGTCCTTATGTAAGTCTATATTATAATAATACCCAGTCTGCCTCAGAGGAAACGTAACTTTTTTAAAATAAAAACTAAAGCTTACTATTTTGGCAAAGTTCAGTAGTAGTCGCCTCCGGCTTCAATACAACGTTTTGCCCGGTCAATTAACGTGTCGAATGAATTTTTAAATTCATCATAGCGATGTCCTACAAGATCGCTGTCGACGCGTTTTTAATGGCTTCGACGTTAGCACAACGCTGTCCTTTCATCGGCAAATGTAGTTTGAACAATAGAGAAAAATCACATGTGACCAAATCTGGTGAATACGGTGAATGGTTAAAATGCCATTTGTAGTCACAAAAATAATGATAAGCGTCGAGCGATGAGATGGTGTGTTATCATGTAATAAACACTAGCTACCATGTTCACGATATGGACGCCGCACACGACGAATACGCGCCAAGAGATGTTTCGTAACACCAAGGTAATGGTGACTAATGTTGACTAGTTGGTACAAACTCTTTGTGCACTCTGTCTTTCGAGTCATAAACACAAATCAGCATTATCTTCACTTTTGACTACTCCAGGCCTCTTTTTTCGGTCTTTCTTCGCTTGGATGCTTCAATTCAGAGCTTTGACAGTCTCTGGATCATATTTAAAACACCATGTCTCATCGCCAGTTACAATAGAATACCTGAAGTATTCGTCCTTTTTTGACTCTTAATCAAGTCTGTACAATGTTGAATTCAATTAGCTCGTGTGGTACAGACCTTGCACAAATCTTTCTCAGTCCCAAATACTGTGTCAAAATGCGATGAATTGAATCTGGAAATATGTAATTCTATTCCCACGTATCGCAATGGGAATTTCGGCTCATTTCTGATAAATTCACGCACAAGCTCGATGTTACTTACCACAGATTTTTTTTCACCGGGATGTTCGTCGTCATTTATGTTCGGCCGTCTTTATCGTTTATACCATTCATACACACACGTACGTGATAAACACGCATCACCATAAACTTGTTTCATCAAATTAAACGTTTCAGTAAACGATCTACTGAGTTTAAAACAGAACTCGGTATTTGGTCTTTGTTCAAAATTTATTTTTCGACCAATGCCAAATACACACAGTTACTTTATGCGCAATTTCTCTGCTTCTAATGATGCAAATGTCATGATATTTTGACATAACATAGGTGAAAATCTACCTTATCAACGTATATCTTTTTTAATAGATGGCGCCACTACGAATTACTATTTTTAAAAAGTTCGGTTTCTCTGCGACAGGCTGTGTACAAACAAGAACAATTCCAAGCTAATATTTAGTTTTCGCGAGCTGTACGCGTTCTAAAAAATAAATATAGATAATTTCATTTTATTCTGCACTGCTATTATACGTAATGAAAAGTGTGTCAGACGAGTTATATATAATTAGGCTCAATTTATCCTAGGCTTAAGCAATTATTTTCTATACATAGCAATTGTTTCATTACGTAATTACTTTACACCGCATAAAAGTTCTAAGAATAAATTAATTTTTTTCATAAATGAATTATCGTATTACAGTTATCGGATAAAATTATTTAATTTTTAGGATGTGCTTTTTTATTTTAAAATATATCAATTCACATAATTACTTAATTCATACCCCTTTGTATAATGATAAAATTGCACTTTATTATCTGCATATTTCGAGCAAGTGATACGGCTTCCATAAAAATTGTTTTCATTTTAATTTACGTGCTTTCGAAGAATGAAGGGTTCTGCAAGAAGCTTGAAACAAATACTATATTATACATTAGGAACCAGTTTTTTAAAAGTGCACTTAAGTATATGACCCTTTTTGCATTTTACTTCATGTAAATACGTATCAATTTCAAGAAAATTACATAGTGCAATTTACAAAGTTATCTTCATCCTTTTTTTAATGAATCATCAGTTTAAATATTGATATTTTGCTGCTGTTGTTGCAATGCCATGGCCAGTAATTATGCAAAATTTATTATTATTTTTTTTATTTTATTCGAGAAATGTATGTAGGTATATATATATATATATATATATATATATATATATATATATATATATATATATATATATATATATATATATATATATATATATATATATGAAGACTTATTTAAATTAAAACGCATAAATCGCAAATTAAGATATTTGTAAGTGTAGATGTAATAAAAGTCTATTAAAATAACTTTTAATTTATTCGACAAATTAATTGTCGATCCTTCCAAAAATTCGTAAATATTTCAAGCAATACTTGCAGCTTGTATAGCGTTTAAATTACCGATATAAATGTGATAATACAAGTGTATAAAAAAAAATTAACTTGCAATTAAACGCGTCAACACGCTTTATAAAAAATATAATCAAATATACAGAATTATGTACAATCCGAAATTTAAAATTACCAAAATTGTATTCGACGTGACATCTCGTGTCGAACTCTCAAAGTTTCTTAAATATGCAAATAAGGTAATTAAACCAACGATGCCGATAATACTTAAATTAATTTGAATGTATTAAGCCGGAGCACCAATAGAATGTGTTTTCCAAAATTTCAAGATAACTTCGTCTTTCTTTAAATTCTTATCTTTTCGTTTCACTGTGAGATAAAAAGTACGAGCATTGGTCAATTACCTCGAAATATCTGAATTATTCTAGAGAAACGAAGAACTGGAAATCCGAAACTAATTGAGGATTTTGTGTCTGCCAGGTACCGTTAACTTGTCTTTGCCCGATAACTATAAAAGGAGTGCCGGAGAGCAGGAACGGTCCTTTTCCTTATTATTCTTGCGCTCGTGATACAAAATGAAAGTCAACATGGTCGCTTACTTCGATAAATTTAATTAAAATGATGTCTGGAGTACAATGTGGAGCGAGAAAGAGACGAGAAGTAATATACAACTGAAATAATTTACAGATGTACATTTCAAATGGAAATAATACGATTATGTGCATATATTACTTAGACTACTTGTTTCTTAGACACATAAAATAGGAAAAGATACGTACACTGTTTTAAGCAAATTAATAGAACACACCTGATTGATTACATTTCTTTCATTTGGAAATTAATATGTATAACATAACATAAATATGAAAGAAGTAGGGAAAATGTAATATAAAATACAAGATTAATCATTTAAGCACGACTATGATTCTAACATTAAAGAGTAATTTATTCTATTGGTTTGACAACTAGGTAATTGCATTTTTCTTTAAAAGAAAATAAAATAAAAAAAAAAAATAAACTTTGGACAGAACTTTGATTCAATAATAAAATGCCCACGATGACTTTTTTCCATATTTCAGGCAGCTTTATAATTCCGTGCTCATAAAATTCTTCGTTCTTACCGGGATTAGATTCTTCTTATCGGCATTTGATATTATTTAAATTTTTTACCAATAAATCATTTCTGCAAAGGACGAAACAAAATGATGCAATTTAACAAAACCTCCATAACTTTTGCCAAATGCTGCCTTTCTTCTATTGGTTTGACAATTAGGTAATTGCGTTTTTTTTTAAAAGAAAATAAAAGACAACTTCGGACCGAAGTTTTATTCAATAATGAAATGTCCAAGTCCATCAATAGCTTTTGTCCATATTCAGGCAGCTTTATAATTCCATGCTCATAAAATTCTTTGTTCATACCGGGACTAGATTGTTCTTATTGGCATTTGATATTATTTAAATTTTTTATTAATAAATCATTTCTGCAAAGGCCGAAAGAAAATAACACACATTTTAACAAATCCTCAATAACTTTTGACAAATGACCAAAGGCATGTGTGGACCTTTCATTGGCATGGAATAATATCTTCACGGTTTATCAATTCTGGTTATTCTTTAACATTTTTCAGTTATTTTGTGGTAAAATTTCAAAACATATGATAAGATAACCTTTCTTTGAGAAATATTAACTTTGGATATTGTTTCTATTTGTTTCTCTTACTTGCTTCACAATTAATATTGTCGTGGATATGTCATTTTATCACTCTATCAAGCGTTTCAAAAACACCACATCCTTCAATTCATGGGGAACTTGTACGTAATCAAATCCTTTTGAACGCTTTCCAACGCACATATAAGACACATCGAGCTTGTCCGTAATCTCGCGAGTTATACTATATGATCCGCATCGATTATTTCTTTGGTTCGCCCCTCATTGATTTTAACTAGTCGACCAGAGCGTTGTTTATTTTTGAGTGTAAAATTAGTAATACAAAATTAGGCAAACCAGCTTTGACATAGCTTTTCTTTTAAGGCTTTCTAATAACACTTAGAATACATATTTTATTTTCAATTTTTTGAACGTAAATTAGAAGTTACGTAACATATTGACACATTTTTTCTTCTGAATCACACTACAATACAACGATGTGAGTTTAACATTTCAATAAAGAATGTAGTCTGCCAATGAGAACAATTCAAGCAATAGTGTATTTTGCAGAAAATTTAAATATGTGGAAATTATATTTCGCAATGGTCATTCACGTATATATGTACGTACTGTTTGTGGAAAAAGTAATGTCTCTCCTTGGTCACGGCTAAATATCAATACTACTTTCTAAGGCGTATGATCCTGCGTCTGCATGTCATACTAGAGGGTTTATATTTTGGAAGCATTTTTTCACGTTAGAATATTGCAAATTTGTCACAAAAGTGAGCAAAAACGATTCATATTGTGCAAGATATTGCTCACAACATAACGTACACGTTGTAACAAGGTGTTTTAGTAAAAAATGTCATTTTCTATTAATTACCATATGTGGGCGACTGTAAGTATAGTTAAAGTAAGGAAAAATACTCAAAAACCTTTGAGTATTTTTCCTTACTTTAACTATACTTACAGTCGCCCACATATGGTAATTTTGACTCATTAAATTTAAGAACTTTAAACCAAACAGAAATATTCGATTACTTATTTGATTAGAATTTTAAATAAATTAAAAATGGACAAAGTATTAAACACTGTTTTAATGAGACCACATACATTCATAGTTCTAGTAATCGCCCTTAATAGAAGTAAATTTGTAACCGAATATTATGCTTAAGTATTTTATCACTCTTTCCAATGAAAATTATTTATTAGCTATCGCTGAAACCATTCTAAAAAATGAAATGGTTTCACACTTGTTTAGGTTTAAATATGTTCTGATATTAAAGTACTATTTTAATAAACAATCCAAATTTCTTTATAAGAGCAGTCTCATATACATCGAAATCGAATCAAATTTAAAATCAGCAGCGTAGGTCTTGCACTAACAAAAACTCAAGTTGTAATGTATGTACGTAAATAAATTATCGATGTACAAGTAGAAAAGTATAAGGCACAAGTGACTGCTTGAGCAACACCTATAGCAGCTGCAATTGTCTTAGGCTCAGTGTCGCTAATTTTTATCAAAGATCGGTCTGAAAGCAGTTTTACATAATGGAAACTTTTACCCTTCCATTCCAATAGATCGTCTGTTTCTATGAAGAAAGCTTACGAAAACGAGAACATTTTATTAGACAAGATAAAGTACGGAGACTATTCCTGGAATATTTGCAGTTATTTTAAAGTTACTGCAATTATTTTCAGTATGCAATCTGGCTACAACAAATACTATTTTATGTCTTTTGGACAATCGTGATTAGGAAAACCATTACAAAAGTGGTCATTGCAATGGAACTTTATACCAAAAAAATCTAAACCAGCCTTTAGTGGAAAAAGTAAAGACCATAATACCATCTCTGTGCGTTAAGGATCATGAAGAACAAGGATTCAACATTGGATCAAGAAGGTGATTATTTTAAATATTTTTTTGAAAATTCACAAAAATAGAAGGAAAATTAAAGAAGATATTTTTAAGGAAGCTCGGATATAAAAAACAGTAGGAGAAAAAATTTGAAACCAAATTAAGAGTGGAAGAAAAACTAAAGATCACAATTCCACCTCTGCACGTTAAACTAGGGCTCATGAACAACTTTGTTAAGGCACTGGATCAAGAAGGTGACGATTTTAAATATTTTTATGAAAATTCACAAAAATAGAAGGAAAATTAAAGAAGATATTTTTAAGGGACCTCAAATACAAGAAACAGTAGGTGAAAACATTTCAAACCAAATTAAGAGGGAAAAAGTAAAGATGATAATACTACATCTGCACGTTAAATTAGGGCTCATGAAGAACTTTGTTAAGGTACTGGATCAAGAAGGTGTCGATTTTAAATATGTTTGTAAACATTCCCAAAAATTATAGAAGGAAAATGAAAGAAGATATTTTTAAGGGACGTCGAATACAAGAAATAGTAGGTGAAAAAATCTGAAACCAAACAAACAGCGCGGGAAAAAGCCACGTAGGTGTCTATGGTACAAACTTTATAACCAGTTTTTTGCGAAGCAAACAAGGAAAATTATAAATCTTTTTTAATGGATGATGCAAGTCTTCTACGGCGAGTGCTTCCACAAAGATATTTTTGGAATGGAAAAACGGTAACGGGGCAAATGGAATCATGTAATGTTAGCAGATTAATGTTGTATGTTAAGGAGGTAGGCTATGGATATTTATAAGAAACAATGCAATATTTATAATTATAAAAATTTTAAATATGCATTGAAGTATGTTATAAACAGAAACATCTTTCCACTAAAATTCAAACGATATTAGTGCTAACTTATTGTCTACCTTTCATTAAAGTAATCGTTTTAATATTTTCAATAAAAATTAGTATAAATTACTTGATGGCAAAACTAAAAGTTAAAATTTGATAGCCAGTATTATTAACTATGACAACTACAATACATATAATACAAATTATTATTAAGCCTTCTAATTTTGTATGTAAAAATATAACTGTCGACTTTTTTGAATCAAGTTTTCTACCTCCCCTTCCAATTATAAAGCACTTTTATGTATTCAGTAAATGATAATCTGTATTATATATTGTTTAAAAAAAATAATGTTTTAATTTAAAAATTTGTAACTTCAGTAGTCAATTTTATTTGCAATTATTATTATTACGAATTAATAAGGATATATATATATATATATATATATATATATATATATATATATTTATAACAATTTTTTAAATATAACACATGTTCTGAAAATTTAGTTTCGCCCAAGAAACTAAAATTTACGCTGCCAGATGGCGCCTCAACGCAGGAAGCGTGTACACATACGTCAATGCGTTTTACATTTTTTAATAGTATTATAAATACAAAAAGGCCTAGTGATCCGTAAATTCTATCGAACGAGATAAGAAACAATTACAATCAATAATTCACTGATAAATAATCAAAATGAACAAACTTACCCAAAAATTAAATCCTTATGGAAATGTGTGGCAACAGTACAGGGAACAATTACATAATAGTGAAAAATCATATCGTGTGTGTTGCTTTATACCCACCACAAAAATCACTGGACCATCGCCCTTATCAGTTGGTTGATAAATATATTTATAGCCCATAATAAAGCTGGAAACAAGCGTAATAATAGTCTATTGTAAAACAAGAACAATTATAATTTCTTTACGAAAATGTACAGAGAAAAATAATAAAATGATTTTTTCCCTCTGTGAATTAGTGTGATAATCGTAAATTTCCAAGTACTTAATTATCACTGTAACAAATTGACTAACAAAAATAAAATGTTGTGCAAAAAAAGTCGTACACATCGACACGCGTGTGGATATTAATATATTCGAAAGGGCGTTGTAAACACATTCATAGTTGATGTATTAAGTATTTTATTATTAGTTGCTAATTGGTAGTAATAGTGATAAATAACGCTATATTATATCATAACATTTATATGTACGAATTCTTTCACTATAGCCAATTTAAATTAAATTTATTATTTCAATAAACCTTGATACGATGCCATAAAATACAAGTTTTGCGTAGTTCAGTAGTTATTGCACATTACATTTAATAGAATTTTTGTGGTTTCCAACATATTATATTAAATCATAATCATTTTACAACTCACACTTTATTTTTTAGGTAGAGATTTATAGCCGGTTTATGAACCTTGAAGTGACAAGATTTTGCTAAATGGTTCCCAAGATTTCATGAATGAACATAAACGAATATGGGCATTTTACGGATATCAATTAACATTAACAATACATATGAATATATGTACATGACCATAAATGAAACAAAAATCGAATAAAATTATTTCTATTATTTTATTTTAATTTTATGTTTGCGTTTGAAATTAATTTTTATTTAATCGAAATTGTTCAGCAAATATAGACGCCTTACATTTCTAAAAATTACCAACGGAAATATATAAATAAAAAGTACTATAGGTCCTAACGAATTATATTTTTTAACCTTCGTTTTTAATTTTGATATGATGCTTTTTATGCCACCGGTTTTGTTTGGGTCTTCAAGTTAGACAACTAAGTTGCGAAATTGCATACTCTCAATGTATTGTATCGTATATACATGTAGCAATTTGTAACAGGTAAATTGTGAGGTGACAATAGAGATTAATTCACTACGACCTTCCCATATCTATCGTGATTCTTGTGTCTACCTAGAGCCATGTTAGCTTCATTCGCTTAGACTTGTCAGATTCAAGAATTATGCAGATTGCCGTCATAAGATTTTCATCTCTGGTCGTAGATTACGATTTTCTCGTCTATTTTGCAGAATTTATATTTGGTGTCTTCTGACAAGTTAATAGTTTTCGTATGATTATTGAGCTTACAATGCCTTATTAGTAAATCTACTATCATTCCTACTGAATTTTGTACTTCATCAGATGAATTCTTACACTTGCTTTGAGATGTAAGTGATTATTCCTGGAATATTCTTGCGGATATTAAAGTTACTGCAATTATTTTGGGCATGTCATCGAGAGATTACATATATCCGTCAAAGACCGGCCTGAAAGCAGTTTTACATAATGGAAACTTTTACCCTTCCATTCTAATAGATCGTGCTGTTTCTATGAAAAAGCTTAAGAAAACCAGAACATGTTGTTAGACAAGATAAAGTACGGAGACTATTCCTGGAATATTTTTGCTGATTTTAAAGTTATTGCAATTATTTTCAATATGTAATCTGGTTACAACGAATACCATTTTATGTCTTTTGGATAATCGTGATTAGGAAAACCATTATAATTGGCAGAAGCGGCCATTGCGATGAAGCTTTATACCAAAAAAATCTAAATCAGCCTTTAGTGGAAAAAGTAACGATCATAATACGACCTTCCTATATCTATCGTGATTCTTGTGCCTACCTAGAGCAATGTTGGCTTCATTCGTTTAGACTTGTGACAATCAAGAGCTATGCAGATTGCCACCATAAGATATTCATCTCTGGTCGTAGATTACGATTTTCTCTTCTATTTTGCAGAGTCTACATTTGGTGTTTTCTGACAAATTAATATTTTTGTATGAATATTGAGCTTATAATGTCTTATTAGTTAACCCACTACCATCTCTACTCAATTTTGTCTTTCCTCAGATGAATTTTTCCACTTGTTTTGAGATCTAAGTGGTTCAAATATATCAAAATATATGTAACAATTTTCTGGATAAAACTGCTATATGTAACCAACTTCCCACTCTTATACTCATCGCAGTTCATTAGGTAGAATGTAATAAATGGTAGTCATGTTAAAAGTGTGCTATTCAATTTGGTTCTGTAAATGATTCTCTTTATCACTGTAAATACTATTTTTGTTCAAAATACTGAAATAATATTTACTTACTTGTCTGCTTACTTAATGGCTCTAATTGCCATCATTAAAACAGTCTTATGTACAATATATTGGGTCTGGGAAAAAGTTCACTGTAAATACTATTAGTTTGTTCAGAATTGTAATCGGTGCAGTGGTTGGAAAGTTATTCTGAAATGGAGAAGAATATATTGTTAAAATTTGTGCTGTGTACTTACTTTATCGAAATCTGTTGCGCGGAATGGTTCGCTCGCTTTCTTCTAAATTTCAATGTGAAAGATGAGTCATGCGGTCTGAAAAATCTTGAAATTCTTGAAAAAGTCCAACAAGATAAGCATATCAGCAGTGTATATTGGCATATATATTTGACGTATGGGTTCATGAGTTGAGCGTGATGATTGACCGAATTAACATCTGCGAAAACGGAATGAAATCGAGCCGTTTCTGAAACGTTTAATAACCGGAGATGAAAAATGGATTACGTTAATCGGAAGCGTAAAAGATCATAAAGGATGGTGAGCCGTCACAAGCGTTCGCTAATATACGCCAAAAAAAGTGATGCTGTGTGTATGGTGGGACTGGAGGGGAATCGTCCACTACGAGCTACTTCCAACTGGTCAGACGATTGATTCTCAACTCTACTGTGCACAACTAGAATTTGAAATCTTCCATCATGATTCTTTGATGACCCGTCAAAAATTGAGAGAGTTTGGTTGGGAAGTTTTGATGCATACAGTTATAGCACCCTCTTGTTCATCTCTGCAGAACTCTCTCAATGGAATTAAGTTGGTTTCAAAAGAAGCCTGTGAAAACTGCTTGATTCAGTTTTTCGACCAGAAACCACAGAAGTTTTTCACCGATGGGATCATGGATCTACCAAAAAAATGGCGAAACATTGTCATAATAATGGAGCATATTCGGTTTAAATGAAACGCGCCATGCATATATTTTTCCCAGACCCAATATATTACTGGGCACATCTCAATTTAATCGAAATTTATATTATTGTTCATAAAAATAACTTAGATGCTTATGGTCCCGAATGCCTACATGTCATATATTCGTCCGATATACAGTTCATAGAAAATATATGATAGTTAGTTACGAATAAAATGAGTCAGCGAAAAATTTCATCTGCCATTGCTTGACACGTATCGCTATCTAATGTTTCAGGCTACAGGCATAAATATTCCGTGAAAGTGTTAAAAATCATTGAAATAATCGCAGACTGAAGACCAGTAGAATTTAGAAATGATTGGGGAACTGTACTTCAACTTGTATTAGGAGCGAGAGTAGGTATCAGTAGTGTTGAAAAAAATCTACTTTTGCATAAGACTTCAAGAAATATCGACAAGATCAATTCCTTGACTTTTATCAACCTAATAAAGAATCACAATGTTCAGTACCAAAACACCTTCTGGTGCGTTAAGTGGTAAAGGAAAAACATTTTTAGTACATGTTTTTACATCTGATGAAACATGGGTACATTATAATACACACATTCAAACTTTTCAGCATAAAATGATGATTAAGAAATAAAAATCATCCGAAAAAGCACGCAGCAAATCTGTCTACTGATAAAATTCTCCGCACCATTCTCTTGTGATGGCAAGGAAATTGTAAATATAAATTACCTTCACGAACACGATATATGCCGCCTAATATGATCAGTTGCTAAAGAAAATAAAATAGTCTTACAGATCTAGATATATGTGGATTTTCTTCACGATTAAACGATCTTAAATGTCGTTATCAAGGAGCAAGAGGGAAATTTAAGATATGTCTTTGTTTCGTGATATCGTTTGACTATACATAAGTGTACACAGCTGTAGTTATGGAAACTGTAAAACTGCAATAGAAGACATATTGTAGCGTCAGTAGATCTATTTTAATGCGAGCGTCTTCTTTTAAATCCTATGAAGAAGCATTGACAGAGAAGCGATTTCAATCAATAAGGAGATCAAAAATTTTGTATACAATAAGGCTTTTTTTGAAAAATATACCTAGTAAAATTATTGATTTTGTAGTTTAGTAATTTTTTTAAGTAAATTTTGTGATTTATGTTGATTGAAGCATGCCCATAAAAACTGTTTCTAGTATTCTTAGAATATTATGAATTAAATTAAATTTTCTTTTGTGCACGTCCACTTTAAAATCTTCCTTACCTTCTTAATTTTCTCTAAGATTTCCATTTGTATTAATAGCAATTGCCTTCGTTGACAACTTTTAGAAGAATTTTTCAATTATAGTTTGTGCTGCAGTAAGACTTTACTTATAATAAATCTCATGAGCTTTTTTTTTGAATTTTTAATAGAACTACTTTTAATTTGTCAACGATTTATTTTAGTCATTGTTAGTAACCACATATATATTGAGCAGGGAAAGCAGGAATAATTCAAGCAAATACGTTTACATATAATCATTAATGTCAAAATTTCAAGTTTTTATATTTTCTAAGGATGTGTTAGTATGATCATTATCTTTCATTCTTGAGTGATCTTGTATATGCATACATGTATGTATATTAAAGCGCGTATAATATTATCTTCTTTGATCACAAATAATATTTACATAATATGTAAAAAAGTGTTTAAGAAGTAAATTATTGTATTATTCACTTCATGTACAGTCATAGTATACGAGGCGCGGCTATAAAAAGACGGGACTAATCATTCTGTAAGCGCGTCAAAGTTAAAAGACAAACAACCATGTCAGATGTCGTCCCCCTTCTCTATTGCTGTCATTATCAAGGATACACGTCGCTCAATTGGGCCGCTACTTTCGCTCGAAATGGACCTTGCATCTATACTCCGTCGGCGATGGTTAACATCAAATTATGAACCAACATTACTATATTGAGATCCTGACATCTCTTCGTGAATGAGTAAGAAGACGTCGATCTCAATTCAAAAAGTTTATTGTCAAATATGAGATTTCCGTGTTAAAACATCCACCCCATTCACAAAAGGAACTTGATTCGAGACATTAGAACCTGTAAAAGAAAAAGCAACGAAATCCAAATAAAAAATTATGGAAAATTCACATTAAGCAGTGTAGGGATCGTGAAATGTAGTATATTGAAGGGGTAATGTTAAAGTTATGAAAGACAATTGGTAACAAAATTGATAGCTCTAATCTTTTTTTTCATAGCCACACCTCGTATATAGAATATGCCTAATAAATTATGTAAATTAAATAAATTAAAAAATAAATAAAATTCAATCTTATAAAAAAAGTTAATTTATGAATAAAAACTTCCAGAGTTAGACCATTGATTGCACTGATATATATTTTTTAATTTAAGAGGTTGAAAAAAGTGATAAATTTAAAATGTGTAAGTATTCTTTAAATCCCTAACTTTCTCCTAATTATAATATATTGAATTCATTCTGATTGATATCTGAAGAAACCACTATGTGGCAAAACATGAACAATAATTAAAAAATAAAGAAATGAAAATTTTAACAATCTGTGTATTTATGAAGAACTAATTATCATAATTGTATACCTGTACTGCATTGTGTACCTGTACACAATTAGAATCTACTATATTGAGCTATATTATATTTTATCCTAAGATATTCTCACAGTTAATATATATGTATGTGTATTTTAAATATTTTCAGTTGCCATTAAAAACCAGAATTTAGAAAAGAATAACTAAAACACAAATGACTTTGGGATGTTTATGTGTTTCGATTCATGCCCATTTGTATTTTTTTGATAACCTTTTATAATAAAATGCTGTATCAATGTGTATTCTAATATACTTTGAAATCCTGTTTTCATATAAATTTGTTATTTTCCTTGCTTAGGTTATAAATAATTGAATATATCACAAAATTAATTGTTAACCAGGGAAATTAAATAAAAATAAACACATGATTGCATTTCACATTTTATGTATTATAATCCAGTAATAAACAATTTTGTCTTTGCTGTTTCATTTACATACCTCATCCACCCAAATCCAACCAGATTTATATCATAAATCTAGTTTTTATTATTAAACTCTATTTTTCGCTAGCATTAATAATGTAAATGTTAAAATACTGTAATTTTTATTCAAATATAATTTTTATTAATGAAATAAAATATTTTGAAGTATTTATTCAATAAATTTTTAGTGTGTCGAAACTTTTATTTGACATCAATCAGTTTTAAGACAATTTTCTTTCAGTCTAAATAGATTATTGTTATTATATTATAATATACATCCAGAGTTAAAAGACGCTAATAATCATCTGCTAAGTAAGAATATTAAATGTTTATGCGTTGTTATTTAAAATACTAAGGTAGAGTTAATCACATTGCTCTATATAAAAATTGTAAAATTTAAAAATCTCGTTATTAGAGTTATTTGTCAATTAACTGAGTTGCATGTATTACTTTTTTTGGGGATGTAGTTTCAACGCAAGACAATCAAATAAGACACTCGATTTTTAAAGTTTCGTCAATTAAAAAAAAGGCCTATGTAGAAGTGGAGAAAAGAGGTTTACCTTCACGACACTCTAAACCAAAATTTCCCTAGAACACCCACCTTGAAATATTTATTCCTTTCCAAATTACCGTTGGCAACATTGTAAAATTCATGATGGCCTCTTGACATAATTACTGTTAAGTCAATGATTTAGGACCGATTACTTTGTCGACCATGAAAAGATGCTACCAATCACCGAACAGGTAGGTGTGTAAAATCCAGTTTCAGGGTAGGTACAAAATCGAGAAACCTGATAATGTACAGTTAAAATTCGTAGATACAGTCTCTGGTTTCGAAAAGCCATTGGCTTATATAGACATAACGGACGCAATTATCACCATATAAAGAATCCTGTTACACCTCCGCCTTAATGTGATTTGCATATTTAAGGGTATTATGTAAATTACATGTGCCTAAATCATATTTAAATTTATAGAATGAGATTTTAAATTAACTTCATATGCTTAATGCAATTGAGTTATACTAGCCAAGAAATTATTGATCTTGTAATGCTTAAGGTTATCCACAATATATTGTACATCCATACGTCATAATTACAATTAATTAAAATGTATTTTATATTTAACTAAAATTGAACTTTTGCAGGCATGCAGTGGATTATTTTCGTCGACTTTCTTCAGTTAAACAAAAGATCATTAAATTCTATTTATCTTGCAAAGATAACATACAATTACACAATAAAGTCATCAACTTTATTCGTTCTACCTACCTGGCATTACAAAGAATACTAAAAACCTACAACATTGATAAGAATAGTAATAATTTGACTAATATACCTGCACGTTTGCATTAGAAATCGTTCTTTTTTTTCACTGAAAACAATAACCGACAAAAATGCATGTTAGTAAATACATGAGAAAAGGTAAACAGCGCCATTGGTCAACATTGCGGCGAAACCGTGAACTACGCGAATAAACATGAATGAGATTAGATTGAAATTCTTGCCTTTTATTGATTAACATTTTAGAAATGACATATTACGTTTCAATAAAGTAAGTAACTTTCGTAATTTACAAATACTTCGACGAATACTAGTTTTTCATTTAAAAAAATGATTAATTAAAACGCGATTTAAGATTACTTCCGAATATACAGAGCGTGCCAAATGTCATTAACATAATGCTTCTGATGCTAGCCTTGCAGAGTTTATTCACGTTATGACTTAGGAAAACCAGAATTAAAGAAATAGTGAAGATCTATAAATGCTTACAATAAAAGTTTTAATATTAAGACTCGTGCACTCTAGAATGAAAGATTACTAAATGTACCAACATCGCAAAAATTACAATTAGTAAATGTCAAATAAATCTTATTGAAAACGTAATCTGCTAAAAAGTCAATGACTTGAAAATAACAGAAAATATTTCCACACTACTGAAGCGTATTCCATTTTGGACCGGACAAGAGAACAGCAAAGAATCTTCAAAGTGTGCAGGTTACTAAAACCCTTGCAGTACCGAATAGGGAACCCTAGACTTCTGGAAGCTGATATAGTATGTCATTTATATGCTTAGAAAAGCAAATGTGCGAGTCGAACGAAACTCCAAGATCTTCGAAGTTGTATACTCTAGGTATAGTAGATTGACGAACATTATAGTCATAGTGAAACGGAGTGTCGCTTCTGCTAAAAGAGAAAATAACACATTTGTTGATGTTTAGCTGAATCTGATTATGGATATACTATTCGTCAATAATGCACAGATTTGTTTGAAGCTTAGTGCTACCCTCAGGTGAATTAATACAGCTAAAGATTTTTAAATCGTCGGCATAAGCTAACACTCTGCAGTGGAGACGTTCCAAGAGATCGTTAACATAGATATTGAACTAAATGGGTCCCAAATGGGAACCCTGTGAGACTCCAGAAGGCATATCGAATAAATTAGATGAGAACTCGTTATAATGAACGTAGCCGAAACGATTTTGCAGACAGGAAAAACAAATTAGTAGTATTCACAGCAAAGCCAAAAGATGTCAACTTGGAAATCAAAATGCTTGGTTTATAGTATCGAAAGCTTTGCTAAAGTCCGTGTATATGACATCAACGTGTAGACGTCTATCCAGTCGTTCCCCGATAAATTGAGCAATCTCGACCAGATTGGTAACAGTAGATCTGCCGGGAATAAATCCATGTTGCCTGATAGATAAGAAGGGCTTAACAAAGCTGAATAATTTGTCATAGATAACAAGTTCGAATGTTTTGGCAAAATTCAGATACTGATCGCAGGTGTAATCCTGCTTACCTTCCAGCCATCCGGAAAAGTTAACCATTGAACGCATAAATTGAAAATAACAGTTTAAGTCATTTAATGAAAATATGTACTACGAGTAGAATAAGAAAGAAAAATATTACCTATTTTCGCAATTTTCAAATCCATTTTTATTGTCACTTAATAAACCTTATTAGCAAGAATTCTTAATAACTTCGCCGACTGAATGGAGAAACAAATATTTATTTGATAGAAACATGAATAATAAAATGATGAAGATATAGAAATACACGATTACGTATTGTTATACATTGGAAAGTTGACATTTATTAGTTTTAGTTACATTTCAATTCACACCTCCAAATTGTAATTTGAATAAATACTTAATAAAAATTTAATTGGAAATAGACGAAATTTCGTCGTAAATTGATGGACAAAGATGGTAGATAAAAAGTTCAAATGTTAATCTTTGTTTATTTGCTTTCGTTTTTCAAAGGAAAACATATCGAAAAATAGGAAGTTAAAGTTCAATAATAAAATTGTACGATTCATATTTTACAAAATATTTTTATATTACAAGTGAGCCAGTGAGTGTTTTATTTATAGTAATTTGAGAAATAAATACAGAAGTACGAAATATAACAAATACTCTGCTACTGAAAGCTACAAAATTCCTGTAAATAAATATATTCTTTAGTAAAATACATTGCTGAGTTCGCTACGTACGTACATTAAAATTTATGACCTAGAATATGACGTAGTTGTTGTTATAAAGACATTTTAATACACAATAATAAAGAATTATATTTCGTATCTTGTATGTGTATGTCATTAAAGTCACATTGTGCGGTTTTTTTTAAGAATAAATAAAATATAGATGGAGCACTGAATTTGTCTGGGTATGTGGACATTTAAAAAGTGTGCTGTATGGTATTTATAAAAATGACTTCGTACACGGTACAACAACGCGTTCAAATTGTTGAATTATTTTATGAAAATCAGCGTTCTGTGAAAAGAGTTTTTAGAAAATTACGTGAATTTTATGGTTTACAAAATCGTCCATCTGACAACACTATTGGTTGAATTATTAAAAAATTTCCAGAGACCGGCTCCGTGGAAGATCATCCATTAGACGACGTTCACAACAACTTGGACTTAGTGGATCAACAACATTTTACACAAGGATTTAGCTCTGAAGGCATATACCACAAATAACACAGGAACTGAAGCTATTAGATCATTTAAAACGTCGTTCATTTGTCAATTTCATCAATGAACAACCAGCTGATTTTTCTCAAAAAATAATATTTTGAGTGATGAGGCACATTTTGAACTTGGTGATTATGTTAATAAACAAAATTTCCGTTTCTGGGGTGAGGAAAGTCCACGAATTATTCATGAGAAACCTATGCATCCTAAATGAGTTAGTGTTTGGTGTGCATTATCGTCAGGTGGCGTAATTTGACCTTACTTCTTTAAAAATGCTGCTGGTGAAGCTATGTTATAACTGTCAATGGTGATCGATATCGTCGGATGATAACCGAATTTTTGTTGTCTGAATTAATGAATATTGATCTAGAGGATATGTGGTTTCAACAGGTTGGTGCTACACCTCACTCTGCACACGAATCAATTGATTTATTGAGAGAAAAATTTCCTGGACGTGTAATCTCAAGAAACGGTGATGTTAATTGGCTACCAAGATCATGTTATTTGACACCGTTAGACTATTTTCTTTGGGGTTATGTGAAAAGTCAGGTTTATAAAAACAATCCACAATCAATTCCTGCTTTGAAAGATGAAATTATTAGTGTCATTGGTGAGATAGAGCCTCAATTATGTCAAAATGTCGTTGAAAATTTTAACAAAAGAGTGGACGTCTGTGGAGCTGCAAGAAGAGGCCGTTTAGCGGATATTATTTTTCGCATGTAAATGTCATTTTTTTTAATTGTCATTTTCTTGGTTTGCTGAGGAGGAAACCAATCATACAAATATAAAATTGTTTGTCTTAAATTTAGAGCATCCTAAATATACTGTATCACTATTTAAGATATGTAAGTATCAGACGGCTACCTTGCCTTTTTTGATTAAAACCACTATCTACCGAAGATGAAGATATCCTTTCCATTTTCCAAAAAAAAAAAACGAACAATAAAAATCTAGAAAACATGCAACTTCTTAGTACAGAACACTTATACAAGATGAGACTGGATAAGGAAATATGTACGAACACACGGTAAATAACGTAAAAATACGTTAGATATATAAAAGATTTCAAAAAGAAGTATCGACAGCACTACAAGCACATTATTTTGTCTAATTAACAGAAAAATTGCAAGCAAAAGTAACGGCCGGTGTAACAATTCACCTGTCGGATTAAATCAGTAAATGTTTTAAAACTTCAGCACAAAAAATAGGTTTACGTATTTGGAATCATCTCATTCATTTAGAATAAATAAAGAAGTGGACCTGACTATAACAGGACACCAAAGTTTCAGCTTTTGAAAGCGCCCAGTTTCTTCTTTTCAATCTCTAAAAATATCGCTTAATCTATTAATCGTTAGTTAACGATTTGTGAGTTTTTATAAGACAAGCTAGAAAGTATATCATATTCCTATATTTGTCTTGATTTGAATAGATAGCATATCGTAAGAAATAGTTTTATTGCTTCTGCAGATCAATCTGAAACTCGTCCCAGGAAATGAGTTCAATCTCTTTGAAAAGACAATAAATCAGTAATCACAAAATAAAATTTACAGAAGAGAATAAAAAAATCTATTGTTTTTTAATATATAACTAGAAAACTTTCCAGTGGTACAGGCTTATCAGGCCATGTGGTTTTGCCTTGCCATATTGAGATAGCATGGCGAGAAGCTTATTGGACCAACGACCAGGCCAGGCTAAGGAAACTAGGCCTAAATAACTTTTAAAATGCTTACTTCTGTTGTCAATGTAACCTATCCTTATAGCGTGTTTAATTTTTCTACACTCATTACATGTTAGAAATAAAATCCGTTGTGGAGTTGGCATCGTTTTATTCATGGTTGATTTAATATGTTTTACGGAATTTTCACTTCTTCAGATACATGATTCTTTAAAACTTTTTCAAATTTTTGCATTTTTTACATTTACTATTATATTTTCCAGGAATACGTTTATTTTTGTGAGAGTTGTTTACTGTCTCTCAGCAAACTCGCAACAGTATGAGAACTACAACAATAAAATAATAATAGTTAAATATCTTGTCTGATATCCTTTTCTAACGTTGTATGTTTATCATCCTCTCTTTAAAATATCTTAATTTCACCTACAATTATAAAATTTAACAGTTCACTTTTCAGTTTTACAAATTTTATCTTTCGTGTTTGAAGCTTATAAGTTTTTTTGCGTATGTATTTAACATCTATGATAAATAAGATTATGCAGTAATTTTATATTAATTTATATAGCTTTTCCATTTAAATATTTGTATGGTATATACAAAGCGAAATTGTAAAAAGGGTAGTTTTTGTTACAAGATTGTACGAGCGATTACTTTTAAGAAGTGTAAATAAACATTAACTAATCTGGCGATTAAGTAGATGATTCCATTCTCGTCGTTCAACAAAACTTTAGTATTGTACTGATTGGCAATCTGTGTCTATGTGTGTGGCTCTAACCGCCATTTTCCTATTCTTTCATCTGAGGGAATCACGAATGAGTGTTTCAGCTACCACCAGATACCTTGAAAAATGCAGTTGTTTATTAGGAAGCGAGTACAGAGGTATAACGAAACATTGTCGATGATTTCCAGAAACGTGAAATTTTTTCCTCAAAAACAAAAATTCAGGGTAAAATGATCATGAGGTTGTTTCGTCACAATCCAATTTAATATTGAGTCAAGCTCAAAAGAAAATTAATTAAAAAATAACTAAATATATCACTAAAAGCAACTAGTTGATACTTAGAAGTCGCAAATGTTAAATAATAAAATGAAGCCGCTTTTTACTCAAAAACATATTAGCGATTTCTATGCGTACACGAAAGTCGCGATCAAGATTAAGGTATATGTGTACCGATGAAGCTTGATTTTATGTTTAAGGACTTCCAGAAGAAGGACATAGATTACAGATGATTCATGGTCATTAAGGAATTTTCCTTCAAAAATTCATATATGAGGTTACTTTAATATTTTGGATTTATGTTTTGAGAATTTGGATGCTAACGAAACGGTGGAAATTAATTATATAGTTACTTATGAAGTGTGCTTAAGAGGCACCAAATAGAATGAAATCTAAAATGAGATAGTAGTTTTAACTTGACTGTCCCTGTCACCAGATAGTAATTCCATTAAAAATGTATCTACCAAATTTGAGAGAGCTATCGTGTCAAATTAAATTAGTTTGTCTTTTATATCAAATTAAATATGCAAAAAATATTTTTGCGACTGGATTTACAAAAAATTTCTAATGATATTGAAATTTTTTGGTGTAAGACACCGTCTCCCTTAAAAATTATCTACATGTCCCTTATGGCAAAAATCTACAGTAATGGAGAATAATTGACATAGTAAGACTTTATGTAATATACCAGCGACGCAGATAAATTCGTTTTGCCATATATGTACATACTATACGAGACAGATGATGAAATATGTATCTTTGGAACGCCATTGCATAGGTATATATACACTGTAAAAGGCAAAATTATCTGGTTCGCTTTGACATATTTCATACATCCAATATTACTTGATTTGATACGGTATATATAGTAGTATATTCATTATATGAGGAACATTTAGTTTTAGAAATACAGGATCAGTTAAATTAAAACAGCTGCTCAGAAATTCTAGAGGTATTTGATATCATATTCAGATTTTTTGTTTATTGTCAACTTTTTGAGATATTAAAAAACTGAAAATTACCAAATTTCAAATCACTAAAGATAGAATAAAACAAAAAATTGTACCTGCGAGATATTTTTACGTAGAATTTAAAAACTTCAATTAAAAATTTAAGACACCTAGATTCTCATGCTATAACACAAACTTAAGTTTTTTGAAATAGTAATTATAGTTGCCTATAACTTCATTAAAATGCTTATTTTTCTCTGATTTACAAATATTGATATGGTTATCTTCTTTAGATATTGAATTATAGAGAAGAGAATTCAATTACTAGTATTACTTAGAACAAATAATGAACAAGTAGGTAAATAAAACCTCTTACCACAACAATATTCGTATTCTGTATACGTACTTTGTCAATTAAGTTGTCATCATCAGCAGATAATTATCATAGTATTGCACTTGGAACCATGGAAAAATCCTCACAAACAAGTCCGTACTGGATTTACACCGTCGAATCACAGTGTCACTTAAATCTGAGAAAAAACTCACATAGAATAAGTCCGCACAATCTTCCCCGCAAAAAAGAGCGTGCTTGTGTATTAGTGGGAAAAGTTGTGCGTGAGTTTTCCTGTACGAATTTTACCACGGATCCAGGTGCGACTCTGTAAGTAATCATCTGCTGATGATGACAACTTTGTTGTCGACGTAAGTTTAGAGAATACGAACAATGATGTGGTAAGGAGTTTTATTTACGCTTTTTGATTAATTCAATAAACTACGACCTCCATCATATTTTCCTAAAGTACAGTTGTCAAGTAAATTGATTTCCATCATATAATTTACTGTACCAGAATTAATTGAATTTCGCTTTCAAATATTTGCGCTAAAATTGTTACAAACGAAGAAAAAAAGGTATATCTTTATATTATTATGCTAGCAATAAAAATAATACTGACGCTAACGAAATGCATCAACTGCATGAAGAAAGAATTTTAGTTTATGTTAATTACAAACCCAAATATCTCGTGAACTTGCGAACGAATGACGTGTTTTCATAGAAAAGGCTCGTTTAATTTTAAAACTTAATAAGTACAGTGTTTGCAATTACATTTTGCACTCAAGATCAAGAAAGAAGACTGTTACTTACTTGATGACTTTTTGGTTGAACAAAGCATAAATCAGCATCGTCAGTACACAAACCATTACACACATGAAGCAAAATTTAGCAACAATTGAGTATTTAACAGACGTAATGTTTACTGGTCTCAAGACCTCACAGTATAAAAGCAAGATCAACATGTCTTCGTAAATTCGTGGCGTGGCATTTGTGTACGGATACAGAGACCATATTTATATGGCAACAAGTCAAATAGAGGACGATGTTTATGCATTGCGTAACGAACTGGAAGATATACTAGATGAATTACCACTAAATTTAATTCAGTTTTAGATCAGGTATGGGCAACCTTTGACATGTTATGGGCCAAACTTTAAAGTGCAAAAACGTTCGCTGCGTTTAAAAGTAGTGCATTTTAAAGTAGTGTTCATAATTTTTAGCGATAGATATCAGACATCAAATAATACCACGAATGTTTCGCGGGCCGGATCAAATCTTACAGCGGGCCGGTTGTTGCCTACATATGTCTTAGATACTTTCAACATGACGGTGCAACTGTTCATAATTTAGGAAACGTTTCTGTGTATCAATCAAAACGTTATCTTGACTGGATGAATAATGCAGGTACTTTTCTCTGGCCGGCAAGATCACCAGATATTACGACACTAGACTTTTTCTTATGGAGGGCAATAAAAATAAAATATACAAAAATACTCTCAGGACATACTGGTGGCCATTTGAAGCATTTACTGAAAAAAACTACTACTAGTTCATTCGCTTGTTTATTTCCTTTGAAAGTAGTTTTTTAAAATTTTACAACTTCGTTATTTTTTTGTAATTCAACTTCTTTACTCTTAATAATAGTTCTCTTACAATTTGTAATCATTTATCTATTATCTCTTATTTGTACATCATTGAAATAGTTTTTCAAAGCCTACTTGCGCACTATTTCCTCAATTAGCAATAGCAATAACATTATTTCAGTTATAATTAGAGAAAAATCTAAAAAAGATAATCATACGAAGCTTGATATGTATCAAATCAGAAAAGAATAGGTATTTTAATGAAGTCAAGAATGGTTGCTATTGAAACGAAGATAAATTATATTACATCTTGAAAGCCAAGTGTGTGTCGTAATGTTCAGAACACCAGGGAACATCCGTGCAAGTCAGTGCACAATCTCCTCAGAATTATAGAAAATAATGGTCATCATTTAAGATATATTCGCAACAAAATGCTAGTGTAAGCGTATACGAAGCAAATGGTAAACATTGCTCTATCAAATTGTGAAATAAAATGTTTCAATAACTTCTAGGGCTGATTTCTTATTTACGAGAGTTATTTTGCCGCCCCCTGTATTATTGGTGTTAAATATTAACACGAATTAAGTTTTCAAAAACACATATACTTATTGCAAAACAAATTAATTTGGTTGAAATTTACGATAATTTATGGTGGTGGTTAAATTTTATCAATTAAAGATTTCGTTACTTAATATGTATGTTTTAATGTACGCATTATGTAGGTCAGTAATTGTATCAAGTGTACCAAGGTCAGACGTATAATTTAAACGAGTTGATATATATCTCTTAATTAAACCCAAAAATATTTATTATATTTTGACATGGAATTTATTTTAAGCAGTTAAAAAGTAAGTTGGTTATAATACATACCCAATTTGGAGATAGAGTCACAAATAAATTAATTATAAATTAAGTTATACAGTTATTTTATTATACAACAACCGTAGTGACTACCGAAAATTAGGACGCGTATTTAAAAAATTGTGCACACGAACTCACCGACATAAACGTACTGATTCATCAGGCATCTTGTACTTGGAAAATGCACAATTTCATATCGCTTAAAAAATACTGAAAGTTTTACGCTTTGTTTACAAACAACATTATCTGTTATCCCGTAAAGAAAGGCCCGTCCTAATTTACCGCTAGGTCTCTTAGAAAAGACAGATCAATAGACCGTAGCAATATCGACACATGGCAAAAAAATGTACCTTCACCGTTAGATCCCGCTGAAAATCCTTGAAGTCGTGAAAGACGGCGGTAGTTTAACCCTTTACTTACATTCGAAGGCGGATGATTTTAAATGGTTTAAGTACCGTTATGCAATGTTACGCACATTTTTAAAAGGCACAACATAAACTTGGTAATAAAATGGATTGTAAAACACGTAGTGTACTAAAACGAACCCGTTATATTCTTCTCATACACATTTAAGCCATTTTGCTATTTTAGTTCTGTGTTCAGCTTCAAATTGTTAAGATCATCGTGTGCTAAGTATGTACCATACCATGTAAGTTCGTTTTTGACCTGCAGATATATTCTAATTTGATTGAAGTTAATTATACTTATTAATATGAATAGTTTTGAATGCCAATTGAGTTTGTATTGTTATATAATTATAAATATTAAGAATACCGACATGACATGTGATTAAATAACGCCACAGTTTGTACTTATTTCTATCTACAGAAATAGAGATAGCCAAACCTACCGTTAGGGAATAAAATTTAATATTTTGAATTGCAACATATGCACGTACGTATGTACACATAGATGAATTTACCGTAACGCAAATATAGTAATCTTTTTAAATTACTGCTATAACAATTTAAAGTGATGTAGACATTTATTTAATAGTTATTATTTACTTATATGTAAATGTATTGTTTGTTTCGTTGCTAGGAAGGCCTAAAATACATAACAAACATATCAATACATAATCGACTAGTGGTTAATTAATGATGGATAATGTAAAATATACAGTGCTGTCGTAAAATATGGAATAAAAGTCATAAAATATAGGAATATCTTCTTTCGTAAAAATGCTTAAATACGTATAGTAATTATACCAGATATACCGGAAAGTCATTAGAGGTTTTTTTCGTAAAAAAACTACATAATTTTCAAGAAAATTGAAAAATGTATTTATACAAAATATTGGCCATTTGATTCTATACATTTTGCCTATTATTTAGGCAATTTATGGATGCCATCCACAAAAAACTGTATGTCCTTTGAGCAAAACCATTCGTCGAGCCATTTTACAACTTCTTCGAAATTGGCGAAGTACTGCTCTGCAAGCGCTTATCCCATTGATGCGAAAAGGTGATAGTCGGATTTGGCCTTGGAGTTGATGGGACGGCTTCGCCAAGTAAAGACCATAATTTTTTGCGCTTAGGTTTTCCGAAATAAATCCATTTTTCATCACCCGTCACTATTAGATGCAGAAATGATTTCCGATCATACCTTTAAAGCAGCATTTCACAGACGATTTTTCGATTTTCCATTTGCCCGTCATTCAATTACTGTGGCACCCGTTTTTCCATCTTTTGGATTTTTTCCATTGCTCGCAATCGGTCGCTAATTGTTTCTTGGACTATATTCAACGCTTCTGCCATTTTTTTTTGAGCTTGGATTGGGTTTTCATACTGCAGTTTCGCATCTTTAAACTTTTTCGAGCTACCAGAACGTTCTTTGTCTTGCACTTTGGATGAGTGTGGACTCATCTAAAAAACACTAACTTCGACTTTGCATTTTTGGGGAAACTACTAATACAAATTCAAGTAAATATTATAAATTAATTAAATTATTTAATTGCACTGTAAAACACACTTTTCTTACAAAATGGGGAGTATTATTTTTTCGTGTTGATAATAGATTGATTAAAGACTTTTAACTTTAAAACTAGTATATTATGTTCTTAAAAGTTCATGTCATTTTTAAGAAACTTTCTTGTTGTATTGTCCAATATCAAATTTATCATGTTAAGTCATTGGTCGTCTCAAAGAAAAAATGCAAAAGAAAGGGTCGGTTTTTTATTTTGATTGGAAAAATGTTATAACGTTTTATATATTTATACATATATACGTAAATGTATAAATTATATAATTTAACAATTTATTATATTTCTTTATATATTATACTTCAATTACAGTTGTAGTGTACAAGGAGTATTAATTGGTCCTTTTACTGTCGAAATATTACATCTAATACATGATAAACATAGAAAGTTATAAAATAATACTTTTAAAAGCTTATGACTTAAATTTGCTCAAATATTCATGAAAATACTAGACATATGTAAACAAAATCAATAAGCAATCATAGCAGAGATTAGTCGATGATTAGTCGATATACACTTAAAAGATTTTTCAATACTCTTGAAAATCGTAACACAGACGGTGACTAAATCCATATGTTTTGCTTCTTCTGAATCAGCGTCATAAATTCGGCAGTTTTGCATATTAACAAAAACATGGAGGTGATATGAATTTTCTCACTTAAAATATAATAAAATATTTTTAAAAAATATAAAAAAAGAAACAGAAAAAAAGAGGCAAGAGAGTTTCAATGGTACGCCGTTGTTCATGATTTCTAGGCTTCAGTGCCTGCATTTTGTATGCCTTAAAATGTATTTTTTTATATTCACTGCAAAGAAGACGTTGAGATGTTTAGATGCCGGGTATGACATCGAATTCAAATTCTCGGGTTTTTTGTTACGCATTAGTTCACAGCATTGATATTGTTCTCGGAGTGACCACTATAGAATTGGTTTGTCTCCAAGTGGAACACCCTCTTCAAATTTTTTTATTAACTTCTTGTGTTGATTACTGATTATTAAATATGAACCACGATTCTCACAAGTTTTCACGATTGTTACTCGTTCTTGTGCTGTACAATATTACGTGATTACCTTGTTATATCTCTAAGTATGCCTAACCTCAAACGTCCATGTTGATTGCGTGCAAAATAGCGTGTAATTCAAAAATTGAAGTTATTATTCTGATGCACGAAACTAATTCATTTAAAAATAATTCAATTAAATGTTCCACTATATGCATCAGTAAACCAAGTTCTTACATACTTTGGATGATAGCTAATTTGTTATGCCTTATTTATAGATAGAAGCATCTGTTTTTATTGTGCGATTGCCAATTTGTTGTTGTATGCAGTTGACATTTAAACTAAATGAAATTTGATATACTCATAATAGTTTATGTTGGGTCACAAATTAAAGTCAAAAGGCTGTTTCAAATTGCGCGGTTTTTCTAAGAATATATAAAATATAGATGGAGCACTGAATTTTTCTGGGTATGTGGGCATTTAAAAAGTGTGATGTATGGCATTTATAGAAACGGCTTCGTACACGGTACAACAACGCGTTCAAATTGTTGAATTATTTTATGAAAATCAGCGTTCTGTGAAAAGACTTTTAAGAAAATTATGTGAATTTTATGGTTTACATAATCGTCTATCTGAAAGCACTATTGGTCGAATTATTAAAAAGTTTCAAGAGACCGGTTCCGTGGAAGATCAAAAAAGTGAAAAATACAGTCGTAGTAGTCGTTCACAAGATAATATTGGTTTGGTTCGTGAAACTGTTGCTGAAGACCCTGAAATATCCAATAGACGTCGTTCACAACAACTTGGACTTAGTGGATCAACAACACATGGGGTATTTTACACGAAGATTTAGCTCTGAAGGCATACAAGGTTCAAATAACACAGGAACTGAAGCCATTATATCATTTAAAACGTCGTTCATTTGTCAATTTCAATGAACAACCAGCTGATTTTTCTCAAAAAATGTTTTCCGATGAGGCAATTTTGAACTTGGTTACTATGTTAATAAACAAAATTTCCGTATCTGGGGTGAGGAAAATCCACGAATTATTGATGAGAAACCTATGCATCCTAAACGAGTTACTGTTTGGTGTGCATTATGGTCAGGTGGTGTAATTGGACCTTACTTCTTTAAAAATGCTGCTGGCGAAGCTATAACTGTCAATGGTGATCGATATCGTCGGATAATAACCGAATTTTTGTGGCCTGAATTAATGAATATTGCTCTAGAGGATATGTGGTTACAACAGGATGGCGCTACACCTCACTTTGGACACGAATCAATTGATTTATCGAGAGAAAAATTTCCTGGACGTGTAATCTCAAGAAACGGTGATATTAATTGGCCACAAAGATCATGTGATTTGACCCAGTTAGATTATTTTCTTTGGGGTTATGTGGAAAGTCAGGTTTATAAAAACAATCCACAATCAATTCCTGCGTTGAAAGACGAAATTATTCGTGTCATTGGTGAGATACAGCCTCAATTATGTCAAAATGTCATTGAAAATTTTAACAAAAGAGCGGACGTCTGTGGAGCTGCAAGAGGAGGCTATTTGGCAAATATTATTTTTCGCATATAAATGTCATAACTGATACTTCAATTACCAACAAAAAGTTTTTGAAAGTGAATACAAACTATGTATTTTATTTATTCTTTAAAAAAAACCGTGAAATTTGAAACAGCCTTTATATTATGTATTATATATACTATACGAAAATTGTAAAAACTATTTTCTACATATCGCACTTTTTATATCGACTATACAAAACTGTGTTTTGTTCTTACGAAGGACTTAGTGTTTCGGAAGTTTTAATTTACTATCCATAACAAAAAGAAAATTTAACAGACGTCAATTTTCACGTTTCTACCATTCAAATTCCTTCAGTTTATTTTACCACCAGACCAACAATAATAAACATGAACTACTATATCTTTCCAAATTTTCTCCAATGTGTACCCGAACCAGGAATAAATTATACATTAAAGTAACAAACAGCACATCACGGAGTACAAACAGAGCGACGAAGAATCCAATTAGGTCGCTTAATTCCTTAAATTTTTCCGAACTAAAATTAAAATGCCACTACAGCTTGCTCTCGTCGAATCACAATGGGTTCGTGTTTAAACAAGTGCCATTAATTAAATTCGGAATGACAACGACATGTTGTATGATGGCTGTAGTTCAATAAACAAACAGAAAGTATATTTAGAACTGTGCAGTCAATGTCAAAAGATGTCTATTCCAAACTGAACAACTATTTAGCATAAAACATCTTAAATTATATTTTCGAAAATTTGGCAAAATTTGTAAAAGGTGTTTTAAAATATTTAAAGTGTAAAATATAATGATTTAAAAGTTACTAAAGAACGTAGAATAAAATCATATGCATCTCAGTAAGATATTATTGTGAGACGAAGAGCGTAAACTATTAAAAAACATTAAGTGAACGTTTCTGGGTTTTGTCATCATGGAAAGAAAGGACGAAGCTTATTGAATATAAATTGTCCGATTAATAAATTCTAAAAATTTAAATACCTTATTAGTAAGTCTTAGTAGTAGCTAAAGATTATGTGACCGCTGCTATATACCATCACAACATTGCCAGCATATGAGCACCTATTTCAAATGCATGTTCGGCCTTCTACCACGAAACTTCGCTAGAGAATAATTGTGAATCCGTCATTAATCTATAACATTTCCTTCTAAATAATTTACATAAAATCGTTATATTGCCTTTGATTAATAATACATACAATTTATATACTGAGAAAAGGGAATTTCTAAATGAAACAGTCTATTGAACAGTATTTATAAGTTGAATTAGTCAATAGTTGGTTAAATAAACATAAAATGATCAAAATATTTTACTTCAATGAAAAAATTACAAGTGTTCACTGGACCAAATTATGAAAATTTCATTCGTATTATTTTCTGGTTAATTTATAAAATTGCGATGTTCGCACATGTGTATGAGCAAAAAAGAAATAGAAAAAAATCTAGAAATAACAAAGTATTGTTGCATATAATTATACGGTTTTGCGATGCAAAACTGAAAACTTAATTTTAATTGTTATTTACGTCGTATATACGAGTGTAGCCGTTTATATTTCGGGAACTGGCAACACTGTTAGTGCTGCCTCCGATCTGATGATTGCATCGTGAAGTTTGTCATTGTTGACAATATATTTACCTTGACAGTTTTATTATCCGGTCGCTATTTCTATTGTTGACAGTAACTTGAAAATTTTATGTCAGCGAAAAAATGGAATTAACTCGCGAACATTTTCGTGCAATTATTTTTCATAACTTTCGGTGTGGATTATCTCAACAAGAATGCATCGACGAGCTGAATTCTTTATATGGTGATGAAGCACCATCGAAAACTACAGTATATCGTCGGTACAGTGAATTCAAACTTGGACGGCGTTCTTTGGACGATGAATTTCGTGAAGGTCGTCCCACAAATGTTGTTGTGTCGGAAAACATTAATGCAGTGTCTGAATTGATAATGCAAGACCGTCATGTGACATACCGTGAGATCGTGGGATCTCTAGGTATTAGTAACACCAGAGTGTATAAGATCCTGCATGAACATTTAGCCATTAAGAAGCTATGTTCACACTGGATACTATATAATATGACAAGAAATACACAAAAAATACAATGACGATGCGGCAAAGAACATTTATAAAGTCGTCATAGGTGACGAATGTATGCATATGAGCCTGATAGTTAACAGCAGTCGACTATGTGGGTATTCCAAGATGAGCCAAAACCAACAAAAGTTGTTCGCGCTCGAAGCACATCAAAACAAATGGTCGCCTGTTTTTTTGGAAAAATCAGTCACGTTACAACCGTGCCTATAGAGAATTATAGAACGATCAATTCCGAATGGCACACAACTATTTGTTTGCCAAAAGTTTTTGAAGAACTAAGGAAAACAAACCGAAAACGACAGATTATTCTCCATCCTGACAATGCGGTCAGGATGGAGGTCGGTTCAAACAATTGAATATTTGACCGGCAAAACATTAAATTGATGAGCCATCCGTCGTACAGCCCTGATCAAGCCCCCCTATGATTTCTTTTCGTTCCCACACGTGAAGAATAAACTTCCTGGTCAACGGTTTTCTACGCCGAAAGAGGCAGTTGAGGCATTTAAAACTCATATTTTGAAAATACCGCCTTCACAGTGGCAGCAATGCTTTTGGGATTGGTTTAAACGAATGTAAAACTGCATTGATTTCCAAGGAGAATACTTTGAAAAGCAATAAAACTATTTTCGATAACTGAATTTGATGGAGCCTGTGGTTGATTGACTGATCAATACGGTTGATATATAACCCCTTTCCACAATTAACTATTTGTAAATTCTGTATACGCATTTCGACAACCAAGTTGTCATCATCAGCAGATAATTTCAAAGTGTCGCACCTGGTAAAACACGGCGAAAAAATTGCACGAAAAAACAAACTCCGTACGCGATCCTCACCGTTCAAAACCAAGATGTGCACTTATTTTCGATAATAAAACATTTTTTTGTTTGCTTTTCCCAAGATATAAACGACTACCTTCACATATATATATATATATATATATATGCACATTAGGATGCACCATGCGCATATAACTTATACAATATCAACTTGTCGATAAAAGCCAGACTATCTGACTTATCATTTTTGGCAGTAGTTTTGACTAATTACGCTTTATTTGATAATTAGCGGTATTTACAAGCTGTGTAATAAGAAATCCACGCTATATTTCCTAATACGTGGTGTATTTCTCCAATTGTCTCCAATTTCTACCGTTTCGCATAATCAATTTACAGCGATTAGTCATACTTATCACTAATATTTCAGCATATGAGGTGGGTAGCGATCTCCATACTTGATAAAGATATTAGCTTTGGCCGACGCTTTGACTTTGACAGATCATGAAAAACGTTCAAGGTGCGTTAGTATTAAAAAACGAAATTATTATGTCTCTATTGGAAAACCAGATGTATTCCGCAATAGCAATGATGTATACATACGTACATACAGCGTTTGGACAAGAGATATTGTGGTTTTATTTAGATAGATAAGCCTGTATAAGACGTCGTTTTAATAAAAGATGAAAGTATTTTTTTTGTGAAATGATTATGTTTACAAATGTTTCTAAATGTCAAATATCGTAGAAAATTATACTGCAAATATATGATGCGATTTAGGATGTACATACATACATACAAAATAATATTTTATAATTATTTCAAAAAGGGTATTAACAACAAACAATTTATAAAAATTCTTATTAAGTTTAATGTATTTAATAGGTTCTGTGACATTGTTCCATTTATCTAGAATTTGAACACAAAACACGTACAAATACACAATTTGAAAAATTCATGTGTCTATTTGTATTCCCACTCCGTGTTTGTTTTCATTTTCCCTGTCACTGGATTATTTTTGCGCAAGAACATTCGAGATAAAGTATGTAGAAGGATTACTGCTCTCAACAGTAAAAGTTACGTCGAAAATATTTTTGCAGAATTATCAGAGCGGCCATAACCGAACTAGAAAATGCGAAATTGCAAGAAACTTATTTTTGACTTATACGTATCTCCCCAGACAGTTACTTAAGAAGGATGTAATTAAAGTCGAATATAAACAGTTGTAAAAGACTTAGTTTGAATTACTCTGTAAAGTTGAATAGCTTCGAGAATAATTTAGAAATATTGCTGAAAGCTAAGTGCTACATCCGGGAATAAGGAGCAAAGTTTTTGAAATTTTATTTACATCTAATATTGTACATGTGGATATATGTTAAAAAAAATTAAATTCTTTAGAATATAATATACACAGTCTGTCGCAGAGAAAACAGAACTTTTTTAAAATAAAAACAAAAGCTTACTATTTTGATAAAATTCATTTATTTTATTCAAAGTATTCGCCTTCGGTTTCAATACAACGTTTTGCACGGTCAATTAACATGTCGAATGAATTTTTATGTTCATCTTTGGAGATGTCCTTCAAGATCGCTGTCGACGCCTTTTTAATCGACGTCGGCATAAAGCTGTCCTTTCATCGGCAGATATAGTTTGGAGAATAGATAGAAACCACAGAGGGTCAAATCCGGTGAATACGGCGATACGGTTGAGGGTTCAAATGCCATTTCAAGTTAGAAAATCAGTGATAAGCGTCGCGTGATGAGATTGGTGCAGCATCATGTAAAAAACTCCAGCTACATTTTCACGATAATGATAGCACACAGGACGAATAAGCGCCGAAAGGGGCGTCATAACAGCAAGATAATATACTGCACTGACTATTTGACTAGTTGGTACTCTTTGTGCACTATGCCTTTCGAATCATAAAAATAAATCAACATTGTCTTCACTGTTGACTTCTCCAAACGGCCCTTTTTCGGTCTTTCTTCACTTGGATGCTTCCACTCAAAGATTTAACGCTTGTTCTCTGGATCGTATTGGAAACACCACTTCTCATCGCTAGTTACAATTAAGTTTGTACAATGTTGAATTCAGTTAGCTTGTGTGGTACAAACCTTGCACAAATCTTTCTCAGTCCTAAATGCTATGTTAAAATGCAATGAATTGAATCTCTGGAAATAGTTCGATATTACTTTCCGTAACCACAGATTTTTTTGCATCAGAATGTTCGTCGTCATTTATGTCAGTACGACCACCTTGAAATCATTTATACCACTGATACACACTCGTACGTGATAAACATGTATCACCATACACTTGTTTCATCAAATTAAACGTATCAGTAAACGATTTACTGAGTTTAAAACAGAACTTGATATTTGCTCTTTGTTCAAAATTCTTTTTTCGACCAATGCCAAATGCACACTCTCAGTTTATGCTTAATTTCATTACTTCTAATGATGCAAATGTCATGATATTTTGGCATAATATTGGTGAAGTGCCACCAGTTACCAAGTTACCAAGTTACCGATTAGGCCACTAGGCAGGAGGCTTGGACTCCCTTAACCCGCCATAAATCGTATTATTGGAAGCAGTTCTAACATTTTGAAAACCCGCAGTCAGTGCCACCATAAAGAACTTAATTATGTATTTATATATACTTATTAACATCGATATAACATGGTTTTAAAAATATTAGATCTGTTTCCACAATATGATTCATGGCGTGTTAAAGGACTTAGGTCAGCCCAGTGGCTAAATTGGTAAGGCAGCCGTCTAGCAAACGGCAGATAGAGGTTCGAGTCCTTCTCCAGCGCAGAAACTTTTAATTAATTTCTGTGACTCCAATTAACGATGGCGTAGCAGAAAATAATAATTTTCACACACCGTGTCAGTGTGAGAATTTAATTGATTGTTTTAAAATTGTTACATATGACGGAAGAATTTCAATGCAATAATTTACAATAGTAACTACTTAATCCACCAAAATAAAGTCCAGTTGTATGTTAAAAAGTATCACCAAAATTAATATGTGCATTTTTATTTAAGAGAAGTATGTTCTTTCGGTCAACGTATACTAAAAATAAATATATACCTAGTCCTGCCATAATTATTGATACAAGTGTAAACGCACCTTTTTGCAGATGATAACTTGAAAGCACAAAAATTTTATGTTGGTAGTTCTGACATTTGATATATGCTTTACAAAAGTGACGAACAATTTCACTATAGCGTGAGTCGTCATTATGGAATGGTCGGATAAAGAAAGCCGTATTGCGGTTATTGCACTTCATAAGTGTGGAATTGAAAGAGCCCGTATTTTTGATTTATTGAAACCGTCAAATATTGCGCGTGTGTTTGTGTATCGTACTGTTAAGTTATTCATTGATACTGGAAATGTAATCGACCGTAAAAGATCTGGCAGGCCTCGCATAGTTCGTACACCACAGGCCATCAATGCTGTGAGGTCCCGCATCAATCGACATCCTGTCCCCAAACAGAAAATGATGGCTCGTGAAATGGGTATTGCTCCGAGAACCATGAGCCGTATCATTAAACAAGACCTAGGACTTGGAGCTTTCAAACGACAAACAGGACAGCGCCTTCACGTTGAATTAAAAAAGAATAGGAAGAAAAAATGCAGACACCTGATATCGTTGTACGGCAAAGAGCGTTACAAAAAAATTCTGTTTTCTGATGAAAAAATTTTTACCGTGGAAGAAACTTTTAAAAAGCAGAATGATAAGGTGTATGCACGGTCCTCCAAGGAAGCCAGTGAAGTGGTGCCAAGGATTCAGCGAGGTCATTTTCCTGCTTCAGTGACGGTTTGGTGGGGAGTATCCTATGACAGTGTCACTTCCTTGCATTTTTGTGAAAAATGTGTTAAAACAGCGGCCAAAAACAATCAACGAGACATTTTAAGCAATGTAGTGGAGCCCCTGAACTACACCATGTTCCAAAACCAACCATGGATATTCCAACAAGACTCTGCGCCCGCTCGCAAGGCCAAAACAACTCAGCAATGGCTTGAAAATCATGTACCTGAGTTTACTAGTACTGACTATTGGCCGTCAGCAAGCCCAGACCTAAATCCGCTCGACTACAAACTGTGGTCAATATTAGAGGGAATGGTCTGTAGAAGACCCCATCGCAACCTGGAATCATTGAAGCGAGCGTTAACAGAAGCAGTCGACAATTTTCCCATGGATATCGTCCGTACAGCGATTGATGAGTGGCCGTGCAGACTTCGGCGTTGTATTAAGGCAAATGGCGGCCATTTCGAGTAATTTGCATTGTATTTTGTAGCTTACTATTGCCAAAATAAACTATCAAAAAATAATTTAAATCCAACTTGCAGTTTTCTTTTTGTACTTAAAAACCTTTATATCAGTATTTATGGCAGGAATAGGTATGTTAAAAAGTATCACAAAAATTAATATGTGCATTTTTATGTAAGAGAAGTATGTTCTTTCAGTCAATGTATACTAAATATATATAGATAATAATAAAACTACACAAAAATAAATTGGATTTTCTGTGACTGCCGTTACTATATTTCTTCTTTTTTAAATCTATTCCAAACACTTATTTATTCTTTTCATTACTAAACAAATTTTAAAATTTATTTTAATGTTCAAAAAACTTCTTGTCTGTTATTAGTTATTCATGATTTTGGAACACCTGTATAACTTACTTTTTATTAGAAAATGAAATAACATTCCTTTATTATGTAAATTTAAGTCCATCCTATGTCTTCTATGCACTGTAATTATGATTACAAACGATTATAGATTATTACGCATGTTCGAAATAACTATACACTTTTATTCCGAAGATTATATATGTACATATGTATATATAATGCATGTATATCTACGTGTATGTATAAGCCTACATAAACCATTTAATTATTACATGAAATTTTCCATTTTACAATCATACTGGATACGTTGGGTGACAAAATTATTATAATTAACAGCCTGTACTTTTTCGAATCTACAAAAAAAGAACGTTTATATATGATAATTTCGATAAACCTCTAATTATTTCCTCTCCTGCTTAATATGCCACCATTTATGGTATGATTTATGGATACACCATTTACATGCTATAAACGGCGACTAAGTACCGTTTTAGCCCGACGCCCATAAAAATGCCATCCACTCTATTTACAGATCCTTACTGTTGTTACGGTTTTAAAGTATACACTGCCGTTCGCACTGATCTGTTCAATCTTTCGAATAAATTTGCGAAATGTTGACGCGATTGCGATCAATATTCAGTATTACCAAAAGAATAGTAAGCCCTCCGCTTTATTTATATTTTCAGATCCAAATTTTGTTTGCTGCACATATTTTTGTTTGATTTTGTTTACTGCACAATATAAATTAATTGTGCATTTATAAATAGTCGCTAATCTTATTATTTATAGTTTTCATGGTATTTTTATAATACCATTTCTTTGAAAATCATTGGTTTGCATATAACTACAAGATGAGATATTTTATAATAATAACAGATACGCAAAGTGAAGAACAATATTGGGGGAAATTGTAAAACAATAAATTAAGATTCAGATTGCATAAAAATACTTCCTCTTTTACGAGTAGTGAAAAAAATGACACATAGGTGGCCCTCTAATTGGGCCACCTATGTGTATAAATTTTTCGAAGATGATGATATAAACTTAGGAGTTCATTTGAAACACTATTATTAATTACCCATGTTGCATATCCGCAAAGTAATATACTTTTCTAATTTGTATCGAAAATCTGTAATTTCATATTTATTTTTTTTATTTCTTCCGAATTCCATACTTCTTTCCAAAATTTTCGTAGCACATTGTATGCATTATGATCTTGCTGTTCTACTTAAACATTATCATATGCATCAAAATAAGAGAATAATTAATCAAAAACTAAATCAGGTAGCTGTTGTGTGCATGTTGTGTTCAGAAACCGAGCACAAACATGTGTGTAAGTTTGAGGATTTTTTATAACAGAAGAAAAGAAGTTTCTTAAGTAGATATTCAAAAAGAAAGTGAATTCTCGCGATTTCTAGTACCCATAATGATTCTATAAGGAAATAAGTATTTGGAATTACATAAAGAAATAATAAAGTTCGTTTATATCTGTTATTACAAATTAAATTTTGGGAATGCATTGGTAATATTAATATGTATACATTTTTGTTGGTTATTAATAAAGAAATTTAAACAAAAGAATAACTACGTCCTTATTTAATTCTCAAGTTAAGTGTGTAGCTCATAGTTATTTATAAATTGAAAAAAGTGCAGTGTATTAACAAGAATTTAAGGCGTCAATGAAGTACGCAAGCATATTAGTGTGTATCAGTTAAACTAAAATAAATGCTTATAACAAAATAAGAAATCTCTAAACTTCTTTACATCGAAACAATTACCAAATGTAATTAATTTTGATAACAGTTAGATGGTCATATGGTAGACGCGGTAATTACCTGACGGCGCAGGCATAACGGTAAGTAGGTAGTTCCGATATATTCAATAAACGTACGATAAATTGAAAATACGACGTTTAGATAGTGCGAGACCACACATGTCGATAGTCAACAGTAATACCTATATTGAAACTCAACGAATTAAATTATGAAATTCTACAGGATCCACCATACTTATCATTTTTATTTCCAATAAAATGTCATTTTGAAGCTTGTAGACGTTTATTTCAAGGCTCAATAATATCTTAACTAACGAAGAAGTCATTAAAGGCGTTGTCGAAGTCTTCATCTGCTCTGTAGATCCAAATTTTTCAAATGGTATTAATGCCTTTGCTAGACTTTGGCAGAAGTGTAACCGAGCAAATAAAAATTATTGTTATTAATAAAAAAAATTGATTTGTAAGTGCCAAATAAATCTAAATTTTGCTTACAGATAAGATATTTCATGTCCACCAACTTAATAATTCAATGGGAATTGATGCAAATTCACAGGCAGCAAAGACATTCTGCAATAAATCATGAGGTTATTGGCATTAACAGTTAACTACTTTCACATGAATTGCCATTAATTAATTGGTGCAATCTATGGCTTTCATAACGACAGTATAACATACACAACTTTCTTTTGCATCTGAACCAATTTCAATTCAAATATGCCCCATGAAAAACTTTTCCTAAACAATGTATTGTCCACACGAATTAAATATTTAAGAACCACTACTGAAGATAAAGGTTGTTTCAAATTGCGCGGTTTTATTAAGAATAAATAAAATATAGATGGCGCACTGAATTTGTCTGGGTATGTGGGCATTTAAAAAGTGTGATGTATGACATTTATAAAAATGGCTTCGTACACGGTATAACAACGCGTTCAAATTGTTGAATTACTTTATGAAAATCAGCGTTCTGTGAAAAGAGTTTTTAGAAAATTAAGTAAATTTTATGGTTTACATATGCTGAAAGCACTATTGGTCGAATTATCAAAAAGTTTCAAGAGACCGGTTCCGTGGAACATCAAAAAAGTGCAGAACACAGTCGTAGTAGTCGTTCACAAGAAAATATTGGTTTGGTTTGTGAAAGTATTGCTGAAGATCTTGAAATATCCATTAGACGATGTGCATAACAACTTGGACTTAGTGGATCAACAACATGGCGTATTTTACACAAGGATTTAGCTCTGAAGAAATATAAGGTTCAAAAAACACAGGAACTGAAGCCATTAGATCATTTAAAAGGTCGTTCATTTGTTAATTTCATCAAAGAACAACTAGCTGACTTTTCTCAAAAACTAATATTTTCAGATGAGGCACATTTTGAACTTGGTATGTTAATAAACAAAATTGCCGTATCTGGGGTGAGGAAAATCCACGAATTATTCATGAGAAATCTATGCATCCTAAACGGGTTACTGTTTGGTGTGCATTATGGTCAGGTGGTGTAATTGGACCTTAATTCTTTGAAAATGATGCTGGTGAAGCTGGTGATGGATATCATTGGATGATAACCGAATTTTTGTTGCTGAATTAATTAATATTGATCTAGAGGATATGTGATTTCAACAGGATTGCGGTGCACCTCACTTTGCACACGAATCAATTAATTTATTGAAAGAAAAATTTCCTGGACGTGTAATCTGAAGAAACAGTGATATTAATTGGCCACCAAGATCATGTCATTTGACCCCGTTAGATTATTTTCTTTGGAGTTATGTGAAAAGTCAGGTTTATAAAAATAGTCCACAATCAATTCCTGCTTTGAAAGATGAAATTATTCGTGTCATTGGTGAGATTGAGCCTCAATTATGTCAAAATCTCATTGAAAATTTTAACAAAAGAGTGGACGTCTGTGGAGCTGCAAGAGGAGGCCATTTGGTAGATATTATTTTTCGCATATAAATGTCATAACTGATACTTCAATTACCAATAAAAAGTTTTTGAAAGCGAGTGCAAATTAGGTGTTTTATTTATTCTTTAAAAAAAACGCGAAATTTGAAACACCCTAGTTACATTGTGTAATCTATGGCTTTAAAAACGACAGTATAACATATAAAACTTTCTTTTACATCTGAACCAACTTCAATTTAAATCCATCATGATTAGAGATATTTAGGGAACAGAGAAAAATCTTAGTTAAACAATGTATTGTCCACACAAGCTAAATATTTAAAAATCCCTATTAAAAATGTATTCCCTAATTTATTATATCTCTTAAAATAGAAAGACAATAATATATTTTACAAATAAAATATTATACGTATATGTACAAGCAGGGTAAGTGTACGTTTTTAATATGTAAATTACGTTAAATATTGAAATATAAAATTTATGTTAATTACTAAAGTATTCTTAAGATATTGTTTAATATGGTTCAAGATAAAAACGAAAATCTTCTAGACCGGACCTGCGTTGTGAATTTTTTTTCACATATGTAAATTCAAGTGTATAAATTCCAATAGCGGCAACGGAGATAAAACGTTTGAGAACAGATGGTGCGGAATGCTCTCCATTTGCACATTTTAATCGTTCGATTATCCGAAAAAAGACACTTTGTTGGCGGAGCGCGCTTCTGATGAGACCTAATTTTCCGCTGGAGAACTTGTAATTAGATGGGGTGAAACCAGGATGTGATTTGCGCTATCCTTGGGGTGGCACTCGCGTGAAATCGCATGCGCTTCCTGAACTAGTCGATACGTACGTACAAAAGTACATCTAGAAGTTACGTAACTCTTATAAAGAATACCTTACTCGGCATTATATGCCACTTTTAGTATACGCATACTGGGAAGACTTGGAAAACTGCGTAATCACTGAATTAATAAGTACTTGTATGAGAAAATATTCGAGGTCTACCGTAGTAATATTTACGTACAGATTTAACACAAGCTTTATCGCAAAAGTTTAGATGAAACAAGACCGGAATATTTTAATATACACACACTATTTCGCTAAGATTTTCGAAATTGTTTCAAAACATTTTTCTCGTCCTAAAAGTAAGACAGAAAGGACAACAAAATGAAAACGATTGTATATATAGAATTTATATTATCTTGACAGTATGTATTGTAAATTTTCATTAAAATCAGTCCGCGTAATAAAACAAGAGAAATAAAAATTGTAAAAGTTAGTAATTTAGGTTCAAATAATTGATTTGCCAGGACCGTGTGATTTTCAAATATGAATCTTCATCAGTTAGAGGCCGAATCAATCAAACTCATTTATTTTGCAAAAATTTGAAGCAAATTTTCGTATCTCTAAGGTGGAAATTAAAAAAATTTCTTTAACATTTCATATAGTAATTGAATGAAATATGAATGCAGCAGGTATTCATGCATTTATTTTTTAAAAATATCCTATATATGCAAGTAATTAATCGTACTTCTTATAAAGGGTTTTCCGATAGGGACTTGATAACTTTTAATTCAATTTGTGAACGGACCCTTTCACTAATCATCGAAGGAATCATGGTAAAGTACACGAACGAACAACGTCTGCAAATTATAAAAATTTGCTACAGAAATTCGGAGTCGGTGGCGCTACTTTAAGAGCGTTAACTCCGATTTTCGGTCGTAATTCTCGTCCTAGTAGACAGGCAGTAACAAGTTTAATGCAAAAATTTGAGTCTACATATTCGTTGTGTGATGTTGCCGTGCCAGTGAGACAACGGGTTGGTCGAAGTGTCGAAAATATCGCTGCCGTTGAAACGTCCGTAGCAAATGATCCAAATCAGTCAATTCCATGGCGTTCTCAAGAGCTGGGCATCGCCCAGACCACTTTATGGCGAATTTTGCGTAAGGATCTTGGTTTACACCCATACAAGATCAAGCTAACTCAAGAATTGAAGCCGATGGACCATTTGAAGTGACGTGCGTTCTCCGATTGGGCTCTGGAAAAGATGCGCCAAAATGATCAATTTCATCGCAAAATCATTTTCAGTGACGAAGCTCATTTTTGGCTCAATGGGTTCGTCAATAAGCAAAATATGCGTTATTCGTCGGGTGAAAATCCACATGTGCTTCATGAAATACCACTTCATCTACAAAAAATAACTGTTTGGTGCGGTTTGCATGCCGGCGGCGTCATAGGGCCATATTTTTTCGTCGACTATAATGATCGTTACGTTACTGTGAATGGTAATCGTTATCGCGCCATGATTACCGATTATTTTTGGCCCGAACTGGAAGATATGGACTTGGACAACATGTGGTTTCAGCAGGACGGTGCCACAAGCCACACAGAACACGTTACAATCGATTTATTGAAGAGTAAGTTTGATGAGCGTGTTATCTCAAGAAATGGACCAGTCGATTGGCCGCCTCGTTTGTGCGATTTAACGCCCCTAGACTTTTTTCTTTGGGGCTACGTCAAGCCGACAACGTTGGAAAGAGCCAACATTGAACGCGAAATAGCAGCCGTTTCGGCCGAATTGTGTGGCCGAGTCATCGAAAATTGGGTCCAACGAATCGACCGCTGCAAACGTGCCCGCGGTGGCCATTTGAACGAAGTCGAGTTCCATTCATAAATGTTTTGATTGTACTTCAACCCGATAATAAAGTTTTTGAAATATCTCAAATGGTCTGCATTTTATTTTGAAAAAAAGTTGTCAAGTCCTTATTGGAAAACCCTTTAGTAATTGAATGAAATAGGAATGCAGCAGGTACTCATGCATTTATTTTTTAAAAATATCCTATATATGCAAGTAATTAATCGTACTTCTTATACAATAAATGAAATATCATCCAAAGACATCACCTGTCCGTACTAAAACAGTAATGGAATAAAGATAGATCCTTGAGGAACACCAAAACTGATAAAAAAAAATTTGTTTGAATTGTACAAGAGCGAGCAGAAGAGCAGAAAATCTTTTAAACAAAACTCCCACGATATTTTTGATAATTTTGTTTTTCAACGTGATCTCCTATCACTTTTATGCACTTGAGCCACTTATCTTGCAAAAACTTTATTCCATCAAAATGTTGGACTTCAGAGTAAACATCAATCTTCCCTTTTAATTTGATTGTCTGCATTGTCTGCAAACTGTAGAGTATATATAAGTTAAATTGATAACTTATAGTAGAAAAATGTAATGGCAGATGTATATTGTGTACATATCAATAAAGTAATAAAATATAAACACATAAAAGTTCTATATTATTAAATGTATAACAACATACACAACCATAATACATGGTGTGAGAAGTGAAGGAGATAATAAAGTAAGAGGAAAAGTATACAAATACTCAATAATCTATCGCTTGCTAAGGACAAGAAAATGGAAGGAAATGTACGTTTACCAGGGGATATTAAAATTACAAATAATATGAACAATGAATGCGAAAATTTTCAGTTTTCGTTTTATTTGATAGTATCAGGAAATGTGAGTAATTCAAAAAATGTGCACTTTTTTTAAACATAATTGGAGATAAGAATAGTTCCAGTTACTCTTAGAAGCAGAGGGTATTAACTTGGGACATTTTTATAGAGTTAGAGTTTTAAAAGGAATCATTAATTCATTGCAGATAAGTCTAGTCTTATACCTTTGCGATGTTAAAAGGAATCACTCCAAGATTAATAACACCCCGTTTACTACGCACGTTTCAAGGAATAACATATATCATCAGATAAACTTGTGTCATTAACGAACTATTCCTATGTAGGATCTATCGTACCTTTTCGACACAGAAAAATAATGAAAAAACATTGACTCCCTCTATTGTACAACACACGTACGTACTGAACGATATAACAAGGGCGCGTTTATCTCGCTAAGTCTGCAACAAAGTTGGTAGGGCGTATGTAGATAAACACATTAAATTCTCTGCGATTTGCCAAATAGATGAACATTCAAAAGAATAATTCAAATATTAATAACACCCTGTTTACTACGTATGTTTCAAGGAATAACACCTATCATCAGGTAAACTTGTGTTATTAATGAACGTTTCCTTTGCAGGGTTTATTGAACGAGATGCAAATCAGCTATCGAGAAATTTTTATGTATTTTAGATATAAATTTTCAAAATGTGTCGGTTGAGTAGTAAAAAAAAAGAAATACACGGATATTACTAGGTAGACGACAGAAGCGATGCGCAAATCGATACTGCACTAAATGGAAATCAGAAGAAATTATTCCGAAATTGCTACAAATTGTTTCGTATAAAATAATGAAATGAAATGGAGAATATCAAGATTTTATGTATTGGGTTGGCAACTACTGATAGAGAGCGTTGCTTTATTTTTTGTATAACGTATGTTAGTGCTATACTTTACCGTTTGTCACGTGATACTAGTCACATTGACGTAACTTCAGAAGCAAGTAGTGCGTGATTTTTATTAAAGCTATTAGTTGTGGGTTAATTTTAAATGGAGTGCAGAAACGAACATTTTCGACATATTTTACTATTTTATTTCCGTAAAGGAAAGAAAACTGCTGCGGCTCACAAAAAGATATGTGAAGTTTATGATGCTAATTGCTTAACAGAGCGCACGTGTCAGAATTGGTATAAAAAATTCCGTTCTGAAGATTTTTCCCTCAAAGATAAGCAACGTTCTGGTCGGCCTACTGAAGTTGATGAGGACCAAATCAAAGTCATAATTGAAGAGGATCGTCATATAACTGTTCGAGAGGTTGCGGAGAGGCTACATGTATCGCACACAACAATTGAAAAACATTTAAAATGTCTTGGGCTAGTTAAGAAGCTTGTTATTGGGTTCCTCACGAATTGAAAGAAATTCATTTAACACAAAGAATCAACTTTTGCGATATGCACCTTAGACGAAATGAAATCGACTCTTTCTTAAAAAGAAGCATCACTGGTGGTGAAAAATGGGTCCTGTACAGTAACATAGTTCGAAAACGATCATGGAGCAAACACGATAAACCAGCTCAAACCACATCGAAAGCTGAATTGCATCCAAAAAAGATTACGCTGTCAGTTCGGTAGGATTACGAAGGTGTTGTGTTTTTGAGCTGCTTTCAAGGAACCAGACGATCAATTCTGATGTTTACTGTCAACAATTAATAAAACTGGATGAAGCAATCAAAGAAAAACGGCCAGAATTGTCAAATCGGAAAGGTGTAGTTTGGCAACTCGTTGGAAACTATTGGAGCTTGGCTGGGAAGTGATGCCACATCCCCCATACAGCCCTGATCTAGCACCATCTGATTACCATTTATTTCGAAGTTTGCAGAATTCTTTGAATGGTAAAACTTTCACAAATGACGATGACCTTCACTCGCACCTGGTTCAGTTTTTTGCTGATAAAGACCAGAAATTTTATGAGCGCGGAATCATGCAGCTGAAAGAAAGATGGCAAAAGGTCATTGAGCAAAATGGAAAATATATAATTGATTAAAAACTATTCTTTGTTTAAAAAAAAAGTGTTTTATTTTATACTACAAAACTGAAAGTACTTAGTTGTCAACCCAATAACTAGTGTTTACACATTTAGAGTTCAATCTAGCATTAAAAAATTGAGATTTTAATGTAAACATACGTATATTTTCTGCAATATTAAAAATGGAGTGTAACTTCATTTCCTTTTCGATAAAATTCCACATTCCAAATGACAATCTTTGTAACTTCTGTCAGCGGGTGTACAGACATTATACAAAAGATAATTTTATGCACATAAATTAATTTAATACAAATCGTCGTCTTCGTAGCTTTTAATCTAAATTGAGTGCGCGTGCTTTAAGAAACGGATATTTTCTTACACATTACCATACAAAGCTGTACAAATAAGTAAGTATACATTTAATATTGTAGAAATGTGGTACTCGACAAATATGGAGAAAATGCGTAATGGATAAGGTTTCCCAAAAGTATTTTCACCGCTAAAGGGACATTCAATATCAGTTTATCAACTTTTGTGGTAATTTAGATATCCGACGGAATTCTACAAAAAAATAGAGCCATTATTTTTTTTATGTATAATGCATAAATAAAATCAAGTTTAATTAGCTTAATAAATTCTTCTTGACAGGGTACTGGAATAGCGATCGTGGTATTTAAGAAATTATTTGCATCTGGAACAGTTTTTGGGTTCTACCGTTATTTTGTTTTAATTTTTTTGTATATTTGTTCTACATTAATAACCTACAATTCTCTCAGAGGAATAAATACAAATATGTTAGCATAATCTATTTTTTAACAGTTAAGGTGCATCTTCAACAAACAAGCAAATAAATTACCAAATTTTCGTTCGAATTAACAAAGGATGGAACTTGTATAATTGCGAATTAATTAATTTTAATTTGAAATGCTAAAAGTCTTAAATAGACTGCTAGTTTGCTACGTCACCATACAAGTTTTCGAAAAACGAATATTTTTGTATAAGTTATATTCTAGACGTTAATAGAAGAAAGAATAATTATCATCTTCGCGAAGTAAAAATACAATGTTTTATGTTAATTGACTGGCTTTCTATAAAAATATAAAAGATTTTACTACGTCGTGTGATACTACTGTCAACGACTTGTTGATCTATCTAATCTAAAAAATTATAAATATTAGTGATTTTTGTAGAAAACAATATTTTGTTGTGTCTGTCTATTACTTACTTAATAAGATGTTTTATATACGAGACCGGTTTTTCCGAAAAAACAGGCGATCATTTGTTTTGATGTGCTTCATGTGCGGACTTTTGTTGGTTTCGGCTCATCTTGGAATACCCATACAGTCGACTGCTGTTTACTATCAGACTCATACGTATAGATCCAAGATTCGTCACCTGTGTCACCGAGTCTTTTTTGAGCGGTTGTCAAATTATTTAGTACCCAACGTGAACATAGCTTCTTAGCGACTAAATGTTCATGCATACTCTTATGTATGCTAGTGTTACAAATATCTAGAGATGGCTCGATCTCACGGCATGTCACTTGGCGGTCTTGCATTATCATTTCAGACACTGTGTTAATGTTTTCCGACACAACAACATTTGTGGGACGACCTTCACGAAATTTATCGTCCAAAAAACGCTGTCCAAGCTTGAATTCATCATGCCAACGTTATACTATAGTTTTCGATGGTGGATCATCACCATATAAAGAATTCAACTCGTCGATGCATTCTTGTTGAGATAGTCCACGCCGAAAGTTATGAAAAATAATTTCGATGGTGCTTCATCACCATATAAAGAATTCAACTCGTCGATGCATTCTTGTTGAGATAATCCACATCGAAAGTTATGAAAAATAATTGCACGATAATGTTCGCGAGTTAATTCCATTTTTTCGCTGACATAAAATTTTCAAGTTACTGTCAGCAATAGAAATAGCGACCGGGTAATTAAATTGTCAAGGTAAATATATTATCAAAAAATGACAAACTTCACGATGCAATCATCAGATCGGAGGCAACACTAACAGTGTTGCCAGTTCCCGAAATATAAACGGCTACCCTCGTATTAGGAGAACTCGATCGATTCAAAAAATAATCTCGTTGTTGAGTTAATGTCAAGGAATGTCAAAATTTACACTTTAATGATAATAATGACCTTCAAGCCACCGATAAATTTTTCAAAATAAGACCACTAATTAATATTTTAAATAAAAGATTTATGGATTTGGCTTGCAGAAGACGAAGCGCGCTTTGTAGACGAGGCGATGGTACATACTATGCCTTATTAAGAAACAAGTACAGCTTTGTCAAGAAAGATATTAATTTGGGATCGGCTGCAAATGTTGTGCCAAAATTTGTAGATGAACTTATAAAAAAAATTCAAATTTATTTCATCATATATATTTCGAATTCTTTTTTGTTCCTTTCATCTCTTAAAAGAACACAGATCAAGGCAGATTAAAGCAATAGGAACTACAAGAGAGATTAGATAAAATAGATGAAACTGGTAGGGTAATTGACTAAGCAAATACACATGAAAGAATAAGGGTATACGGCCTATACTTGTGCTGAAAGTAATGACATTATTTTATCCAAATTGAACTCTAATAATGGAGTAAATATGGTCACTTATTATAATAAATCACTTTCAACATTTCCTGTCAAAAGAGTTTCGCAAAGAAAAGAAAAAAATTATCCATGTGCAATAACCCAACAATAAAAATATAACGAAAATATGGAGAGTATCGATAAAACTGATGAAAACATTAGATTATATTGAGTATGGATATGAGGCAAAAAATTGTGCTCTATTAGTAAATCAATATCTGCAAAAGGTTGAGAGAAATGCTTAGCAATTTTATCGTTGTAGAAGTGGAAAATTAAATCACTCAACTACGAGACGTGCGATTGCGTTTGAAATGATTGAAACTTTTAGAGTTAAGTTCGATAGAAAACTTTTTGCAAACCTGCACCATGTAAATACGACTGAATAGACCACCTCACACAATATTTAAAAAGCCAAACCTGATGTGAAATTTGTGACAAAAGACTCAATTTTATAAGCATTAAATGCAAGCTAGCCTTACATCCTAAAGAATGCTTGGTAGCACTCCTATCAGAAAGAGCAGTATTGTAATTAATCTTTCTAAAAAGACTATTATTTTTGTAGAACGTTGGCAATATATTAACTTTGTTTAAACGTTAATATGTTTGTTTTGTGTTGTGAAAACTAACTACAAAATATTATCAACAAGAAAAAAAGTTTCGGTAATATCTGAGTTACTTTTACTATCCATCCTAGTTTTGTTTTAGAAATGATTAGTATTTTTCCTCCTGTAGGAAAAAGCGAGCAAATAATAAAGCATTTAAAAATATATCGCTATTTATTTCAGAATTAGATCTATACATTTCACATTCTTATTTAGCCATAAAAAAACTTGTACATTTTAATATTAAATTCAAATTAAATGGCGCTTTCAATTATTCAAATTTTTCTCCTTTTTAAGTACCTGAACATAAACTTTAAAATTATATTTTCTAAAGAAAACATAAATTTCGGAAATTTTGAAAATCATTATCTTCTATTTGTATTTGACATTTTTATAACCAATTTATATAATGAAATATATCTACAAAAAATAAAACAATACAGGAACACAATTTTTGATTTTTTAAATTTCTTTGTTAAGATTCATAAAGTGTTATTCATTATCCAAGAAAACATAATCATTATTATGTAATGCAACAGCTTCTTTAACATTTACATACATACAGTATTGATTTTTTAAATGACTTTCGTCAGTAAACGAAACGATAGTCATATATTACTTTTTTAAAGCATTTTTCGTGTCGCCGCAAGGTTATGTAACTAAATATATTTACTTCTTGATATCTAGTATACCTCAATCATCAAACATTCGATTTAAAATTTGGCACAAAATTTCAATTAAATTTAGCCAAAGAAAAAGAATTCTACTAAGCACATAAATACAAATATTAGTTTAAAATTACATAGGTTTTTATGGTCATTGTCACTTGTAGACAGATCCTTCGAGATCTGCTACCAGACTCTAGTCGCAGATCTTGAAGCAGTTAGCGGTATGAACAGCGAAAGGTTGATAGAAACTATAGCAACACGGCGAAATCTGAAGGTTGGTCATATTAAAAATTTTGGTTTAATTATCCAAATGTATATTTGAGCCCAACGAAGAATCCAGTTGTTGAAGCACTTTTCATGGTCAGTTTTTGATATGATGTGCACCTCCTTTAGTGAAAGTTTTGTGTTTTCGGTGGATCTAAAACGTCAAAAAAGTGGTCCACTGAATTCGGAAGCAAGGAAAAGTTGCACGGGACCATATAAGTAGATGACAGTTATTAGATTTTAAAAAAATATGTTAAAGGTTTTATGGTGCTAAATCCTTGAATTATACATTTAATCAGTCATTAAATTTTAAAAAAATATTTTAATTGTTAAAGGTTTTGTGGTGTTAATATTGTAAGGAAAGTTGTTGTCGTAACACAAATTGGAAATATTTGCATAAGCCATTTAAAACAAATATGTACAATTTATGCAACAAAACAAAATAACACAAATTGAATTAAAAACTAATTAAATTAAAAACTTAGTTTTGATGTAATAAATATCATCATATTTTATGATAAAATATATGCATAAGTTACATCTCGCTTTACAAATATATATATATATATATATATATATATATATATTATCAAAACCTTTCTACCCGCAGGTTTAAGGTGTATTACACTTCAGTTTAAACATGTACAAATATTCTCCGTTCCTTTTTGTCTTTGGCAGTTTTCTTTGCTTCGCCCCATGTCACATTTCTTTCCTTGAGAGTCGCCGCTATCTCATCGTTCCACGTTTTCTTTGGCCATCCTCTTCCTCTTCTATTTTGTACTTTTGCCTTCCATACTTGCTTCACTTGCCTACCATCGCCCATTCTGCACAAATATCCGAACCATTTCAATTGGTTTCTTCTTATTACGGTGTTTATTGGATCGACCTGCAGTTCTTCTCTGACCTTATAATTTCTTACTCTGTCCCGCTTTGTGATGCCTTTGACTCTTCTTAAATATTTCATATCCATTGCGTTTATTTTACTTTCCGTTATTTGTGGTAGCACCCAGCTTTCACTGTCGTATCTTAAGATTGGCGTAAAGATTGTCTTATACACTGCAATTTGGTCTTCATGGTGACTTCCTTTTTGCTGATGAACGCTTTATTCAGGCAGTGATACAATCGTGACGCGTTACTTATTCTTTCGTTTATTTCTTCATCAATACGCCCTTGCCTTTGGATATTCACTCCTAAGTATTTAAATACATCCACTTGTTCGAGCCTTTGTTTATTTAATTCCATATTCAATTCCTTGTTGTTGTCACCAATGGTCATCACTTTTGTTTTACTGGGGTTTATTTTCATTCTTCTCTTCCTTAGTTCTTCCTCCTATATTTTTAGATACCGTTGTGATTCATCTTCTTTGTCCGCTATAATAACCAAATCATCCGCAAATATACACTCCAATATTCTTATTGGTTTTAGCTTATTGAATCCTATTTCCATTTTACGTACGTCTTCTCTGCGGCTTTTATAACATCACCCATTATCAATATAAATAGAGTAGGGCTCAAGACTCCTCCTTGCTTTAATCCATCATTGATTTTAAACGTATTCGCTTTACAAATTTAATAGAAACTAAATTTATGGCAAATAGTTGGTGACCAAAAATCTTAGCTTCCTTTTGTGTATGTAATATAACTACTCTCTCTTAATAACATACAGTCCGTAAAACTTATTCGTCTACGAAACGAGCTTATTAATACTTGGCGCCTCTGAGGTAATAATAGCATATTATAGCTCAAAATTCAAAGAAACAACCAGTTTAGCACATATGTCTAAAACTACTGAAACAGGTAGCTTATATTTTTAAAAGGCATGTTTTCCGTTCAGTAACAATTTTTATACGGCCAATTTGCTTTCGATAATGTTTCTAATGTTCTTGTAACAAGAAACTGTAGAAGTGCTATAAAGCCATTTCCAATAAACAAATAAATCAAAGTACCGATTAAATTTATAATGAGTTTTCTTTATCGTGGTGACCTCAGTCGGCATAAATTACAATTTCCTTATCGGATATATTATTTATGGCGACACGGGAACGTTCAAGATATTACCGTGTAGACCCTCCAATAATAACTCTTCCTACCAGAGGAAACTCGTGCGTATAAAAGGAAAAGATGTAGAAATAATTTGTTCTGGGTTGTCCCGTTATAGGGGCGGTATTCTTATTCTCTTTTTATTTGCACTAAGAGTGCCCGAAAAATGAATTCGTACATTTAGTTTTCATACCATTTAAGATACCTTTTATTGTATTATACATTCAAATAAAAAATTAAATATCTTTCAGTTTCATTGTTAACTTAAAATACATTTTAATTATTTAAAAAGTTTAAAAAAGTCAGTAGATTTTTCAGAAAATATGAAACTATTCTAGAATAGAAGTACATACAATTTGAATGACTGCTATGCAAACAAGTAAATTGAATGAGGAATGGATTAAATGAGGAATGAGTGAAATGTTTTCGTCCCAACGATCAGAAAATCAAATATTCCTTGAATCTGCAATTGCTGTTCATTATACATTCAACAAGTCTCCATTCGAATTTAAAGTTTCTATACACTTATTGTAACATAAAAAATATGTCTATCGGGCAATAACTAAATACTCCATTTTGAACAGTTTAACACCAACGGAAATAATAACTCAGCTTGATCTCCTGCCAATCATCCCTTCTTCGCTTTCGAAATAAAAAAATAACTATTGATTAAAAATAAAACGCCAAAATTTGTCATGATCGGTAATATTGCAAAAGTTCAAAATGCAGTGCCGAATAAACGTTATAGAGGTGCGGCAACTAGTGATAACTTAAATCATAAACAAATAGTTAAAATACGTTTTATATGACAATTTAAATATTAAAAATTATGAATTAATCGGTGGCAAAACTGCTAACAATCGAACGAAAAACTTACAGACTAAACATTTCAAAGCAACGTTTGAAGTTTGTGAAACTTAATTCCTGAATTTTTGCGCCATTTGATAACGGCTGATGAGATATAAATCCATGACTACACATTGAGACAAAATAACAAAATATTGGGTAAAACATGACAACATTTCTATCGGCTAGAAAGGTTATCACCTTACTGGTAGGGAGACTAGTTTCTTCTTGTTTCTCAATTCGAAAAAATCGCTGTTTGAAAAGAAACTTGGCTCAAAAAATGAGGTAATATTTGAATCCAAAGCCTATTTTGAGGACTTCAAATGATCTTCCTTTACGGAGGGTATTTCAGTATATACGGAAGCTTAAACATTGCTAGACTAAGTGTGCAGAGTTGCAAAAGGAACTCGTAAGTCGGAAAATAAGAGTTAAGTTTTTGAAATATTAACTCAACCTGGCAATCCGAAAAAATAAATTTTTCGAAGGAACTATATCGCCTTTTGGTATTATCAAAACACTTTTCTTGATATTCCACCAATTGTAGAATAATTGTTTCGTGTATAATATTGCAATTATCTTTATATTGAGTTTTCTTAAATATTAGCAAAAGAAACGACATTTAGGTTTCACTATGACCATTCTAATTCGTACACGTTACACTGTACGTACTGGACGTCCAAAAGTTAAAAACTACAACAATGATAGTCAAATTCATTCAAATTTCTTATATGCATATATGTACATACATACATATGCCAGGTGTACCGGAAAGCCATTACTGGTTTTTCTAACAAATGACGCTAGACTATGCAATGTTATGATTTGGCACATATGTCATTTTATTCTACTGACATCAAACTTCAAAGCCATACATGTTATGTTTTGCGAAAATGACACTGTCATAGAGTTATACTTCTTTGAAAATGTCGAGTTTCATTTCAGAAGTGATGATTTCGATGTGCAAGATAAAGAACGTTCTGGTAGACAGAAAAAGTTTGAAGATGCGAAACTGCAGGAATTATTGGATGAAGACATAACCCAAACTCAAAAGCAATTGGCAGAAGCGTTAAATGTGACCTAAGAAACGATTAGCGACTGATTATTAGCAATGGGAAAAATCCAAAAGATGGGAAAATGGGTGCCACATCAATTGAATGAAGGCAAATGGAAAATCGAAAAATCGTCTGTGAAATGCTGCTACAAAGGTATGATCGGAAATCATTTCTGCATCGAATAGTGGCAGGTGATGAAAAATGGATTTATTTCGAAAACCATAAGCGCAAAAAATCATGGTTATCACCTGGCAAAGCCGACCTATCGACCCCAAAATCCAAATCGTTTTGGTTGCAAAACAATGCTCTGTGTTTGGTGGGACCAGAGTGGCGTGGTGTATTACGAACTACTGAAATCTGGTGAAACAGTTAATACTGACCGCTACCGGCAATAAATTATCAATTTGTTGCCGGTACGTTCAGAAACGTTCAGGGCAGCCAATTTCGAAGAAGTTAGAAAGTGGCTCGATGAATGGTTTTGCTGAAAGAGCAAGCAGTTGTTTTGGATGGTATCCACAAATTGCCTGAAAACAAGATGTGTAAAATCAAATGGCCAGTATTTTGAATAAATAAATTCTTCCATTTTCTTGTTTTTACGAGAAACCGGTAATGACTTTCCGGTACACCTGGTATATATATATGTGTGTATGTGTATATATGGGTGTGTGCGTTTGCTATATATTAATTAATTCAGACACTGTATAAACCTTTTAACATAAAAAATCCCATACAAATATCTTCTGTACGTTTTTGGGTATGTAACTGTATGTCGTTCGTTGTTTCATTATTTGAGGCGGTATCTTGTTTTGTTCCTTTTTTTTGTTGCACTTAGACCAACCGCAAAAGAAAAGAAAACGCCTAAAGCCTTTCGTAGTCTTCTGGAAGTATAAATTCACCTACTGTACCGAATGTATATTACATTTAATCTCTCATGTAGCATGACATGTGTGTCGTACGAGGTCACAAAACAAATACTGTTTTATGTCCTCTGTACGGTGAAAGTCACCTCTCTAGTACCGAAATATTTCCTTTACAGCTTGGTTCATCATCTCAGAACGCAGCACAAGGAGATTAAGGGTCGCGAACACAGGAATCATAGCTTCTTCGTGACGGGATTTGTTTATAAGTCCGGATTTTCCGGTTTATAAATAAAAACATCATTCGTGTGACGCTTCCATCCTGTAGGTTCGTGGAATGTGGGAGCGCCAGGAATAGTTAGGGGATAATCAAAGCTGACGTCTATTTATGAACATTTACAGTTTCGTAAATGAAGAACTTTATTAATCGACTTATCTAAAATATAACCTCGTATTGCTATATTTTGACACATGTATTAATAGAAGCTTAATTGCATGTTTATTCCTATGTACATTCCTTGTGATTTACGTAAATAACTATTCATGAATTGTAATAATATGGATAACTGTGTTTATGAATTAAATTAAAAATTTTACTCTGTTGGGAGATTGTAAATAATGAAGCACTGCATCGATCCCCTTCAAGTAGGAAACGTCAGTACGTTAGATGAAACCACAGTCTCTGTATATAGCACGTACCTCTAGTTTTACATGTTGAAAAACATTTGGAAAGAGAATTCTGTTTTATTGGACTGTAATTCAAGCTTGATGCATTGAGATTTTTTCCAATTGTAACAGATGCTTTGATTAATGGTGTGTCTACAAAAGTAACTGTATTCAATGAAGATAGCAAGTATGTCTGTAACATTGTATTGGTAATTACATCTTCTTCTATGAATAATTTTATAAAACTATTACCTCAGAATTAAACCATAATCATGTCTTCTTCGATTAATACCTTGACTGCTGTAATAGTAAGAATATATTGCCTCTTCTGGTCCGAACTGTTTCATAATACTCTATAGTTATGAAGTTTCATTGTTTTTAGGTGCATTTTCAGCTAAAGACATTTTAGGTCATGAAAAGCAGGCTGTTATACATTTAGGTGTAGACTAAAGTCTATTTCTATTTCTTACTTCGTATATTGCGTTACATCGATGTTAAATTGATTTGAAAAGCAAATACAGCTTTCGTTTTAAGATTATTTAAGGTGTCCATAAAAGCTATTCCATTACAATCTTTTCCAATTTATTGTGGTCCTCATGTCGTTCTCGAGTCTCGGCTACATATGAGTTGAAGTTAGTCTTCTTAGGTCTGTCCATCGTACATTAAATCTAATTTTTATAGGTGATAACCATTATAGCTTCATGTCTCTGTATAGATGAATTTGAGTCACCCTTGCCTTTCTAGCTTTTTGGAGGGTTTTTGTCTTGCAGTTTTTAAACTTCTCACATTTATTTTTCTACTTTTTTTTTTCATGTCGTTCTCGAGTCTCGGCTACATATGAGTTGAAGTTAGTCTTCTCAGGTCTGTCCATCGTACATTAAATCTAATTTTTATAGGTGATAACCATTATAGCTTCATGTCTCTGTATAGATGAATTTGAGTCACCCTTGCCTTTCTAGCTTTTTGGAGGGTTTTTGTCTTGCAGTTTTTAAACTTCTCACATTTATTTTTCTACTTCTTCTTTTTGGATTTTGCTTTGTACCTTTTGAAACTGTTACCAGAGCAGCAAGGAAAATAATAGTCCGTGCGTTTGAACACTGTGTGACCAGATAAGACCGAATACAAGATTTTATCTGATAATCTCAGGGGAAGGTTAACTATCGCAATTCCCTGTGATAATGCGACTTTCGGTATGTTACCCTACACCTCACTTTGGGTTTAGCTCGATATCCTTAGATACTCTAGTTCCCGTACCGTTTATTCAACCTCTCAACTACCATTATTTTGTTTTATCTTCGTTAATATTGTGGGATACTTTTGAAGAAACTTTAACAACTTCTTTCAAGTATGACTCAAAAATCGATGCGTTTTATTATGTATATGTATTTTATTAATGAGTGGATTATTACTGAATACTTGTAAAAAATGTATATTTAAACACGTTCGTACAAGTTGAAACTAACCGGTCTATGACCGTTAACAATTTGTTAAATTCTAAAGTTGATAAGCATTAGTTACTAACTAAATAGTAACGTAAATCAAATTGGATTACATTTGCCAGTCAACTAGCTTTTTAATTTGAATAACTTTTAATACTAATAATAATTCTCATTCGAACTTATTAAAATCATAAATTAGGAGTTGCCAAGGCTTATAACTCACTGGAATTAGGAATGGACAAATATCGGTAGTCTCTAGTTGTATTTCTAGAAATGTTGTGATTGTAACAAAAAGAGCATTAATAGTATGAAGTACAATATATGAATATTAAAAAGGAATTCAACAAATAGAAATACAAACTGTGCATATTAATTTATCAATTACTTCAGAAAATGACTAACTGTAAGCTGAATCAGTTTCTTGTCATCACTTTTTATAATTTAATAATAAATCGTTTATTTACTCGTATTTCCTTTCTTTTTCCGGCCGTTTAATTTACTGATTTTTAGTTTACTATTTATGGGCGTTTCGGTTAATCTTATAATAAATAAAACACTTTTTTCACGTTCGTAGTAAGTTTATTAATTCAAGTGTTTAAAATTACGTAACTTTTTTATTTATATCATTGCAGAGGAGCCATGTACATATACACATGCTTCTTTATATACACTAGCTTCATGAGTTAAAAAACAAAGCACAAGCAAAAATAGTAAACCATGAAGGTTTCATAGGAGATCAGAAACAACAAATAATTTTTATTTATATTACTTTTATCAATTTAAATAATTTTAGAAAGAGTTTTACTTTTCAAAATTATTTATTGATAAATTTTTGCAAAACTACGACAGAGCGAAAAGCATATCGGCTACAACAGTTTGTAGTATTCTTATTCTTTTCAGTTGTTACCTTACCTAACTTTTTTATCTTACGATTTCTAGAAACATTCTTATCTACAAGTATACTCGTATAGTAGACAAGTTATATAACTTGTCTACTATATATTTGACTTAATGTGTAGGGAATAATGTCGAACATACATCCGGATTCCCAGTAACGTACAAACTCATCGAGAAGGCTTAATGGGAGTGATTATATAAAAAATAAATAATGTATCTAATTCTAACGTACGAAAACCATTTAAAAATTTATTTACACCGGTCACAATTAACAATCCACCTTTGCAAGGCAATGCCTGCACGCGTTCAGCCTTAATCGATTTCGGACGCTGGTTACTCGAAGGATTATTCAAAGTTACTAATGAATACATGTGTTTAAATATGAACAAATGACTAGCACAATAGCTGATCATAATTTTTGATATTAGAAACATGATTTCTTTCTTGAATCAGTAAATAAGCTAAATAAATAAGACTTAATCGCATTTAAGCGCATAATTATATGTAATTAATAACCTACCGTGGGTTTTCATTTAATAACTGTGTCCATAATGCACATTATGGCACTTTAGAAGAACTCGAATTCATTCTCCTAGACCACGGACATAGTGAATGACACATGCCCGGAAAGAATATGATGGTAGGTTCGGGTCCCGCGCGGAAAACAGAAACTTTTTGAAAAATTTTTGCATAAATTACATTAAAGTATTAAAATTAATTTGTTGCCAATAGTAAATTAAATAATCCACGATTATAAACTAAAGGGTATGTGGGCATTTAAAAAGTGTAATGTATGATATTTATAAAAATGGCTTCGTACACGGTACAACAACGCGTTCAAATTGTTGAATTATTTTATGGAAATTAGCGTTCTGTGGCAAGAGTTTTTGAAAATTACGTGAATTTTATGGTTTATATAATCGTCCATCTGAAAACACTATTGGGCGAATTATTAAAAAAATTCAAGAGACCGGTTTCATGGAAGACCAAAAAAGTGAAGAATACAGTCGTAGTGGTCGTTCACAAGAAAAGATTAGTTTGGTTTGTGAAAGTGTTGCTGAAGATCCTGAAATGTCCATTAGATAACGTTCACAACAACTTGGACTTAGTGGATCCACAACATGGCGTATTTTACATAAGGATTTAGCTCTGAAGGCATACAAGGTTCAAATAACACAGGAACTGAAGCCATTAGATCATTTAAAACGTCGTTCATTTGTCAATTCCAGCAATGAACAACCAGCTGATTTTTCTCAAAAAATATGTTTTCCGATGAGGCACATTTTGAACTTGGTGGCTATCTTATTAAACAAAATTGCCATATTTATAATGAGGAAAATCCGCTATTTTCTTTGGGGTTATGTGAAAAGTCAGATTCATGAAAACAATCCGTAATCAATTCCTGCTTTTAAAGATGAAATTATTGTCATTGGTGAGATAGAGCCTCAATTATGTTAAAATGTCATTGAAAATTTTTACAAAAGAGAGAAAGTCTGTGGAGCTGCAAGGGGAGGCCATTTGGCAGATATTTTTTTTCGCATGTAAATTTCATAACTGATACTTCAATTACCAATAAAAAGTCTTTGAAAGTGAATGCAAATTATGTGTTCTATTTATTCTTTAAAAAAACCGCGAAATTTGAAACACTCTTTATATACTGTATATATATACATATATGTATGTATGTATATGTACATATATATATGTATATATATATATATACATATATGCATATATATATATATATATATATATATATATATATATATATATATATAATACATATGTATGTATGTAAAACTTCCAAGGTTTTATTTATATTTTTCAATTTAGGTAAGTTTGTTTACTTCTTGTACCAGAACAAAGTTGATAGTCAACAAGAAAATAGAATCAGTAGTAAAATCGTTGTAAATTTTCCGATGCAATGCGTTTTTCCGTCTGCCACAAGAGAACAAACGAGAAACATTTCGAACGCAAATAAGTTTCATCTGCAAATTTGAACTCGAACAAACAGAACATCCAGTCATAACAAGGATTCCATATCTCTTTATGTATACGACCGAGCCGTTCATGACAGTCAGTCAGTCCAAGTAGAAAAATACATTTTTCGTCGACACCATCTCTACTGAATGCAGACGACAAAAACAAAGTAGTTACAGAGTTGTAAATTCCCGATCTCTATCTACATATAAATACACACATATGCACATGCGGCATCGAAAGACTAAAGTACAATTGGATAATAATTAAAATCGAAGAATGAGAAACGAATGTCGTCTCACCGCATTCACTAAATCTAAATTAAAATTGGATTGGCCGTGACTAAATTCGAAAATTTAAGGTCATGCGAACGGTGGAATAACTTGAAATGAGACATAAAACCGACGAGCTTGGTATAATATTGGGTGGTCTGCGCTAGTGACAGTTATACACTTGTTAAATTAATGGCTAGAATGAGGAATATACAAAAAAATAATCGCAGTGTATTTACTGTAAATTTCCTTTTTAATTACAATGAATTGATGACAAGACGTGAACTTCTGTGCGCTACGTATTAGCAGCGGTTATTTCGATTTATTTATAGTGAATGACGTTAAATGATGACTGCATGTGCTAAAATTGTATAATGTAAAAGGATGCAAAAGTGCACGCGCGGCTTCTGAAATTGTTATTTCCTGAATATTCGAGAGATTTAAAGTCTTTTCAAGTGCTTAAATTATAATACTGCATTCACTAAGTTAATTTAAATGTATAAATACTAGACAGAATCGCACAACTATCATAGATATTTCCTAAATATTTATATATTTTCCTGAAAGTGAATAAAGCACATAACAAGAAGCGTAACTTATAAATCTCTTCAGAATAAATTATTGCTTTGAAAGACAATTTTTGTATAGAACGAAATATTTTTGTTCAATAATCTATTAATAATTTTAATCAAGGATCTTGTAGGCAGTGACATAGTACCATGTTCTATAAAGTTTCTAGTTTCTATCAAAGAAACAAAGCTTAACTTAAGTGCGATTCACTATTGAATTTTGCCCATTCTGGAAGTTTGGCAAAGAATGAAATTAATGGTAGCCTGGTGGTGCAAGATCGAGACAATAGGGTTGATATGGCAACACGTTTCAACTATAACCTAATATTTTCTGCCGAGTGTCCAAAAATGTTTAATGTTGCTTTATTATAATGAAACACAATATTGATTTTAAGGTACCATAGTTGTCCTCAACGGAGTAAATAATTAAAAAGTAGTGGAGCATATGTAACAATACATAAAATATTCTGAAACACCCTTCTACGAAACATTGTTAAACTGAAGCCAGCAGCATTTCACTGAGCATTCTTCGCCCCAATAAGAAAATGTTCTAAAAACAAAACAACCATTGCATCATTAAACTTATCTTTAAATTTCAAAAACGATCTGTAGAAACACCATCATTATTATAATTTTTCTTAAACTGCTAAGTCTGAATCTTTATTTAAAACACTATTGAACTTTTGTAAAAGAAAATAATGTTTCAGGTCACTTAAAGAGTTCAAGTGTGAGTCTGCATAGATTTGCAATAACTTCCGTAACAACAACAATGAAAGATTTTTTAATTTTTCTGTTGCCTCAACTATTCCTTGGTAATTATCATTAATAGTCTGCCAATCCGTAGAAACTTCAGTATTTTCAAACTAAAGCTGACTTTCTTTAATACTCACTGCTTCTACACGGCCAAATTGTAAAATTAAATTCTTTATTTGCCGAAAATGTTCAAAATAATAAAACACTGCCTGTAACCATGTTTTCCAAAGTGTTGGCTATGGTGGTTGATGGAAGCTAGGCCACTGTTTGTGAAATTCTCGAATTCACTCAGTAGACTTTTGTTTGAGCTATTAATTCATTTATCTCTGGATAACACTTTCTAGAGTTCCCTACAAGATGTAAAATAAAAAGTTTACATATTACATAATTTATTGCTATAAATATTTTTAACCGAATGACCCACACAAAATATTGTTATGGTACCCTCAGTAATTAACAGTTGATGTATTGGAAACTAAAATTTTGTCAATTAACTACCTTCAAAATTACGTCCTTAATATATATTTTCTAATAGGTTTTTAGCCAATAACAATGAGAATGACGGTTGAAAATATTCTAGTATCTGAACTACAACGTTCATAACAGAAAATTTGTCTGAAGAGTGGTTTCGTCCACACATAATCACAGCAATATATTATGTAATTTGGATTCAAAATTGTTTTCGATTTGAATGCGGACATGGTTGCCTTATGGTAATCGAGATGGTAATTTCTTTCTCCTATTCAGCTTGAAACAGAAGGCTTAATATCCAGTCGAAGAAGATGAGTTTTAGATTTGTAAATAGTTTCCTTTTCACTTGGTTATATTACACAAAAGCAAATCGTTTACATTAATATTGTTTGAATCTATGAAAGCAGGAATGTAGAAACCCACATTAGACTTTTCCATGAACAGTACGTTAGTAATTCTTGGTTAAGGAAAATATTATAGAACTAAATATTCTTGAATATTATTTCTTTTTTATTTACCGATACCCGGTAGATTTCCTATGGCTAAATATTAGACAAGTACTTGAGAAAGTAATAATTAACAAAATTCACTGAAACTTTACTAAAATGAAACACCTTAATTGTTTTATTCCACTCTAGTATATTGGTCAGGAATATGTTGAGGAGGCAATACGTGTCCTCATAAAGTGTCCCATGCTTTTGTCTTACATGCAAATACCTACCGGTTAGAGTAACATTAAAAGTCGTAATTTACCGGTAAAAGGCGAGCGGTCTAAAACAAAGCGAGAACACACACATACATAAACCAGATATCCTCATGTTCGCTCACACTATGTTGCTTAATATATTATTTAAAACGATTTATATTCTCGCAGAAACATACGCACACGAGAACCGCAACCATAAAATCAATTAATTGAAAGTAATTCCTATGCATAACTTGAACTGAAACATACAACGACATAAAGAAAAGTGCCGCCGACGTTCGCTATATATGAATACGCTTTTCGCATTGCTTAATTATCGACTTTCATGAAGTTCACTCTATCCGGGTTCATCAGAAAGTTTGGTTTAATCAAGTCATTCGTTTGCTTGTTACGGGAACGAGATTGAAGTGTATGTCGGGTTTCGCGATCGCTTAGCCGGCCATTTCAGACCGGCTCGTTCGGATATTTAGTCGAGGAAGGTAATGGCCGCTCTATTTCTGTCTTTCTCTACCCTACTTTACGTTTACTGGGTGTGGCGAGTACCCGTCGGAAGAGCGAGCTCCATTTCTGCATGCATACGGTTTATATTCTTTCAACATACATAGAGAAAGAGTACAAGAAAAATATATTCAACCCGAACGAACGAAATTACGTTCATTTGCACAAATCGTCCCTTTTATGTAGCCATTCGTTTTGTGTTCTTGTTTTTCTCTCTTTAGTCGCAGAAAAAAGACATGCTTTTTAAAACGGGAATAAAAAAATCTAATTTCAGAAACGTGTTCTGAGTTAGATCCATTTCTAAGCAGATGGAATACTTATACTCTTATTTTTATTCTTGTTGGTTGCTAACGTGCGTGTGTAATGTAAATGCGGAATGATAGAACAACAAAGTAGTTAATAACCTTTTTATAACTTAATTCAATTCTTACAGGATTAAATGTAGAATAAATTTAACATATATATGCAAATTAGAATGAGGATATCGTAAACCGATGCTAAGATATGTATAAAGCTATAGAGACCACTTTAGATTACGATGGTGCTTTAAATTGATGTTTAATTTTCAATAGTTAAAAATAACTACCAAAATTTAGGAAAGCTACACATTAAAACTTTTAGGAAAAATAATCTTAATTACATATTTTCGTTCTACAGTTGCCTTATGTAATTACTTAAATTTCATTGTTTTTTTTTTAAATCATGTATCGAATGCATTGACTAATAATTCCAATTTATCATTGCTATGGTGTATAATTTCGTAGCAAGAAGTTTTAATAGGACAGACATTGTACAAAGCTCAAAATAATTGAAAAATATTCTATACAATTGGTACCAAAAAGTAGTGCCAGTTAGCATATCTACAAATATGTATTTCTAGCGTCAATCTTTTTAAATATTCGCATGCGTTAAAGCGATCATCTCTTGAATGTATAAACGCATGCCTCAACAGGCTTCTCTGTCAAAATGTAAAAGTTTACCTCTGTGAGTAGCAGTGAAAATTTGCAATTTTGAGTATCATCCAAAATGGAGGAACATCTCGATCTGTCAGATATAGAGGGCTATAGATTAATTGGAAAGTGGAAGAATACAACGAAGTGTTGCTGACGTGTTTGAAGTAAGACAAAGCGTAATTTCTAGATTTTGGAGTAAGTTTTTGGAAATTGAATATGCTAGAAGAAGTCAAAGGCAAACTCGATCAACTTCAACAACGCCAAAAGTGTGTCAACAACTATTGCACTTGTTGAAAGCGCGCTCGTAATTCAAACTGGATTCGAAGTGAGTTTGCGTCTTGCACTGGAATGCTAATGTTAACGCAAATAATGGAAAATTGTTTGTGTCGGTAGTAGTCCAAAGAACTTTAGTTTATGTATCTTTTTCTTCAGAGGATAAAAAATCTTTAGAATGTGAGCAAATGAGTTTAGCAACTGGGTTCATAATGAATAACGCGAGTATATTATTTAGCAACCAGGTAATAGGCGTATTTTGATCTATAGTGAACCTAGTACACACGGTATCCCACAATTTGCCTGCGAAAAGCCTCAACATGAGCCTGGTGGTGTAATAGGAATAAATACTAAAAGGCACATTAGCTTTTATTTTAAAGCAAATTCACTTTCCGCTGCTTAGATATATCTGGATGAGATTCTATAACCATTGTTCTTCCATATGCAGTAGCAGTAGGAACAAAATTCATTTTTATGGACGCTAATGCTCATCCATATTGTGAACAACCGGAATAATAATGTTAATATCGAGATAAAAGAGTAACCAGCCGATTACTTATTTAGTAATACGATAGAACACACTTAGGATGCTGTGGGAAGACATGTTTCTGTAAGAAGTGTACCACTAACGTATTCAGGTACTACGAATTGCCGCCAGGAAGGAATGGGTTATGATTCCCCAAGAAATATTCGACATATTAATGCAGCCCATGCTATCAAGGTGTCAAACGTTTTTATATCTTCGTAGAGATCATATATATTATTAATCTCTATCTTTTGTAAGAACTATTAAAATAAAGCTTCTGTAAAATAGAATATTTCTTAATAAAATATTTCCTATGCTAAAAATGCAATTTTTAATATTCTTTCATAAGATCACATTAAAATTCGTACAAATAAGTTAAAATTTAAATATTTGTTCACGAATATACTGAAACCAAAATTGTTAAATCTGCTAGTTTTAAATTTTATTATAATGTTTATGAAGTATCCGTTAATTGCTTCTGGTAGTGTAGTAGAGATATGTAGATAGTATCGAAAAACACTGAAATAAACAATCGCTAATTCACACAATTGATACAGTTTATTAAAAAAATGTATATATACATATGTAAGAATTATTAAAATTAAATAAATCAATTAGTTATTATTCTATTTTTATTGGAAATTTAAATAAATAAATAGTTTGCTTTCTGTTACATTTACAAATTATAAAGACGTAATAAAATTTTGCAATGAACTTCTATTTATTTAACAGAAATGGAAAAACGACAGAATAAACAGAAGCACAGACATAGAATTAAATACTGCTGCAACAAAATGTATAATAACTGTAATAAAGTAACGAAAACTTGAAGAGCATATCATGTATGCTAAAATACAAGAAATAATAAAGTGCAGACAATATCCAACTACATTATGTCGAAACATTTCAAGGTTAACTTATAGAGTGCAATTAACTACATTCAGTGGCTTGCATCTAATTGTCTTGCTCACTTAAAGAAATTAAGCTTTAAATGATTGTTATAAGGCACGAATATTAGTAACGAGTGTAATATATGTTAAATAAATTGTAACAAAGATTAACTTCCAATTAAAAGAATCATAAAATCAACTACGACATTTTTATTAAATGAATATATAACTAATAGGCTAGTCAAATAATCTTTCTTTTTTTTCTTACGTTCAGCTTATCAAACATTTTTGCTTTTAGTTATAACGTATCTTATTGATAGATTCATTATTACTCTCTCAACAAGTTCAAATTATTCTCTAATACATATCTTAGTGCGAAATTGGTTCAAAAAACTGCAATGAATTCAAATCAGTGTTGGGCATTGACCATTTTAAAGCTTGTATTTCTTTCTGAACTAGCGGAATGTGTTTTAGAGGAACTATTTGAACGAGTGTCAGACGTAATTAAAATTCGAAACGAATTGCAAGAAGGATATAATTACGGAAGACGTTATCTAATAGAAAACTCTACTTATAATAATATGCACAAGTATTGAAAAACGTGTTTCCCCCTGGTCCCAGCCAAATATTAAAACTACGACGTGCGGCAATTAAATAACGAGATTTGTGAGAGGAATGTTATTTATTGCAAATAAACTTTATACGTGTCTTCTATTGTTCAAAACGATGCTATAGTTCATCAGTTGTCAATCTCTTCAATAACTCCGCCGTTTCTGCTTTCACATGTTCAACAGACTGAAAATGTATTTTCTTTCGTGCGCTTTTCACTTTGGGAACAGGTAGAAGTTACATGGTGCGAGTTCTGGCGAATACGGAGGATGATCAAACACAACAGTGCGCTTGTCTGCAAAAAACTGGCTCACAGATAGGGCATTGTGAGCTGGTGCGTTGTCCTGGTGCAATCCAATTTTTTTTTCTTACTTTTTCCTTCAGTTTGATTAGGACTTTATAATATTTCTGTTTAACGGTTTGGCCCTCAGGCAACCACTTGGTCATGATAACATCTTTGATATCGAAAGAAACGATTAGCATTGCCTTCAATTTCGACGTCGTCATTCGTGCATTTTTCTCGTTCACGTGACATAACATTATCACCAAACACCTCCTTCAACATTTGCAAACATTCTGTTAGCGATTTTTTTAATTTGACAAGGAATTTAGCTTAACCGCTAAAAAATGCTTCACAGATAAGACATTTTTGCATAAACTCTTGTCATGTGTCTTACTGTTTCTTTGTTAATATTTACCATATCGACAATTATCCGAATGTTCAAACTTTCTGCAAAATTTCGTTAATTTTCTGAACGTTGCTTTCACTTCTTACAGTCGCAGGTGTCATCCAGGACACTCATCATCTTCGACCTCTTTCCGATCTTCAGAAAACCGTTTGTGCCATTTAAAAACTCGCACACGTAACATAACATTATCACCAAATACCTCTTTCAACATTTGTAAGTATTCTGTTGGCGCTTTTTTTAATTTGACAAGGAATTTCAGGTTAATTCGCTTCTTGATTTTTATGTTAACCATTATCACAGCACTAAGTAACAATGTCGTCTATAATTAAAGCTCTACAGGTTGTTGCTTAGGAAGTAAACGACATTTTAATCACAGCCTCGCCCGATGCGGCTGCGCAATGGAAGGAGCACAGTCTCGTTATTTAATTGCCATACCTCGAATATTCGAAGGCCGATACCTACATTATGGCTTTCAAATATGAAAATACTACTTACGTGAAGAGCTTATATATTTGAAAACGAGATATATGAATCCACCTTAGAAAGTAGTATTGACATGTAGCCGTGATTACAGGAAGATATTAATTTTTTCCACAGCCTGTGTTTGCTATCATCAAGTTCAGAAAATCGATTGTATATTTGTTTTATACAATAATCTAATGTCTTCTTCTTACAGCACGTACTTTCAGTCACATATGTGTGAATTGTTTCTATTTTCTTCTTAATACTTCAATTTTCGAAGATATTGATTTTAGTACGTCACATAACTTACTATGTATCCCTACTTTTTATATTAGCCGTTTCATGCAAGTCAATTCGTTTCAATGTCGAAAAAATTACTAAATATATTTTCATAAACTATTTAACAATATAATTTCCAAATTTTCTATTTTCTCTATTAGTAGTTTGTCTGTGTTTTAAATTTGTGATTAATTTTAAAAGATGACAAATAAGTGTCTCAAACAAACGAATGTCTCATATACACATTTTTATTTGAATATAATTCACACTTTAATTATCCACCTGCGATTTTGTCTTAAATTTGTTAGTGATATATGAATGCCGGAAAAATAATTTTTAATTTGAATTATATCATGGACTATATATATATATATATATATATATATATATATGGATATATATATCGTGGACTTGTTTTAACAAAACATTAGAACTCAATTTATTATACATTTGTTAATTCTACTGGTGTTTTTATTCATCTTATTAACCAATATATGTATTTCCATTTGATTTAGTTACATACAATAAAGCAGAGACGATTTAGCCGAATTTTTTTCTACATTGGAAGTACCGTAGCATGACTTTAGCCCTTTATTCTTCATAATCTGATTAATTTTGATGTTTTGTGATTTATTTGGATGTTTTATGTTTACATAATTATATAACTTGCTGTTATAGAAAGGTATATGTACATACCAAAAAGAACTTAACTGCAATTTTAGCTTCAGAAAGTCTGTAGTATACAGATATCAAAACAGTATAGGTACAAAATTTTAATGTATAATACTAAAATTGAAGCAAATTAATTTTAGGTTAGAAGACTGTTTCATAACAATGCCAGCTCTGCTAAATTAAAACAATTATTTACAAATTGACTTCGAAAAAATCAAGAATTTATTTCTAATTTCTATCCCATATTCTTTACGAAAGTTAATGTGGAAAGGGGTTATATTATATTAACCTTAGTGATTAAGTTAATCAACCATAGGCTCCATCAAATTCAACTCCATATTCTACCTAGACCTGCCATAAATACTGATATAAAGGTTTTTAAGTACAAAAAGAAAACTGCAAGTTGGATTTAAATTATTTTTCGATAGTTTATTTTGGCAATAGTAAGCTACAAAATACAATGCAAATTACTCGAAATTGCCGCCATTTGCCTTAATATGGTACAACGCCGAAGTCTGCAGGGCCACTCATCAATCGCTGTACGGACGATATCCATGGGAAAATTGTCGACTGCTTCTGTTAACGCTTGCTTCAATGATTCCAGGTTGCGATAGAGTCTTCTACAGACCATGCCCTCTAATATTGACCACAGTTTGTAGTCGAGCGGATTTAGGTCTGCGCTTGCTGACGGTCAATAGTCAGTGCTAATAAACTCAGGTACATGATTTTCAAGCCATTGCTGAGTTGTTTTGGCCTAGTGAGCGGGCGCAGAGTCTTGTTAGAATATCCATGGTTGGTTTTGGAACATGGTGCAGTTCAGGAGCTCCACTACATTGCTTAAAATGTCTCGTTGATAGTTTTTGGCCGCTGTTTTAACACCTTTTTCACAAAAATGCAAGGAAGTGACACAGTCATAGGATACTCCCCACCAAACCATCACTGAAGCAGGAAAATGACCTCGCTGAATCCTTGGCACCACCTCACTGGCTTTCTTGGACGATCGTGCACACACCCTATCATTCTGCTTGTTAAAAGTTTCTTCCACGGTAAAAATTTTTTCATCAGAAAACAGAATTTTTTTGTAACGCTCTTTCCCGTACAACGATATCAGGTGTCTGCATTTTTTCTTCCTATTCTTTTTTAATTCAACGTTAAGGCGCTGTCCTGTTTGTCGTTTGAAAGCTCTAAGTCCTAGGTCTTGTTTAATGATACGGCTCATGGTTCTCGGAGCAATACCCATTTCACGAGCCATGATTTTCTGTTTGCGGACAGGATGTCGATTGATGCGGGACTTCACAGCATTGATGGCCTGTGGTGTACGAACTATGCGAGGCCTGCCAGATCTTTTACGGTCGATTACATTTCCAGTATCAATGAATAACTTAACAGTACGATACACAAGCACACGCGTAATATTTAACGGTTTCAATAAATCAAAAATACGGGCTCTTTCTATTCCACACTTATGAAGTGCAATAACCGCAATACGGCTCTCTTTATCCGACCATTCCATAATGACGACTCACGCTATAGTGAAATTGTTCGGCACTTTTGTAAAACATATATCAAATGTCAGAACTGCCAACATAAAATTTTTGTGCTTTCAAGTTATCATCTGCAAAAAGGTGCGTTTACACTTGTATCAATACTTATGGCAGGACTAGGTATGTATACGATATTTAGAATATGTAGGAGGACAAAAATTATTAGAGATATTTATTACAGATTCCTAATATTTAACATATTAGTGCATTTAAATTTAATTTGGGCGAAATGAAATTATATCATTTTACCTTTCATAATCTGATTTAATTTCTTTTATACTGGTGCGAAAATGAATGTTATTAATATTATATAGCATTACACATTAACTAAAATTAATTACTTAATTTGGTACATGCCAAATTATTTTTTAATGCTGCCACCAATTACTTGCAATTAATTAGTATTTAAATTAAGAATTCTCGATATTAATATTGAACGTTCAAACATTAGTTACTCATGTTTGAACGTTCAATAAAAAAGGAAAAACAGGATATTGAAGGTTGAAATGTAGCAAAAAGATATAAACTCTACACAAAAATAATTCTTGAATTAAGAACTTTATAATCAACTTAAATTTTGAGTTGAAATCAACTCAAAATTTGTTGACGGTTATCTGCAATCTATAATTTTTTATGGCAATCTGTCCTTTAAAAAGTACTGGAACGATATGACAAAAACTAGCAGAAATTAGTCTAGAAACAGTTGCAAACAAGCTTGTAACAGCAGGACAAGCAGTATCATATATTCTATTACTGAATAACGGGGTCCAGTATAGATTCAGAATAATTACTTGCAGATGTTCAGATAGTCGCAATGAAGCCATCATTCCAATCCAAAAATGTTCCTTCGCTTTTAAGAAATCTGCCGCCTATAAGATAACACTTGAAAGAATTTACTGCATTCGCGTTTTAATAACTAAAAACCAATCTAGGAAAACAGATGTTTATATTTTAATTATTTTGGCCAAACAATTTAATGTACGAATGGAGTGACACGAAGAATCATGAAGGTAATTTTGATGGAGGTGTGGTTGATTAACTTAATCACTTAAGGTTGATATATAACCCCTTCCCATCTGGTACGTAGACTTCCGTGGTCATGGTCCATGCTCTCTGCTTCTGGGCTTCCGGACTGAAAGTTTCAGTGCAGTAGTTGAATCCTGAAGATGTCCCATACAAATGGGTACGAAACGTAGGCAGATATACAAGTGACGCGGTTCCAGCCCGGAAGCCCAGAAGCAGAACCCCCACATTAATTTCCGTATGCTGTATACGTATTTCGACAACTGTTGTCATTTAGTTAACGGTAACCTGTTTCCGTACACGATCTGTAGTGTCGAAAGCCAAAACGCACACTGAGTGTGCGTTTTGGCAGATCGTGTATGAAATTTGTTTCGTGCGGGTTTTTGCCGTTTCCAGGGCGACAGTGTTTAATTATCTGCCGTTGATGACAACTTAGTTGTCAAAATACGTATACAGAATACGAAACTTAATGTGGAAAAGGGCTATATATCAACCTTAGGCGATTACGAAGAATCATGTGTAGCTAGCTCGAACTAATGCAATTACCCCACTTTCTAGAGAGTAAAAGTGCTGAAAAACGGAAAAATCTCAATAAAATTAACCAAACTAGTTACATGTAACTCTTAATAAGTAAAAAATCTACAAAGTGATTTTTAGTCAACAGAAAAAACGATAAAGCAAGTAAATAAATAGCTAACTTATTAGAAAGAATATGAAGAGATTTTATGGATACTACTTTAATAATAAATAGATCGAATTGCTATTTCTTCTATTTTCAATTATGCAAATGGTACACGTGGTAGAAATAATGCATTCAGTCATTGCAAAAAGTATTCATTCAACGTTTCTAGGCACCTATTAGCAATGCGCAAAGAATGTTTATCAAATATTTAAAAAATGTTAAAGTGAAAGACTACTTTAGGAACTACTACTTTTGCATCAAATAGAAAAGTATTTGAAGTAAACGCAACACCGTTATTTCAATATGTTTGTGTTTGGAATAAAACCAGTTTGGTGTTAGACTCAGTGCAAAGTTGTCTTTGATACAAGAAGAAAAGTAGACTTAAATTAACAAAATAATACATTGAATATATTTCTCGGATGGAAGCGACTGCAGTTATGCTGCTTTGGTGACATCTACAACTGTCGACCGGGCAACCGGCGACGTGTGCATATAAACAGGGCTAGCTGCCAAGAAAAACCTAATTAGTCAAAACTACAAAAGAAGACAACGCCAGGTAGTCTGGATTTGTCGGCAAGTTATATGCTTATGAATGAACACTGCATTACTTTATGTTTATTAATTAACTGTTGGCTTATTAACTTATAAAAGAATGGCATTCAGTTATTTGCTGAATTAATAAATTTCCAAAATCTTTGAATTCGATTAATTCAGAAGAATAGCACATAATATTACGTTTAATAAGCCTTCTTTTATTCATTTATATCAGGTTGTTACAAATGTAATGTCCGTTTTTTTCCTTCAGTCTGAACTGACTCGCACCTGTGCGAAGACGTGTATGTTTTTGGTGAAAATTATTATTGTATTTGTAGAAAAGGGTATTTATTTTGAAGTATGCACCTGTTCCATTTCTTGGAAAGATTAATACACCTGTCCTTGTCTCGCCTATGGAAATGCTGTCGGCAAGAGATATTCGGGCAATTTACCTCTTTCAATTTAAAAAGGGATTAAATGCAGCTGCAGCAACGCGAGAAATTAATCAGACGTTCGGTGAAACCACGTGTAATGAACGCACATTGCGGCGATGGTTTAAAGAATTCAGCGAGGGAAATTTTGATTTGGAAAATGAGCCTCGCGGATATGCGCGTAGCACCGTTAATGACGACGAGCTGCATGTAGAAGTTGAAAGTAATCCGTCGACAACAGTGCGTAGCCTTGCAGAAACATTTCAAGTGTCCATTGCCACCATTAGTCGTCACCTTTCTTCGATTGGCAATGTGAAGAAACTCGATCGATGGGTGCCGCACCAATTAACGGAAGCCAATAAGCTCCGTCGATTAGAGGTGGCTACCTCTTTGGCTAATCGACAGAAAGTTGAACCGTTTCTTCATCGAGTGGTAACGTGTGACGAAAAGTGGATACTTTATGATAATCGAAGACGGTCAGGACAATGGTTAGATCGAGGTGAAGCACCAAGACAGCATGCACGAGCATCACTTCATCCGCGAAAGATTATGGTGACTGTATGGTGGACCAGTAAGGGTATTATTCACTATTCATTTTTGCAACCTGATGAAACCATCACGGCAGCGTCCTATTGTGCATACTTCTTCATGATAAAGCAAGATCTCATGTTGAACGACAGACAATCCAAAAACTTTCGGAATTTGATTACGAAATTCTCCCTCACCCACCTTATTCGCCTGACCTTTCGCCAACTGATTTTCATTTTTTCCGAAGTTTAGACAATCACTTCAAAAATAGGGACTTCCCTGACCGGGAGTCTGTAATAGCAGTGTTTGAGCAATATGTGACCAGTCAAAACCTAGATTTCTTTTGAAAGGGAATTTTTCAGCTTCCATGCCGTTGGCAACAAACTATTGATGTAAATGGAAACTATTTTGCAGAATAAATATTTATATTTTTTAAATTTAGACTTTTTTTTTATTCCTTACAAAGTCGGACATTTCATATGGAACAACCTGATATATTGCAATTGTATGTTATAACGCAATTGCAACATGTACATTTACCCAAAAAGAATACATTAATTTTATACAATTAATTTCCTAATTAAAAGTTAAAGACGTAAATTATAAGCATAACAATATTTAAATAATTTTAATTTTCTTATTACCTTTCCTTATAGTTGCAATGTCTTTCATATAGTTTTAAAGAAGCAATAAACACGGAATTGATTTAAAGTGCACCTTCGAAGAAAGTCTCTATGCGGGGCAAGCAAGCATTTACCTGAGCAAGCTTGTAAAATATGAGTTAGTTGCACCTCAAAGCATGCATGTGAAACGCGTATATTCGTGCAAGATTTTAGAATAATGAAATAATTAATTAATAGTGTTATAATTTTCAATTTAATGGATATCCAATTAAAAATAATTGCATATTCCTGCGCAGAGTATGGAAAATAATGCATTTTGTTATATAAATTTTACCCAGTTGAACACAATAACATTAAGTTATAAATATTTATTCTGTAAAGAAGTGTCAAACATGTGTTAATAATAAGCTAGACGATGTGCACCGTAATTTAATATATGTATATATGAGAAATAATATTTCACAGGCCGTGTTACCCTAGGGAAAATTATTTCTTATAGAGAACACGAAAGTCCTAGATTTTAATTATAGTTTGCGCAACTATAATAAAATATTGGGTATACTGAAGTGATTAACTGTGACGACATTATGTTTTGGAGAATTTTGGCTTCCTCAATTTGCTTCCATATATTATTTGTTAATTTTCACTGCTAAATTTGTTGTATTTTATGTGGACGTATCACACTATTTCTCTTGATTGCTTTGTAATCATTTTCTAGAAATTATTTATATTTTTATTGTAATTTTTTTAAGATACGATTATTTATTTTTTTTGAAAATTTAAGCATTTGAACATTTGAAAATTCGTCTTTATTTTGATATCTCATTTACGCAGTAGAATACAGAATGGGAATGGAACGTATGTTCATTCATTGCAATGGTCTTTTGATCAATTAACAATTTGCAATGTAAACGTGAATTACGATTTGTGTTAACACAAACAACGAATTGTGCAATATTTTAAAAACAAATATAGCATTTAAGTAAAATTAACAGCTCAATCTATTTTGTTAACAGAGGATATTGTTCATGGCATCCAAGTTCATGTTGACTAAAGTTAAAAAAAAATGCTAATGAGAACTATTATCACAATAGGTAATTTTAACAGAACTGTGTAACTGTATCAATAAAGTATACTTGATTATTTAGAGGGTAATTTGTAATGAGGGTACTCAAAAGCAAACATTAGGAGCTCCCAAAGATATGGTTGTACCAAAACTTTATCTTCAAAATGCTGAAGGCAGAATAACTGAAATCAAACCAGCAGATGTTAGGTAACTTTGATGTACCCTGTGATTGATTAACTTAATCACTTAATCTTTGAGTTTTCTTATCAGATCGTGCAGGGACTTTAATAAAATTGCTGCGATTAAGACTTTAGACTATACTTTGATGCAATGCAAGTTGGTGTATGCGTCCTTAGTGTGTTTCCTCATTACACATGCCAACGATTATCCGTTTAAAGAATCCAGAAGAGATACCTTAATCGCCTCTCCTACAGAGTGACTGGCACTTATCGTAGTTGAGGAACAAACTACGATGGTCTTTTGAGATACAGTTTCTATCGTGTTGCCGTGAAATGCACAGTGGTAGATTTTTATCAAAACTTTTGTCAAATAAAATCGACTCTCTTATGATACCGACCTGCATTGACTTTAATGCACACCCATTTCTATTACACGATACGATGCTTCTTTTAGTTTACTTACGGTTAAAACAAATGCTTTATGAAAGTCACCTGCGCACGTTATGTGTAGGAACTTTAACGGGTTTCAAAATGACATTTTTTGATTAAACTGTGTCTTACAGACACATAATAATTGCATTAGTGAATGCTTTTATAAATAATGTATAGGTTTATTTGCTATTGTATAATATAATGGAATAATAATTTTATACAGCATTTTACTTAATTTGTTGATTATCACTTACCTTTCAATTACATTTATTTTCTACTTTTCTGAATGCGTACATGCTTAATTAGGGTTTATTCTTTTCTCTATTTTCATTTTTGGGATACTTTCTAGTATCGTTTCTGAATGTAATAATCTACACCACAAATTATATTTTACTACTGTTTTGTAAGTGGCAATTGCTGTTGAATTAATAAGGATTATTATTATTATTATCCTAATTAGATATTCCATCACCATATATATTTTATTGAAGAAGTTTCGGAATTTCAAACAGAATTATCCATTGTTGACAATGCTCGATTTCATATGGCGAAGCACAGTAAAGAATATACGAAGGAATTATGCAATACGATAATTAGCATTCACATTTCAACGACTAAAACATACATTTCCGCCACATTTACATGTGCTTTGCCAGGCAAAGTAAATCACCAGTGAGAGAATTACTCTTTCAGAAAGTTTTATATCCCAATAAATTTAAATAATTAAATCGAAGTCAACGGTACATAAATTAAAAAATTACATACATAGCAATGACTTTATTAATCTGGTTTTTGTATTTTGGTAAATATATTTAACATTAATTGAAGTGCATATTTATATGGTCTACTTAATGAATAATATTTATGAAAGTATTGATTTATAATTTTATATAAATTACCGTAAATACATTTAATGTCTCTTCCTTTATAATTTTTAAAAACTCTTAATCTGTAAGATTAGAAATAAAACATCGTATAAGATACGATAGTATATATCTCACGCACTTGCGCCTTTTACATAATTTTTGGAATATATTAAAATATTCAGTGACCGCATTTCCTACTCCATGAACCCATTACTCGTCTCCCCATTATACCTTACCCAAATAAATTTCTGGCAGGGATCTGGTACAGACTGAGTCAGTGCACGATGAACGATTGTAGACCTATCCCCTTTCTATCGTTCATATTAAAGTTTCGGATAAGTTGTAGACGGAAATGGGGTCACGAAAGTAAATAATGGGAAATGTACATGAATAAACAGGAATTCAATTCCTGGAATATTCTGCAGACGGTTATTTTATGTTTGCTCTTAGTTTCAGAACTCGATATAACCAATCGAATTGCAAATAATAAAAGATTCGCGATATCCAACATTATTGTAAATATTTGCAGATAAAATTATTTACATTTCTTGAAATCGTTTTACACTCGACTAGGTTAATTTGGCGAAAATATTAGGATTTTAGGAAATTTTATTTACTACATCTCTATTTTAATGCAGAAAAAGCATAAATTAAATGTAAAGACGGCATACGAGAGGAACTAGAAAAAAAATCTACCTAGCCATGATAGAAACAACTAATTGTGTCTTGTCTAGTAAGGTTTAGTAGTGACAACATTTCTCTACTTATGTATCAAATTTGTAGTTTATAATATATCCCGCATCAAAAAATAGTTTCATAAAATTTGAATATCACAGTGTTATCAAATGTTTGATAAAGGAATTCTGCTAAATTTATATACAAACGAATGTTTGCTTGTATGGGGATGAAGCTCGGACATATTTGTATTGATCAAAGCAGCTCGATGTGTTTGTAAATCCATTAAAGATGACTATCTTTTGACACCAAGCAAGAGCTGTTCTTGTTGAATACATGTTAAACGGAACTGTAATAATAGTAATTACCAATGGTAACTCGAGGACAAAATCTCGTATGATTATTGACCAATAATGTTCTAGCATTGTGAAGATATTCTCCATCTGCATGATATTGTATGAGTTCACAAGACAGCTAAAATCTTCCGCAAATGTAACTTCTTTGAGCTGGGCCATGTTTGGCTCCGTTTTACTTCTTTTTATTTAACAATTTGAAAAAGCACTTCAGAGGATATCATTTTGCAGACGATAACCAATCGAATGAGGAGATTGGTGCCTATTTTAAAGTCCAACAGAAACAATTTTTTTCTAATAGAATAAAATCGTTGTTGACAGGTGGATAAAAGCATTGAAAAACAAAATTGTCAAAAAACCGTAGGTTTTTTGTTTCGATGTTAAGTACAAAACTTTTTTAGTTTTCCTCGTATATACTACTAACCGAAAAGAAAAATAGTAATAATAATAACATATATAATTCCATCAATACATATATGTACCGAATATGTTCAAACAGACTAAAGAAGACTACAGTAGAAAAATGTTTCCTATAACATCACAGTATATATAAAGTATATATTACATATATATGTATAAAATTATAAATTACAAGATAAAGTAAATTGTGTTAGGCATTTTATACATCAAGTCCCTGTGACTATCTATCAAATGTTTTTTAAGTTTTTGTTTAAATTGAGAAACTGACAACCTCTTTAATTGCTCTGGTAAACGATTATAAACTTTTATGCACTGTTATGAAACAGTTTCCTGAATTATTGTCAAATGCATTAATGGCAGCAACAAAATTTTCTGAGCTACCTCTAGTTTGGTGGTTGTATACTAGTTTGTATTTTCGAAAGAACTCTATTTACTGTATCGTCACAAATAATGCATATTCCAGAATAAATAATACCAATAAGATAAGTAAATTGGTTTGCCTGAACGTCTCTCCACAGAATTCTGTTGATTTCATTTTAAATATAGCTCCAAAACAAACATTTTGCTATCAGAACATGTGCTCAAAGTATACTACTAAATGTCTCCAAAACACGATTCAAAACATAAATCTGGAATGCACATATTCGTATTTTGCCAAAATTACTACATCGTCACTCACATTCCCCGAAATAACTTTTAAAGCCTAGCAGAAACTAGACACTTTTCCATCTAGGTGTTCAATATGCCTCCACCACAAGAAGGTGACGTACACCGTATTCGAAAGAACAAAATCCAAGCATGGACTTTGTAGATATGTCACTATAGTATTTGCACTGAATTTTACTATAGTCACTAAACAAAAACTATTTTTACGAAAAGAATAGTGGATTGGGTAAGAGGTATTCAAATAATCCTAAAAATGGATGTGAGGACAATTAGTACTACCGCACACAAACGTTTGAAGGTAAATAAGTTCTGTTCTCGTTCCAATTCCTTCAATTTGATTCCTGTTCAAACGGAAGAACATGCTAGACGGTTCAATAGATTGTCTCAGCTGGTATACATCATTACAGGTAAAATTTTGGTATGCTGTTACGATACCGAAAGAAACGCAAAAATTAGCAATTTAGATCTTTAGATCAAGCGAATATAAAAGCTTCAATAAAATTTATTCGTCATATTTTTTGATATGAATTTAAATGTTTCCACTGCAGCGTTGGAAGACCTTCATACTGTTAGTGCACAATAGAACACTATAGCAAACAATCTAATCTAACGCGAAAAGGTTTGACAAATTTTATGTCAAAACATGTGTATTGCATTATTAATATCAATAGAAATACAACAGCCCTCATATTCAGTCATTGTAATATAAATTATCACAGAAAAATATTGACGAATTTGGCAAAAGAAATCTATTGGGATGTAACTTGGAAAACATTAGATAATGTTATTTTAACAACGCTATGGAAATTGCATTATTACATAAAAGCAAAAATTACGACAAAGTCATTAAATCTCAGGAGCTCATTACCTACATCCGTTAAATGCAAATACTTTTAAAATAAGTGGAGAATTTATAAATAATTATCTCTAAACGTAAATAAATTAGTAATTCAATTTAGCACTTATTATGGGATAAAAGAAGTAATAAATTTGTAAATTTTTAAATTAATCAATTAAGCTGAATATAATCCCTTCACAATAATTTTCGTATCCTGTGTACGTATTTCGACAACTAAGTTGTGCTGTTTTTACTCTATATGGACATATCTGTTGGGATTAATATCGAAAGTTTCAATTTTATTTGAATAAACTATTATCCATCAACGTGCACGATATTCAAAGTATCCAAATGAAATCAAAATTTAAACAAAATTTAAATCGCCTATATTTTTGGTTTAAAATAGTATTGCAAAATTAGCAACCTTCTTGATTCAATTACATTTTTTAATATTCAGTGTATATCACCCATTTTAATGAACTTCTTCTGCTGAAAAAAAAACATAATAATTTGTTTAATTCAATAACTGTAGTCTTTTATTTTACGGTCATATTTTCTCTTACAAAAATCAGCATTAATACACATATTGTTAATTTGCTTACTTCCACAGTATAGATAATATTAAGTGTGGTAGTCGAATTTGCAAATAATGGTTTTTATTATATCGCACGTAACTCTTTCAAATTTTAAATTATGACGTATTTTTTTTCTCTCTTCTAGATAACTAACATAGTTCCTATTGTACGTTTAATAAAAGCAACTGGCAGAACATGACAGCAGTCGATTTATTTTCTGTAATTGAAGTGAGATAATAATAAAGAAGTTTATATCTCCAGGAAGAGAAAACAAAAATAAAATACTGACAGTTATTAAAGAAAGAATTAAAAAGTTTTTAGTTGTAAGAAAAGCTAGTTAACTATTAATTACTTAATCTTAGAATTGAACATATGATTATAATGTAATCCCGATCGCAAGTTTTCCTAAACTCCAATTCCTTTCGAGAAATGTTGATTCAAAGCATGATATTTTTTCAAAATTTTTTACTTACCACATATGTATTGTGTATAAATACACGTGTAAAAGTAAACTAGAGTTGTATAATATCTAATGATTCGTTCCTATTCGATAATAGTATATAAAATAAATTATTAAATAAAAAATGAAAATTAAACACCTAAATTGTTGATTATTATTTATAATAGTAGAAATCTATTGTGAGTAATTTTCATACATACGCAAATATATCTTAAATGCAGTATTACTAAGTGTACCGGAAAGTCATTATCGGTTTTTTTCGTAAAAAAACTACAAATTTTCAAGAAAATGGAAAAATTTATTTGTTCAAAGTGTTGGCCATTTGATTCTACACAACTTGCTAATCTTTCAGGCAATTTATGGATGCCATCCCAAACAGCTTTTTGTCCTTTGAGCAAAACCATTCATCGAGCCATTTTCTAACTTCTTTGAAATTGGCGAAGTGCTGCTCTGCAAGTGCGTGCTTTTTTGATGCGAAAAAGTGATAGTCGAACGGAGCAAGGTCTGAAGAATACGGCGGGTGCGATATTAGGTCCTATTCAAGTACTTTCGCTGTATGAGACGGCGCATTATCGTGCTGTAAAATCACTGTACCATGTCTCAGGACCCATTCTTGACTTTTTCTATCAATGCATAATTTAAATTGATTATTTGTTGTTGGTAGCGATCAGTATTAACTGCTTCACCAGATTTCAACAGTTCGTAATCCACGCCACCCTGTCTCACCAAACACAGAGCATTATCTTGCGATCAAAACGGTTTGCCAGATGATAACCATGATTTTTTGCTATTAAAGTTTTCGAAATAATTTCATTTTTCATGACTCGTCACTATTCGATGCAGAAATGATTTCCAATCATACCTTTGAAACAGCATTTCACAGAGATTTTTCGATTTTCCATTTGCCTGTCATTCAATTGATGTTGCACCCATTTTCACATCTTTTGGATTTTTCCCATTGCTCGTAGTCGGTCGCTGATCGTTTCTTGGACCACATTTAATGCTTCTGCCAATTTCTTTTGAGTTTGGATTAGCGTCTTCAACCAATAACTCCTACAGTTTCGCATCTTCAAACTTTTTCGATCTACCGGAACGTTCTTTGTCTTACACATCGAAATCGCCACTTTTGAATTGTCGAGACCACGCCTCACATGTTTATACGGTTGGAGCATGTTCACCGTAAGTTTCTACCAGCAAACAATGACTTTCAGCGGCTTTTTCCTTCGATTAAATAAGAAAAGTAATAGGTACCGTACAAATACGCTTTTTCAGGCACGAAACTTGGCATTTTCAAAGAGGTATCAATATATGACAGTGTTACTTTCGCAAAATATAACATGTATGGCTTTGAAGCTTAATGATCTATTGTTAGAAAAACCGGTAATGACTTTGTGGTACACCTGGTATATGGCGTGTTACTAACAGTTGCATGTTCAAAATAAGAAAGGTACTTGATTTCATATGTTTTGTCATCATCAGTAGATAATTAATCAGTGTCGCACCTGGAACAACAGCCAACTCCACACTGAGACAAAGGTTCAGAGAGGATTTTGATGGTATAAATCTAATACGGACTTATTTGCTTATCTGCCGATGATGGCAACTTAGTTGTCGAAATTGTATACAGAATACGACAATTATTGGGAAAAGAGTTATATTAACCTTCATTGATTAGTGTAAAATGTAATTTATGTAATGTATAGAAACGGGGTGCTTCACAAAAATATATAATTATTAATATTTTACTCACCAGTACCTTTTTTTTACTATTTTATATTGTTTATTAGTAATATATTTTATATACTTTTACAAATGTACATTTCAAAATCTATATAGTAGAAGAATGCGACCTCTGCCTAAATATGTTTCGCAATGTTACAATCGTTACGTCTGTTCTATGGACGGTCCTTGAAATTTCGTTCGTTCCGCATTGTACGTCCTGTAGTGCGGAGACCACTTCGCCTTGCCTGTTATTTTTTCCTGACTATCCGGGCCTTTCGACCTCATCCCAAAATGGTCGCCAACATTCATTCCATTCCGCCCCTCGTGTAATCCTTCGCGTTTATTCAGAGCGCGTTTTCAAAGAAAACTTCTCTTCTCTATATGAGTGAAGTTTCGCCTTTCGTGCATCCGTATACCGACATTTCGGCCGCGCGCCTAAGTAATGCGAGTTTGGCGAAGTTTAATCATCTTTCTTCCTGGTGCGTAACCCGACCCATCAGATTGATGCAAAGGAGAAATGGAAAGGATCATCTTCATCGACGAACGCGTAAAATCCTTAACGTTTCCTAATATCGGGACGATAAGATCCCGTGCGTGATGAATATATTTTTTCTTTCATCTTATATATTCGGTCATCTCCGCACGAAGTTCTATCTCTAGTCTCGGGTTAACTTTAATTTAAGACGTACATTTTTCCTCTTTACTCTCGTCCGTAGAACTTCTAAAGTTGAAATGATGATGTCAAGAAAGAAATACTTTCGTGATTTTTTATGAAACCAATTCGGTCGATTTACTTTTTACTTGAGCTTTTACAGCGATACTATACGACTTACGAGGTCGCTCTTACCGTTAACCGATTGAATTGTTTACTTAGTCTAGTGCAGTTGGACGGACAATCTTGTCTGGGGCTGATTAAATTTACATTACAGGGATGAAGGAGAACACCAAGCTCCAGACAGAATGATTCAATTTGTCTGAAAAGCTAGCATTTCACGTGCACTCGAGCGATACTTGGAAAATCTAATTTAATAATTACTTTCAATCTTCTACTTTGCTTTATGTACTCAAAGGATTTTGTTGGCATAGTATACAATAGTGTTACAAAAAAACGTCTTTAAGTAGACAAATAATATTAGGAAATATTATATTATTACTATCCGTAAAATCTAAGAAACGGATATACGTACATGTTGGAATATTGTGGCGCTATGCGTTTCATGAAAATTTAAATTTATTAAACCAAATCTAATACTGTTCACGCTTGATCAAAAAGCAGATTTTCTGTTACGTGGGTTGTCTTTTAAGTTTTGCATAGTGGGCCATAGAGGACGCCACTAATCAATTGTCGGTACTAAAATTTAACCTTCATCTTCAGTTAACCGAAATTCAAAGTTTCAGTACGGTACGTGTAGTGTTGTAGCTTTAACGAACTATCCAAATTGACAAGTTAGTTGAAAAATGGAATTAAACCGAGAACATTTTCGCGGAAAAATTTTTTATAATTTTCGAAGACAATTATCTCAACAAAAATGCCTCGCCAAGTTGGTTTCTGTTATTGGCAATGAAGCACCACATCAGTCAACAATTTGTGGTTGCTATGGAGAATTCGAACGTGGACAGATTTGTCTTAGCGACGATAAAAGAGCGGGTTCGCTCAAGAAAACGCCGATGCTGTGCGCAAAAACATCAACGAAGATCGTCACGTGACATATCGCCAGATTGAAGCATTATAGGGGATCTCGAAGACCTCAATTCAAAAAATTTTGCATAAAGAATTGTGTGTAAAAAAATTCCTTTCCCGTTGGATACCGCGTCTGTTAACCGAAGAACAGAAAGCAGCTAAGGTGAATTGGTGTCAAAACACTCTAGATCGCTTCAACGCCGGAAACTCTAAAAACATGTACAATATTCTGTGGTGATGAATCTTGGATTTACTCATATGAGCCAGAAAATAAACGCCAATCATGGTGTTCCAAGCTGAAGAAAAGCCGACAAAAGTCATCTCGAAGTGTCTCCAAAAGACGGTCGCGACATTTGTTTCGGAAGCAGGTCATATAGTAATAATTCCTCTACAACATCAAAGAACTGTTACTACCAATTAGTATACAACTATTTGTTTGCCGCAAGTCATCGCTAAGTTTCGAAAAGGCAAATCGAACGATAAATCATCCTCCACTAAGCAATGCAAGTTCACACACAGCATGCAGGGCAAACGAATTTTTAACGTAGCAATACGTCGAATCGTTGGACCCTCCTACGTATAGTCTGAACCTAAATCCTAACAATTTCTCTACCTTTTCGAAAATGAAGACGGAATGCGTGGTCAAAATTTCCAGTCGGCAGAAGGAGCAATCGATGCATTCTAAAACGCAATTTTGACTGTACCAACAAACGAGTGGAACAGCTGCTTCCAGACTTAGTTAGAATGCATACAAAAATGCATTAATCTTCGTGAAAAATACTTCGAAAAACAATGAAGCTATCTACTGTTTTATTCAAGTTACATATGGAAAATTTAAAAGACAACTTTTTTAGCTCTACATCCTTTTTTATCTTATATTTCTTCTGTGATTTCTTTTTCTCTATTGACATTGTCTTTATTTCTTATTCCCTACTGATACTTTCCTTTATATGCATTCTGTTTGTATATGTGAGAAACATGTTAGAACTAGCTTAATTGTTTTTCATCTATTGTGCTGTTCATAGGCTTAATAATTAGTTGTTTTTAGTGTGTTTTTATCTTAAAAATGTTCGTATCATTTATTCACGTCAACTGTCATCAAGAACAGTAAAAACTAAAACAAAGCTTAATTATCTCTTACCTTCACATTAACATCTTTAAAATTTACGAAAACTATTTTTACCAAAACATTTATCCATGCTTAAAATCTATTATATCTGTTGGTTTGTTGCTAATTATTCCACCGTATGATGCTAATACCCAAGTGGATATTATTTTTATTGACTTGGCTAAAGCGTTTATCACAGATAACTATCAACTGCTATTTAATAAATTAGAAGCCTTCGGCTTTGTTTTCATTCCTTAAACCTTCATTCTGGTCCTATCTATTAGATAGAAGACACTAATATATTTCACTAGAGTGGTCCCTATTTTACATTTACCAAATCAGTGCATTGGAGCTTATTTAGTATATTTATATTTGTATGAAGCGTTGTGGCACCTATTCATCTTAAGGTTTCGACCTTAGAAACTATTGGATATGCTTGATGTTCAATTTCTATCATTAATTAATTCAGCTCGTTTTCTATTCAACTTACTTAACATTGTAATTGCCGCGCCGAAATTGCTAGCACGGATTATTACTAGAACCCTCAAAAGTTTGTCGTTGTATTAATAACGTTGCAAACGTACAAGCACATATCGGCATTTGTCTAATTCATCAGTGTTGAGTTTCTAATAGAGATACGCGTTAGGTCTTGTCAAGGAATAGCGAATAAATAGAAGCAGAGGTATACAGAGTATGTGTATTATGCATACATGTATCAAGTATAATGCAGATAAAATAGTATTTTGACTTTTAACTTAGGAAGTTTGTCTTTTCCACGGTTTCGATATTCTTATATTCCTTGCATTTTACCACTGTTATTTGTTATTCTTCTAACAGCTAATTTATCATATTTATTTCTTCATCCTCGTTTCTTCCAAAGTTTACATTTAGGTAACCTACGTTAGTTATTTATAGGTTAGTATTACCGCGTCTGACATCAAAATAAATATAGTATTTAATTTGACATCCTCACTTCATGTCGACATCATACGATAGTGATTACGTGATCGGAAAAAATTTCTGATTTTACCTATAACTTTATTACGTCTAGACCATCTTCTAGGGTTAGTAACATTTTTCATTACTCATACGTAAGAAATATTCTTATGCCGAACGCATTTATTTATAGAATGTGTAGTTTATAATCACATACATGTGTGATTCAAATACTGACATCCATTTTTTCGTAGCTATCTTCGTAGGTATCCAAGTGCATTCTGTTTATCAACACTACTAGTTAGGTTTGAGTGAGCCTTTTGTGTTTAATGTACTGGGTTTGCATGTAGGTATGTGTGCGCGTTATATATATATATATATATATGTAATAGAATATGATTGAAATAATATTCAAAATGAAATACGTTCCTTATTTCATTTTGCCTTCTTCCATCAGCATTTGCATATATTAAAAGTCGGTCGTCTTATTGATTTTTTCCTTAAGTTTAAATTTATGGTATTCTTACACTGAGAGCTATCCTTCTATACAAAAACTTCTAATCATATTAAATATTTAGATTCTAATCAAATAGAGTGACGCTAATGAATTATCATTAATATATGGAAGAAAACCTGATTTTGCAAGATCAAAACAATATTGCTTCTGATTCGAGTAGATAAAAATATCCAACTACTACCAGATGTCCTTTTAGATGTACCATTTTCACAGACATGCTAGTATTGATAGTTATTGCAATGAAGTATTATAATTTAATTAATTAGAACTGGAGCACTAATACCATATTGCTAACAATTCTTCGTACTTCTGAAATTATTAAATTGGCTGAAATTTTTTATTGTACGAGTATATAAATTGATAAATACTATTCAGATAACTAAAATTCATTTACCCAATACCTACGGCTAGATAAAATTATGATATATGTAAGTTGAAGATATGAAGAATTAAAAAAAATGATTTTATTTCATTGCTTTTGACATATTGTTTATCCTTCGTTATTAGTCAACTTCCAGTGAACCACAGGGTTCTGTCTACGGGCCGCTCTTATTTCTTATATTTATTATTGATGTTACGAGTGGGTTGTCATCGAGCTGTTTGATGAATGCGGATAATTTGAAAATTTATAAACAAACAGATACCTCAGATGACTGCAATGCTTTGCAGGCTGTTGTTGAAACCCTTGTCAATGAAGTGAAAAAGAAACATTTGCTGGTAAATGTTGCGAATTGTAAAGCTATGACCATCGCTCGCAAACTAAATGCTTTTTTCTTTGACTGCATTATATATGGAACACGTACATAAAAGTGTAACACATTTAAAGATTTGGGCGTATTTTTGTTTCGAAGCTCACATTTAATGTCCTAGAAATATCTAAACAGGCGTCCAGAACACTAGGCTTGTTTTAATAGAAGGACGAGACAACTAGGTAGGAAAGTACATATACGTTGTACTTCACTGAAGGTTGATACATGTATGTGCTTTCGTATTCTGTATACGTATTTCTACAACTAAGTTGTCATCATCAGCAGATAATTAAACAGTTCCGCACCTGGAAAACTAGGGCAAAATAGCCGTACGAAGCAAATTACGCACACGATCAATACCGTTGAAAGCCAAAGGCCACAGTGTGCGTTTTGGCAAAGAATACGAAAATTAATGTGGAAAGTGGTTATATATCAACCTTAAGTGATTAAGTTAATCAACCGCAGGCTCCATCAAAATTACCTTTGTAGAAAGGTATTTAAAACTATCTACTATGGCGAGCATTCTACCTTTCTATGACACGATTTTTGTGGGAGCATGGAAATACATTCGTCTTTAAATTAATAATCGGACAGACGTTTGTCTCCGATTTATTAAGTTCTTTAAACATAAATATTCCTAGATTAAATAGTCGTACCAACACTACGTTCTATCTACCATTTAGTTGTACGCGGCACCTTTTTCAATCACCAATAATATCAGTGCGTAGAAGTATTAATTGTGTTTGCCTAGATTTGGATTTATTCAATATTGCTTTAATATCATTGAAAAGGTTTTTATTTATGAGGTTTCAATTACAATGGTTTATCAGTTTTCTTTTCTCAATATTTGCATTTGCATTTATTACTTATTTATTTTTTATTGTAGTATTATTTTTGTTATCCATTTATTTATTTTTAATATAACCTAATTGAATTTTATTTCATTCCTATATTACACATCCTTAGTTTATAATTATTCTGTAATTAATATTATATTACTCTTGCATAATAAATTATTATTTTCTAATTGAAACAAGAGCATACAATATCGAAGAAAAAATATTAAAATTACGCGCGCACTATTTATTTTGCCTGTCTTTGCTTACTGAGAAAACCTTTCTCGTTAGGTACTCTAGTGTAAAGTGTGATATTAAAAAAAAATTATAATATTCCTTGCGTTATTTTAATGCAGGTTCAGAACCAGTCTAGAACAAAGCACTTTTTATGCAAGAAGATAATACATGAAATTCAAGGCTTTTTGCGCAAAATGTCTGATAATTATCTTGTCAGAAGTAACCATATGCTTGCGTACTTAAAATACGAACAGAATATTCCACTTATTCTGCTACTACATTCTGAAAATGAGAATAACGCGTGAGAATATATTTTACATAGAAAATGGAAAAAAAAGATTAACTAATGGAAAAATAACATAATAAACTCATATAGTTTGGGCTTTGTACGTACGAGTAATTTAAATTAACAATATTTTAATGTATCAGTATCATTAAACAAAATTAAATATAAATGTTAAGGTTGTTCATACAATTTTAAAATAATTTACTTCATTTCCTTGCTTAAATCTCACAAAATAAAGAAAAAGCATTCGCTGACATTTATATTAATTACTATTTGTTTTACATATGTAAAGGTGTTTCAAATTGCGCGTTTTTTTAAGAATACATAAAATATAGATGGCGCACAGAATTTGTCTGGTATGTGGGCATTTAAAAAGTGTGATGTATGACATTTAAAAAATGACTTCGTACACGGTACAACAACACGTTCAAATTGTTGACTTATTTTATGAAAATCAACGTTCTGTGAAAAGAGTTTTTAGAAAATTGAATTTTATGGTTTACATAATCGTCCATCTGAAAGCTCTATTGGTCGAATTATTAAAAAATTTCAAGATACCGGTTCCGTGTCAGATCAAAAAAGTGAAAAATACAGTCGTAGTGGTCGTTCACAAGAAAATATTGGTTTGGTTCGCGAAAGTGTTGCTGAAGATCCTGAAATGTTCATTAGACAACGTTCACAACAACTTGGACTTAGTGGATCAACAACATGGCGTATTTTACACAAGGATTTAGCTCTGAAGACATGTAAGGTTCAAATAACACAGGAACTGAAGCCATTAGATCATTTAGAACGTCGTTCATTTGTCATTTCATCAATGAACAACCAGTTGATTTTTCTCAAAAAAATAATGTTTTCCGATTAGGCAGATTTTTAATAAACAAAATTGCCATGCCTGTGGTGAGGAAAATCCATGGATTATTCATGAGAAACCTATGCATCCTAAACGAGTTACTGTTTGGTGTGCACTATGGTCAGGTGATGTAATTGGACCTTACTACTTTGAAAATGCGGCTGGTGAAGCTGTAACTGTCAATGGTGATCGATATCGTCGAATTTGTGTGACCTGAATTAATGAATATTGATCTGAGGATATGTGGTTTCAACAGGATGACGCTACACCTCACTTTGCACACGAATCAATTGATTTATTGAGAGAAAAATTTCTTGGACATGTAATCTCAAGAAACGGTGATGTTATTTGGCCATCAAGATAATGTGATTTGACTATTTTCTTTGGGGTTATGTGAAGTTAGGTTTATAAAAACAATCCACAATCAATTCCTGCTTTGAAATATGAAATTATTCATGTCATTGGTGAGATAGAGCCTCAATTATGTCAAAATGTCATTGAAAATTTTAATAAAAAATGGACGTCTGTGGAGCTGCAAGACGAGGCCATTTAGCAGATATTATTTTTCGCATATAAATGTCATAACTGATACTTCAATTACCAACAAAAAGTTTTTGAAAGTGAATGCAAATTATGTGTTTTATTTATTCTTTAAAAAACCGTGAAACTTGAAACACCGTTTATGTATAAACATAAATACAATTACAAGAGTTAATAATTCATTACTTTGGAACGCCAAAGTTTTTAAAATGGAGGCAAACTAATTCTTTTCTTTTTAAAATTATAAATTTTGCAAGTAATCATTCCTACGTCTTCTTATATAAAACTTCTAAGTAGAAAAGACAATAATAGCGAGCCTCCTTATTCGTACGCTATACCTGTACTTATTGCATTTTATACGAGATGTTAAAAATTCGCAATGGAGTTTCTTCACTTGAATACAAGATGCATCTATGTTCCTATGTATGTTTTTGTGTAGGAATGCACATACATTTGGCATAAAAATATCATACTCATAAAGCGTGCGTATTTAGGGAGGTCTATACTGTGTACTTTGTACTCCGATAATGCGCCTTGCCTTTGTATTTATAAATAGAGTATTATGTATGATTTTTATGAAATAAAAACTTAGAAGTTGAAATTTTATTCCAAAATTATTTCAAGAATCATTATTAGTTTATCATGCGATGAAACTGAATGTAATGAAGATATAAACATAACTTATAACCATTTACAAATGGAAATTGTAACGACTTCTATTAAGAACTGAATCATCGAAATCTGGGAAAACGTTAGATGAGGCAACTTCTATGCAAAATTTATTGGATACATGTGAAATTGCTTAGAAAGGAATGGATTTCCAACAAAGTACTGTATGTGTGTTAATTAGATCTCCAGTATCCACGGAGTTGACGATTTTAATAAAAAATAAATGAAACTTATTCGAGAAAGGAACATATTTGTTAGGATTTAAATATTTTGTGCCATTTGAAGGATTACAATACTCCAGCAATTACGTTTCCCAAAATTCTACAGAACGTTAAAAATTAATTTGCTTCAATGTTTGATTTCTCACATCCACAAAAGAATACCTGCAGATCAATAATGTATATTATGAAAATTATTCCTTTTAGTACTGCCAAAATTATCGTCGTCAATTCACGATACGTAAGTCAAGAATTCAACCCATATCCTGTTCTGCATGCAACTAAACTAATAACACGAGTATCGCTATCATAATTTTTCACTTCACAAGTCAGCAGCTAAAATACAATATTTAATGTATGAGGATGACTTAAGTTTGATCTGCATTTTATTTTTTCTGGTCGATATAAATTTCAAATTAATTTTGTATGTACATCATTTTTCAACTAAAGATCTTCCTTTAAAATGCACTTGCTCAACCACTTCGCTAGCTTCTGTATTCCCGTCGAAAAGAAGTTTTTCAGTTGACGCCGTAGTAGATTTTACATCGCATTCCTCATTAGAGGTAAATCATTTGCCTCCCAAGAAATTTTGGAGTGGCCCGAAGAGATGAGAGTCACTCGGGGCCAAGTCTGTGGTGTTAATTCTATTTATTACGTCCTTTTAATTGGACGAAAGTATCGCATCAATTCTTCCCTTCAGAAACCTCGAACGAAGAAGTCGGGAGATATATATCCGAAAGCCTTGTATTCCATGATGTTGGTCCATTTCGCTTGATCCAACTATCTGGAAAACGTTAGTTCAACCATTCCCTTGTAATTCTTGCATTATGAGCTGGTGCACCATCCTGCATATAATACATATGGACTATGACATTTAATTGAACATTATCCAATACTTTCTCCAACACAATTACGTATTCACTTGTATTTAGTCTATTTGGAACAAACATTGGTCTTATAATTTGAAGGTTTAAGATAACTAGCCAAATATTCACACAAAACTTTCGTTGGTGGTCAAATTCTCGAATACCTCTGGGATTTTTATCCGTCCAAAAATGGAAATCGTGACTATTAGAGACACCATTTCTTAAGAATATGCATTCATCACTCCATAAAATGATAAAATGTTTGGATCTTTTTGAATTTTATATCAAACATTATTCTCTGCAAATTGTCATTTTCATGCAATGGTTGTGCTTTTGTAACATGAAACTGGCTTAAAAGGCTTTCCGTAAGCACTGAAAGTTCTGTTGTTGTACTTGAAATGTTCATTTCCAGGACTATTTGTCTAGTGCTGCAAGATGCTACTACAAGTAGGATCTTTATGAATAATATTTAAAATTTCCTTCTTCAACTTAGATCGTCTTTAATGTCTTGGTCTGCATACATCACCTTGACTGGGTACAAATGTACCTGTTTCACGAAGTCGCCGATCTAACTTTCGAAACGTATTGGCAGATGGGTGCTTCCAGTGTTAATACGATATTACACATTCGTCTTTTGCCAAGTGCGCATTTCAATTGCAAAACCCAAATACCATATACATACCAGTATTAGCGTATGCGTTGAAAGTGTACTTTACAAATTGCTTGGTACGAGTATATCACAAAAACGAAGGAAAGTAATGGAAGCAAAAATAATGAGCGTTAAATTGACAAAATGTCAAAATTTGGCAAATAATTATTCTTAAAATGTATGTATTATACTTTAACGTAAAAGGCTATTAAAGAATGTTTATGATGACAAAATATTGTCATAAGACGATTAATTATACGTAGGAATTCATTGTACAGTAACATGATGAATAACTCTGGGTTATTTCAAACAAAAAGTTTTATCTACACACTTCTTTGGAACTTTTAAGAGAAAGTTCGAGATCTCGCTGATCACCGATTTAAAGCCGCCTTATTTTGTACAATAAGAAATAATATTAATAAGAATTGTTTTCATAATCTTGATGGTTTGAACTAAGTCATTCAACACAAGACTAAAACAACAACAAAGGAAGAATTAAACAATGTTTGGAAATGGAAAATTAACTAAGTTTGTAATAGAATGGCGGATATTTCCAACACTTATTATAAATTATAATAAAGTAGTCTTGTTTTCTAAATAAAATATATTTTTTAAGTATCATTCTTTTTTATATCATGGAACTTTTGTGTTATGTTTTGGGTTATGTTGGAGTATTCAATATATATTTGAAAGTCTGATAAATGATGGTTTAAAACGCCACTGTAAGTGACTGTAAGCATTGTACTACTAACTTATTTAAAAATTAGACAAAAAGTACGCCTTCAATCATTTTGGAATAGTCTGTATGTCCATAAGCGAAAATGGAAAAAAGTTTATATGTTACATTATTGTCATGTCAACCTCAAAGAATTTAGTAACAATGAACTGAATGTAATTCTTTATAATTTACTTTACTATTAAAATGACTAGATAATAAAATTCAAAATATAACACAAATATTCGACGTATTTTCCTAAACTCCATTGAGAAAAAAATATTTGAAGTCCAGAAAATCTTATCTAAATATAAAACAGCTTTGTTAAAATGTACATGTTTCACCTGTTCCGTTTACAATCCTGTTTAATCTACTTCATACCAACGCTGATACATTTCATATGTGTCTACTATGCCCTGTCTTTCAACTTTCAAGTTGCGTGAACCGTCAACTCCGTGTGGATTTCTTAATTGGGCGTTTTGATAAAAGACCACCTAAGTAGGGTCTCACGAAAAGTGCCTACGTAATCCTCAGCCATAAACTTGATAAAATTAGTGAAAACTTCAAATTTGATTAAAATATTATTTCGAAAATATAGAGAGAAATGAAAAAAAAGATTTCTCGTAAAAATTATAATATTGAATATATATTATTTGTTTTGCAAACAAATCTGCTAGCGAGTTAATATTTTAGTTGAAATATTATTTTACCTCTGTATTAGAAGCAGCATATTGCTAATTCTTGCCATATAAAAATGAAAATCTGCATTATTGCATTTCAAAAAAATTTATTGTGTACTTCGTTATCAAATTCTATATGTTTGGTACTAATTATTCCCTAGGAAACTTCAATAAAACCATCTTATAATGTAAACTTTAATAATACATTAAAATAAAAACGTCTAACCGAAGCAAGACCCATCTGTATGAACACACATACTTGAATATATGTGTTTAAAAGCATTAATTTGAATAAGGACATTATTTATAAAACACTTATGAATAATACATTCGAAACAGATTATTATTGAAACGTTGGATCTGGGTGGTCTAGGATGACTTATGCGAATACCGAAGCCAAAATTTACATTCATAAATAAAGGCCACTCTTCCTAAGACGCATAAATTGATTCTTTTCAATACGACCTAAGAATAAGTATTGAATTTAATCGATGATTTCGAATTATCAATATATTTAGTAGTATGTATTGTGTTTTACAGTAGTCTAATTATTTAAAAAACTTATTGAATAATTCTGAAATGAAAGTTAGGAAGTGATTGATTCGTTTCAAATAATAATAACTTAATTTAAAGAATTAATGTATTCTATAAAAGTAAAAGTAATAATGTATTAAAATATGAATGTAATTTAAAAATTTATAATTAATATAATTTATTAATTACGAGGATAGTTTGACAAGTAGTGAGAATGACACATAGGTGGCGCTCTAATTGGTAAAACAAATGCACTGTAATTTAGGTTGCCTATTTATATGTTTACATTCCGATATTTAGATAAGTCGGTTGATTAGTTTATTTTTGACAGCTGATTGAAAAAGAAGGAACGCGTCGTTTTGTTAAAATGGAAAAAGCAGAGTATCGTGCGGTGATTAAATACTTCGTAATTAAGGGTATGAAATCTACCGAAATAAAAGATGAGTTACGGGAAACATTAGGTGAACTGCTCCATCATCCGCCACAATAAGTAGATGGGTAAATGAATTTAGACACGTGGTAGAACAAGCTGTGTTGATGAAGCGCGCTCTGGAGTACCCAAAGTCGTGACTTCTAAGGAAATGATTATATAAATCTATAATATTATTACGCAAGATCGACGACTCAATGTGAGAGCGATAGCAGACATAGTAAACATTTCAACAGAACGCGTACACCACATTTTAACGAAAGAATTGGGCCTTTCCAAGCTTTCGGCAAGATGGGTGCCGCGATTGCTTACGACTGATCAAAAGTTCACTCGTTTGCGCATTTCTAATGAGTGTTTGGACCTTTATAAGCGGAATCCGGCTGATTTTTGTAGGCGATTTGTTACTTGCGATGAAACTTGGATACACTACAGTACACCCGAAACTAAACAACAGTCGAAACAATGGTTAGACCATGGTTCTGCCCCTCCAAAGAAAGCGAAAACCACTTTATCGGTAAACAAGGTGATGGCATCAATTTTTTAGGATTCAAAGGGCATTTTGCTCATTGATTGCCTTCAGAAAGGTGCCACAATAAATGGATAATATTATGCAGAACTTTTTCCAAAATTGAAAACGGCACTAGGTGGAAAGAAATTTTCGTCTAACGACGAGCTTATTATCTTCGTAAATGAGTATTTTGCAAGCCTTCCGGAATCGCATTTTAGAGATGGCATAAGGGCATTGGAGCAGCGTTGGAATAAATGTATTGTTCTTTTAGGAGAATATATTAAAAAATAAAAATTATTTTGTATTTAAAAAATTCGTTTTTCTTTCTATTCTCACTACTTGTCAAACTACCCTCGTATTTACAAGAAATTCTGTTTTTGTACATGTTCCTATTGATTAATTCAAAAATCCTCAAGACCTTATAAATAGGACTAGCATTTAAAATAAAATGGAGTGTACGCAGTGTAATTAGTTGCCTAGTAAACATGCGTTAAATTGATTAAAAAAACAAAAGAGAAACGTTAAATATAAACATTAGTAAGAAATCATCAAATCCTTACTACGTTTATTAACCCAATAATAAAGATAATATTATTTATTACAGGACAATCATAGTAATGTATAAGTGATATAAAAGTTATTTAAAGTGAAAAATAAACTACTGTCTGTATATAAGTAAAGACGATAACCAAGAAATGGTTTGTTAGAAGTGAAATGGATAGCGCGCAGGTACGGCTTCTACATAAGCTGAAAATGGCATCTATAATGAACCAGTGAAGAGAACTAATGAAAGTGGATGTGTGTATTTAAAATATAGCGGGAAAGATAATAAAAAAAAGGTATCAAAAGACGTTAATATAATTATAATGGCCCAAGTTATTTAAAAGGGATGGATTATACCAGTTTAGGTAATTAATTTGATTTAAGTTAAAGAAAGAATTTATTATGGTATTTGTTATTATGTTGTTTAATTAAATTTAATATATAAAAATAAATGTTATATTGCTTGATAATGTAAATACGGTTTTATTTTATTCAAAGTTATAATATATTGTTTATTAGAAAAATTTAAAATCTTTTATTTCATCAAAGGTAAAAAAAAATTAAATAATCAGTCAATTAATATAAAGATAAATATAAAAGATCTGATATATATATATATATATATATATTACATTTAAGTTTTATTTCATTTAAATTATTTTTATTATACGAGGGTGGATTCTACTCTGAGTTAGTCTGCTCTTTCGTTTACAAGAGTGAAATATTGGGTAGCAGAGTTTAAACGGGGCCGTACGAGCTGCCAAGACGAGCATCACAGTGGTTGACCAAATAAGGTGACGACTCCAGAAATGGTGAAGAAAATCCACAAAGCGGTATTGGATGGTCGTCGATTGAAAGTGCGCGAGCTAACAGACATAGCAGGCATTTCAAAAAGTGTGGTACATCGCATATTATCTGAAAAGTTGGACATGAGAAAACCGTGCAAGATGGATGCCGCGTTTGCTCACACTCGAGCAAAAACAGTGTCGTGAAGATGTTTCAATTGAGTGTTGATAACCATGGATGACACATGGGTCCATCACTTCACACACGAGACAAAAGAATAATCAAAACAATGGACTCAAAAGGGAGAACCGCCACCAAAGGAGGCGAGGACCGTTTCATCTGCAGGCAAGGTCATGGCATCGGTTTTTTGGGATGCGCGTGGAATAATTTTCATTAATTTTTCATTATTGCAACGTTTGAACGAAGAAATTAAGCAAAAACGGCCGCATTTGGCTAAGAAGAAAGAGTCGCTTCATCAAGATAATGTACCAGCTTACAAATCCGTTATTGGAATGGCCAAAATTAATGAACTGCGGCCTCATGCACCCTATTCGCAGTTTTAGCCTCCTCGGGTTATTTTCTGTTCCCAAACTTGAAAAAATAGCTCAGTGGTCAAAGATTTTCCAACGATGAAGTGATGTCGGCAATTGATGGCTATTTTGAGAAGCAAGACAGTTCTTATTATAAAAAGGGTATCGAACTTATTGAACATCGCTAGGAAAAGTGTATAGAGCTGAAAGGAGATTATGTTGAAAAATAACTATATTTCTTTCCAAAATTTTTGTGTTTTCTTTGTTGGGTTGGGTACTTCTGGGACCACCATCGTAGTGATAAAGAACAGTAAAGATATTGAATAAATTGAGTTAAAGAATACATATGTAGCATTTAAAACTATTATTGAACATACATATGTACATATAAAGTTGATTTAAAAAACAATACAGAATGGGTTTATTAAATATCATAGCAGGAAGTTATATTGTTCTTTTATATGCTTATTTCTAAATAACCATCATCACAGCGGATTATGAATCTACCCGAGATAAAGAGTAATTTAAATATAATTTTTAAATATCTTTAAAAAAATATACAAGACTACATAATACAAAAATAGGAATCAATATGAATTATTAAAATTTAATTCATTCATTATAAAAAAATATTACTTACAAATTACAATCGTATCATTAAATTTATCGAATATTTCAAATATCATTAAGTTTTTACGTAATATTTGGCACAGTTCAACGCTAGACTTATTTAATACAATTCACTCGCAAATTACTTTTAAAAAATATATAATATATGTAATATACATATACACACATTTATATGTAGCATCGTTCTGGAATGAATAGAATAAGTTTTATACGATTAGAAAAACCTTAACTCATTTTATTCTGTTCTTAAGGGAAAAATAACGTCTAATATACTCAATGACATTAGAAGTGTTACACCTAGAAGGAATAGTTTCCTGGACGTGATTTTTTGGTAATGTGATAAGCTTAAGTCAAGAATGAAACGATCAGATTTCCAAGAAATTTTATTAACATTAATTTGAAAAAAAATCAATAATGTGTTTGGCGACCCCGTAGCTGTAGACACTCCTGTACACGTCTAGGCATCGACAAAATAAGATGGTCGATGTCTGCTTGTGGCACCTCGTTCCAAGCAACTTGAACTTGATGAATTAACTGTGCCAGAGTTTGTGGAGGATGGTTCAAATTGGTCAGTCTTCTCCCCATTATGTCCCACACATGTTCGATGGGATTTAAATCCGGTGAACGGGGTGGCCACGGCAAAACATTAACGCCAGCTTCTCGTAGAAAGTCCATAGTACGACGAGCAATATGTGGACGCGCGTCGTCTTGCTGAAAAAGGACGTGTGGACGGCCATCTAGATAAGGCAATAAAGTGGTTTGCAGGACGTCATCAACATAATGCGCAGCTGTCATACTGCCCCGAATAAACAGAAGAGGTGATCGGCTTCCATATGCAATAGCCCCCCAAACCATTACTCCTACTGGACAGAAGAAGGTAGAGGAACACGAAACAGACCAACAGGTCAACCGAGGCGTACCGCAGAGCGTCAAGACAGGCACTTCTAATGTCATTGAGTATATATATTAAAATTTGATTTATAAGTCGAAAGTCTTATATACGAGTAATTATTTACGTTACATTACGAAGAATTGAAATTCGACTTTTATTTCAAAACTTTTTCAAATTAAAAAATCTTGAAAACGGCAAAAGTTATAAATTATCGACGCTTTGCTTCATAAGAAGGACGCATTTAGATATGTATATCAGTAATCTACCGATAATATATTCAACCTATTTAAATACCCGACGACTATTAGTAGCAAATGCCTCCTGACAGTCGTCTAATAATTTTAATTAAGCTGTCACGGACTTTAAAATATTCAAAGTGTTTCCTAACTGTTCCTTTTCTATTAGTGTTAATTGATAATGAGTCTATAATAGGAAGTTATTATATAACATAGACGGAGCACGGAAAAAACTATGAATGTACTTCTTTTATCACGATTTTCCATTAGAAACGCTCCAAGTAAATTGTTTACTCGAAAAATCGACCGTCGCCATACACCGAAATTAAATAACAGATTTAGATGTAAATTCGATACTTTATACGACCAGCGTTTATTGGACGACGGATATCCATTAGAGATAAAGCGATTTTTCCGATGGCTGGAGTTTCTTTTTATTTTTTTGAATAAATGGAATATGTCTTTCTTTTTCTTGACCCGCATACATATCGTTAATTTTGTTCAATCTCATTGAATATTCTGCAACGATACACTCAAAATAACCTTCCCTAAGTTGGAAGGATATATTGTATCGTATTATCTTAACACGTAACATCTTCGTTATCTAAAATACGATGCAACTGAAATTCTTTTAATTAAAAACGGGAAAAAAGCCTGTAATTTTCTATAATAATAATAATAATAATAATAATAAATTATTGATGTATATGTACATACACACGTCATTACATGATATAAATAAATAAAAACACAGAAAAGAAAACCTTTGTGGCTCACAATTAATACGCCACCAAACACGTTAAAACCCGCAAGATTTATACAAAACACAGTAACAATGAAAACATAAAAACACAGAAATGGCAATGTCAAAATTTATATTTCAGAAACTCACTGAATAGAAACAGTTTTCCACCAGCACTGTTTTTATTAATCTTTTGAGACTAATCCATGGTAGGCTCTTACTCCTATTAGACAAAGCATTGTATATCTTCACGGCCATGTAATTTGAACTTAGCTGACTTTTCCCAATGCGATGATACGGTATGACCAAACTACTCTGGTTTCGTGTTTCATATTCGTGAAAATCATCATTTTTGCAGAAATTCTCTGGCGACTTATGAACAAACTCCAGGCAAGCAAGTATATACAAGGATGAGAGGGTCAGTATTTTGTGTTTTCTGAATAGATTTACATAAATTGTTGTATTAGATACACCACTAAGGGCTCTTATTGCACTCTTTTGCACCCTGAAAACCGCCTCAGCCGCACCAGACGCGCCTCACATCAATAGGCCATACATGGCCCTACCCTGAAAATTTGCATAGTACACAGTCCTAGCCGCCTCGGGTGTAGCCACTAGTTTCACTCTTCGTATAGAGTATATTGCTGATGCCAGATTGCGACACAAGTTATCAATGTAGCACTCCCAAATCAGGTTGCTCGCAATCAGCAGGCTCAGAAACTTAATATTCACTTTGGGCTCTTATAGAATATATATAATACTTATGTACATGTACATATATGTAATTTATTTTTTAATATTTAAGAAAGGAACGAAACTAAAAATAACTATTCTGTTAAATGCACGAAAAAAATAAAGGCGAAAATCGAAATTCTTTTCCAGATTTAGCAGAATACTGTTTAGGTCATAACTAATCTGTTAAATTTGAAAAAGGATTTTGATGTTTGTCTTAAATTTTTTTCGTGCATTTAACAGAATAGAGTTATTTTTAGTTTCATTCCGTTTTCCCCTTTTTACCAATTAGTTTCGAACTCGTATTGGTAATTTTTTGTTATTCATATTAGGGTAAACATGAAATTATTTCTCGTGAATTAAAAAACACGTTTCCTTGTGAAATAGTACCTGGAATTACTAAGTTGATCTGTCGGAACAACTGATTTTTTAAGTTATTTAGATTTTTTTATAGTTTATAGAAACATACTATTTAGTATTTAAGTACGAACATTTTCTTTTAGTTATTGTCTAGATAAATTTTTCGCCCTAACCTCTACCAACAACTATTTCTAGTATTCTTCCAAATCGCCTTATATTTTTCATTTTTCTAGAATTATCTTGTTCTGAGAATAAGAATCATTTTACTGTGACCTAGAGTTATTTGAAAAATCACTAAATTTAAAATATAAGAAACAACTTAGTTGGAATTCAAAACTGTTGGGTTCAGTCTCGTAATATAGTGCCTTTAAGATAGAGTATTGCATTCACAGTTAGGTACGTTCGTGAATATATCTACTGTTTTAAATTATTCAGCAAGTTTAGAGTAGTTACGTAGAAAGTATTCACAAGGGAAAACATTTTTTATGCGGAAATGAATTTGTGACAAAATTAAAGTGATTGGACGACCGGCAGTTATATATAAAAGACCAATAAACAGAGAATTGAATATTGTCGACTTTCTTGTAGTTCTAATATGTTCGGAAGGTAAAAAACGAGCCGTCGGTGGTGTCGCTGTGACTTGTTGTTCTTTAGTTATCGTTTATATTAAAAGACCAATAAACAGAGAATAGCATATTTCGACAAAAACAAATTTTTTATTATCGAAAATAGTTTTATTGCTTTCGAAATATTCTCCTTGAAAATCGATGCACTTTTGCATCCGCTTAAGCCAATCCGAAAAGCACTACTGCCACTGTGAAGGCGGTATCTGCAGAATATGAGTTTCGAATGCCTCAACTGCCTCCTCCGGCATAGAAAACCGTTGATCACGCAGTTTATTCTTCACGTGTGGGAACAAAAAGATAGCACAGGATGTTAGATCAGGGCTCTACAGCGGATGACTCATCAATTCAATGTTCTGCCCTATCAAATATTCAACTGCTTGAACCGATCTGTGATAGCTCGCATTATCAAGGTCGAGAATGATATGTGGTTTTCGGTTTGTTTTCCTTATTTCTTCAAAAACTTTTGGCAAACAAATAGTGGTGTACTATTCGGAATTGACCGTTCTACAACTCTCTAATGGCACGGTTTCAACGTGACCGGTTTTTCCGGGATGTGCTTCGAGCGCGAACAACTTTTGTTGGTTTTAGCTCATCTTGGAAAACCCACACAGCCGACTGCTATTTACTATCGGGTTCATGCGTATAGATCCAAGATTCATCACCTGTGACGACTTTATAAATGTTCTTTGAAGCACCCCTATTGTATTTTTGTGCATTCCCTGGCATCGATCGACGCGAGTCCTTTTTTAAATGGTTGTCAAACTATGTGGAACCCAACGTGAACATAGGTTCTTAACGGCTAAATGTTTATGCAGGATCTTATGCGCGTTGGTGTTACTAATACCTAGAGATGCCTCGATCTCACGCTATATCACATGATAGTCTTGCATTATCAATTCGGGCACTGCATTAATGGTTTCCGACAAAACAACATTTGTGGAACGACATTCACGAAATTCATCGTCCAACGTCGTCCAAATTTAAATTCACTAAACGAACGATATACTGTAGTTTTGAATGGTGCTTCATCACCATATAAAGAATTCAGTTCGTCGATGCATTCTTGTTGAAATAATCCACGTCGAAAGTTATAAAAAATAATTGCACGAAAATGTTCGCGAGTTAATTCCATTTTTGCGCTTACATAAAATTTCCAAGTTACTGTCAACAATAGAAATAGCGACCGGATAATAAAACTGTCAAGGTAAATATATTGTCAAAAATGACAAACTTCAAGATGTAATCATCAGATCGAAGGCAGCACTAACAATGTTGCCAGTTCCCGAACTATAAATTTCGACTTTCGTATTAATAAATACTCTTAATACCCAGGCACTACAATATTAATTTTGATGATTATTAACAACATCGAATTAAGGCTTGCATAGCAGAAGCCGTTTGCGTTAATTTCGTGTCTTGGTCGATAATAAGCAAAAGCTTGGTAATTAAAAGGTATACCTGTTTATAATGTATGTGATTTACGTCTCTATATCGGGAATTTCATTGGGAACTTCATCGAGAATCAGAAGATATTCACTTCAATAGTAATTCTTTTCGCAAGATCATTGCGCTTAAACAGCTTCTTGCAAATCGTCGGATAGCAGGAATGTTAATTACACTTCACTACGGTATCTTACTGAATAAATTAAATAATTATATCGCGTAATAGTGACTCTTCTTCCAAGTTGATTAAAATTTTATGTCTTTAGGCGATGCGTTACACCATTTTGAGAGAATTGGCAGAAAATTAACCGATCCGGTTCGTTTTATATATTTTTCGTAATGTGTGAGATACTGGACGTTTTATACATTTTGTATATTTGAAACGAAGCATGAGAGCGATAATATGGTCGGCAGAAGAAGAGAGTAAGTAAACGAGATGTAAAAGAGATGTTCTTGAATAAAATATATGCATTCGTTTTACGATCCACCCAGCATGAATATGTATACTCTTTTTTGTACTTTTGTAGCTTAAAGTTTAATTAAATTAAAATTACATAAATTGAAAAACATCGTCAATTTCTTGCATAATAAAGAAGCAGGAAGAGAATGAAATGAAAGCATTAATAAAGATGCACGGTAACATGAGACCATGTGTGTTTTAAGCTGGACTGTTTCATTTAAAAATAAATACATTATTGCTGGCACATGTTAAATCGTCTTAATTTGAAATTAATTTAAATTTAAAAGTCAAATATATAGCATATAATTTTCAATTCACATATTTGTGCATATTAGGCAATGATATACATGATGATAATCGTTTTTCCTAATTGCTTATTTAATCAATTTTCAAAAAATATAAAGCTGACTATATTAACTTAATTAACATTTTACATTAAGGTTTTTTTTATACAAAACAGACTAGAAACTAATGATTAATTGTTGAGGTTATTACTTTGAGAAATTGCATTACACTAAGGAAAAAATAAATAAAACATTTTATCTAAATTTCACACTATATTATAAATTATATATTAACTCCGATTACGAGGATAACCGTTTCTATTTGTGGAATTTTTATTATCGAAAATAGTTTTATTGCTTTTCAAAATATTCTCCTTGAAAATCAATGCACTTTTGCATTCATTTAAACCAATCCGAAAAGCACTGCTGCCACTGTGAAGGTGGGATCTCCAAAATATGAGTTTTGAATGCCTCAATTGTCTTCGACGTAGAAAAACGTTGACCACGAAGTTTATTCTTCACGTGTGGGAACAAAAAGAAATCACAGGGTGCTAGATCAAGGCTGTACGGCGGATGGCTCATCAATTCAATGTTTGCCAGGTCAAATAATCAATTGATTGAACCGACCTGTGAGAGCTCGCATTACCATGGTGGAGAATGATCTGTCGTTTTCGGTTTGTTTTCGTTATTTCTTTAAAAACTTTTGGCAAACGGATAGTTCTGTACCATTCGGAATTAGCCGTTCTATAGCTCTCTAAAGGCACGATTGCAACGAGACCGGTTTTTTCGTAAAAACAGGCGACTATTTGTTTTGATGTGCTTCGATCGTGAACAAATTTTGTTGGCTTAGGTTCATCTTGCAATACCCACACAGTCGACTGTTGATTACTATTGCGCTCATACGTATAGATCCAAGATTCATCACCTGTGACGACTTTATAAACGTTCCTTGAAGCACCGCCATTGTATTTTTTGTGCATTTCTTGGCACCAATCAACGCGAGTCCTTTTTTGAGCGGTTGTCAAATTATGTGGTACCCAATATGAACATAGCTTCTTAACGGTTAAATGTTCATGCAGGATCTTATGCACGCTGGTGTTACTAATACCTAGGGATGCCTCGATCTCACGGTATGTCACATGATGGTCTTGGATTATCAATTCAGACACTGCATTAATGTTTTCCGACATAACAACATTTGTGGGATGACCTTCACGAAATTCGTCGTTCAAAGAACGCCGTCCAAGTGTGAATTCACTATACCAACGATATACTGTAGTTTTCCATGGTATATATAATATGTAATGGTAATATAAAGAATTCAGCTCGTCCATGCATTCTTGTTGAGATAATCCACGCCGAGAGTTATAAAAAATAATCGCACTAAAATGTTCGTGAGTTAATTCCATTTTTGCGCTTACATAAAATTTTCAAGTTACTGTCAACAATAGAAATAGCGACCGGATAATAAAACTGTCAAGGTAAATATAATGACAAACTTCACGATGCAATCATCAGATCGGCGGCAACACTGACAGTGTTGCCAGTTCCCGAAATATAAACTGCTACCCTCGTAGGACATTATGTTATTATTCCACGACTATTCCACGTTTGGAGAATAATATATAAGGATTTTGCCATTATGGACGACGCATTTGTATATTTAATTGTCTTTCAAGTAGCAGCCTTGCTGAATTTGCTTCTTGCCACTCGTGATTGTCTATGTCTATCATTTCGTCATGAAACGATGCACTCTTCAATAAGGTTTTCATTTTATTCACATGTTTCATCAAAATTCATTTTCAGTTAGCGACTCCTTTACATGTACTAATTCCTATTTTGATCCTTGTAGTAGTCCAAATCTAAGAACATTTTGTTCAAAAATTCTAGTCAACATGGGTATGTTGACTAGAAGGAAAGTGAAGTGGGTACTTTCCTTGCCAAGGGACAAAGAAATACAATATTTCTCGTTGATTACATAAGTTCGTGATGAATTTTGCGACCAGATCTGAGCCTATGTGCTTACAATATTACTTTAACTCAAGAAGGGAAATCAAGCGATCATTTGTTGTGATGGAGATTAAGTAATTGGGTTATAGGAAAACTTGAAAATGATCGCTTACTTCTGGCTTAATGATTTTGTGTATAAATAAAAGTGCCGTATCTGGTACAAATATAAGCCAGAAATAGTTCATGAATTTCCATCCACTTAAACTGACTACCTTCACATAGGCTACGTTTCATGCTGAAGGTGAGTCGTGAGACCATACTTTCTTTACAACAGTATTGGTAATTCCGAATATAATGGTACTAGCTATCACTCTCGAGATTTTTCTTGATCCGAAATGGATGCCCTCACTTTTTTCTACAACGGTGTTGGTAATCACATTACAGTAAATGGTACTCGCTATCACTCATTGCAAGATTTTTCGGTCCGAAATGGATGCCTTCGACTTAAACAACATATGGTTTCAATGAGGCAGTGTTACTTGCGACACTACAACCAACCCGCTTACTGAAAGAGAAGTTTGGGGAATCTATTATTTATAGAAGTGAACAAATTCATTATCCTCTTCGCTTCTACGATTTGATACCCAAAACTTCGATGCCTTCAACTAGAACAACATGTGGTCTCAATGAGGCAGTGTTACTTTCCACACTCCAACCAACCCGCTTACTGAAAGAGAAGTTTGGTGAATCGATTATTTATAGAAAGGAACAAATTAATTATCCTCCTGTTCTGTGGAGTTCTGTTAAATTGTAAAGATACGCCAACAAAGAAGCAACACTGTACAACTTGCAAGCCTAAATTAAACATGTCATTGCTGATATTCGACCAAAAATACGTGAACAAACTGAAGAAAATTAAGTTAAAGGGATTCATCCATGTCAGCATTACCGTATAAGATATTTGAATTATGTTTTCCATTAATAATGTTATTGACTGTATTTAGCACCGAACTAAAATTGCTCTTAAATTTCTCGTATGTATTTTTAGTTAATGAAAAAACCTATAAATAAAACTAAAAAAATGCTCTAAGAAATTATTTACACTTAATAATTCTATGGCTTAATATGATGTAATATATGATAAATGGAAGTCATTGTAAATAAACTCAAGCTGATTGGTATGAATAAATTTTAGAAAATTATTATAAAAAATAAGACTCTTTGGGGAAATTTTGAAATTCACTAAGGCGAACAAGAATCAAGTGAAAAAATAGTGATAGGAATTATTTTATATGCATAAATTATATTTTTTATGTATTTCTAGAGTTTTATTTAGAAATCCCTGTATAAAAGCTTATCTGTTGTCGAACAATTACAGAGTAATATTAGTAATGAATCATTACTATATAAATATCAGAAAGCGGATGTTGAGAATTAATATTTGTTTCTGCATATCCGTTCCATAATAACAATGTAATGTACATGCAGTGATGGACATCATTGTGCATTATATTAAGCTGTTAATAAAATTGTTTTTACTAACTGAAGACAAGTTGACTATAACAACATAGACATACAGTAATGCATTTTTATCAAAGATTTATTTATAAGAAAAACATAATGTACCATGTTTCATTGATAGGCACAAGTATTATTACACTTTCAAACAGATACTTTAAGCCCCAACTCGTACTTTTGCTTTTGAATTTTACACGTTTGCGGACGATGTTTCTCGAACAGCACGCTATAATAGTGAAATGCAAGGCTAGGCAGACCAAACTTGAAAAATAGAAAATTATGAAGCGGTTAATTTAGGAAAATAAGTCGTATACAGAAACTTCGTTCCTTATAAATAGAAGCTGTTCGGTTATTCAAGACAGTTAATAGAAGACAGTACTAGAAAATTTTAAACTAAACAAGAAAGAATGTTAATTTAATAATTAAGCGAAATCAAGAAAAAGATCTCTTAATGTGGCAAACGAAACACAAGAAAGAGTTGTGCAACATGTTGACCATCGTTGAGGATTAACTCAGAGGAAAGCATATATTAACAGACTAAATTAAAAGAAGATTTGCATTTGGAAAGGTCTATAATATTACATATTTACTCCTCTAAGAATCTGTGATATTTTCCGGCAAGAGAAAATATTATATTTTTCGATACCATGGACGCAATTTGATATTATGTAAAGTTAATACATGCTTAATTAGCATTTGTAGATCCTGTGAAGTATAGTTAGGCGGCATAATGGTATGACAATGTACGGCTGTATCAAGTATTTACGATATAGTTTCCATTCATTCCACCATAAAAAGGTATCCATATCAATTAGGTAAAGACCTACTTTTCGATCTTGAGAACAAGTCTCACCGACTTTACTTTATCAGAACCAGTTGGATTTTATGACTAAGGCGCCAACACTTTATCTAATAAGTGGCACAAAATAATTGCAAAATAAAAGCGGATATTATCGTAGATTAGGGTACAATTGTTTTATTGATAAAATAGTTGTACTAAGAGAATTATTACTCAATCTGATAAGTGCCTTAGCTATTTTTGAGAAAATGTTAGCACAGGTAGAGCAGAATATTGAAGACGTGTTTACGGAAAATATCTTCCGAAGAAGAAATTAGTATTTCTCTTGTCGTGTTGTCTTCCACGAGCAGCAATTTCTACCACAATTTTACGACCAATTTTTCTTTTTACTGACGAGGAGATTACACGAAATGGAATTTTTAGTTTCCACAATACTCATGTCTGGACCAACGAAAATCTCCATACTACAGTGGAATCCAGAGCTAAGTACCTTTTCCATTGAACATTTAAATGGTTATTGTATTAGACTACATTCCTTTGAACGGAAATCAACAAACGTGGCTCCAGCATCCTGGTGCCCAATACATTTTTTGATTGCCGTTAGATATAGATTGTTGGAAAGAGGTGGTCCTGTAACATGCCTGGTTTTTCCTCCTGTTTTCTTTGTAAATTTGAAAACTTTTGGGTAACGCGTGTAAATGACCTCGTGAATTTTAAAACAAGGATATTACCGAATCCGAACCAATATCGGCGATTTTAGAAATAATTCGAATATCCCTGCAGCAGAGATGTCATGGCTACTGTGAAATGAAAGAAGGGAGCTTAGAAAATCTAATTTGACTTTTCGCTGTTTTCAGTTGTTTATAAATTACATTATTAGTTTGGACGTACGTAAAAAAAGTGGTTTAAACCCATTTAAACTCATGTTCATTAAGACTTCTGTGCATATATTCAGCCATACCATCACCTCTCAAAATTTGTGATAAATTACATAATCGGTATATGTTTTAAACACTGTATGTTTTAAAAGGATCGAGGGGCTGTGACATGTGTGGAGAGCGGAACCAGAAAGCTGCATAAGAGCAATAATGTAATGATATTCTAGTAATAAAAGAAGAATAGGTAGACCAAGAACTAGATGGCAAGGTAAAATGGAGGAAGATATCAAATATATAGGAATACCAAAATGGAGAGAAAAAACAGAAAATAGACAACTATCTAAGAAATGAAGATCACAATAATAGGAAGTAATCCACATCAGAAAATGGACTGTAAGGGCCCCCGTATAAGAAGCAGTGAAGCTTCATACGCAAGTGTAGTTATACTAAGAAGATTGGTGTTATCAAAATAATGGTTGTATATAGTTTGTCTTTCTAAAAGTAATTAAAAAAATTATTAAAAATTAACTATTTTACTTTATTCACTTTTTAATAATGTCTCACTATATGTGTATAAAGTAATTTTACTCTAACAATGGTATTGTTGATTTTATGTTCCACCAAAATCATATAGGAACTATTGCACGTTTATGCATACATACATTAATTTGGTTATTAGCCTTAAATTTTTTATTCTTCCTGTTTGAAGCCAGTCGTCGATCTAATATGTGACCGCATAAAGTCGACAAAATCGCGCATCATAAAAACTTGGACAATAGGAGCATCCGCAAAATATCTCAATTCTTTGGAGAGCCACGAAATAGAGGCATTTATTAAACACCGGACCATTTAATATACGGCAACTTTTCTTTCTTTTGGACATGATATAAAATTCAGGACATCTTAAGCTTTAACAAAGAACAAAATGAATGAGACAAAAAATATTGTTAAATTTGTGCCGTAAAGAATCTTGAGTTGCCAACAGAAATATTATATGTTTGTCTACATGAGACAATGTAATTATTGTATTATACAAAATAACAAAGCAAGTAATAGGATCACCTTCATTTATATAACGCAACGAAATATAAAAGCATAAACAGCAGGTGAGAGATAAAAAAGAATTCTTATTGGTTCTTCGAAAGTGGTAGACGCAGGTGGAAACGATTTTAACAAATAAATGGTTTAGGTATAAATATTACTATGTAACATATTATGTTACTCTGCATAAAATACGTAAAATACTAGTAATATTAAGAAAACAAAAAATAAACAAGTGAATACCTACAACGAATTGAGTAAAACACGTCAATAGCTATATCATTTGAATATAACATTCTAAAATATGGAACATGTGATGACATGTAATGTATACTTTAACAACGCGGAAATCAACAAAACTATCTTCATACTACGCACACTTTTACGTGTGTAAGTTATTATCTTGCATTACGTAAATATTACTATAAAATAATGTAAATGTAGTATAAGTATTCATTCTAACAAATAAAAATAAATTATCCATGTCTAAATACGTATGAAATTGATTTCAATGTCTAAGTAATACATGTAAGTTGGAATATATTTGAAAAAAGAACTGTAAGGAAGAACGCTCCAAGAATCTTAAGACAATAAAATTATATTATACTTTACGAAACATTGACAACGACTCTCAACATGTCTTTCTACACCTTCATTGCCAGAAACTCAGCAGAACTCCTATCTTCGAGAGTGACGATCGTTCAGATATTCGCACATTACCGTCCTATTAGTATTCCAACGAGCCATGCTAGAATATTTGAACGGTTACTTTATTCTAGTGTTTATGCCTATGTTCGACCATATATCTCTATAAATCAATTAATGGTGTATCGATCGACACTTACCAACTTAGTCGAAATAAAACAATTTATTAATGGATAGATGGATAAACAACAGTAAATAGACGTGATATATACGGACTTCGCAAAAGCCTTCAATAGAATTGATTATCTTGTTTTTCTTTCCAAATTAAATCTTTTTGGATTTTTAATTCCGAAAGTTACACTGTTGGAATCATACCTTCATAATAGAACGTGTCATGTTTCTTACAAAACTCTAATTGCGTCAGTGCTTCATCAGGTATTCCGCAGGGATCAAATTTTGGGCCGTTACTCTTTGGATTTATACCACTGATCTCCTGACCACAGTTGATAGCAAAGTTTCACCTTATGTTGATGATTTAAAAATATTTTCTTCAGTTGCATCTATTTCTGATTATTTAAACTTACAGCATCGTCTTAAGTTATTTGCAATTGGAGTAAGTCTAATAAAATAATGCTTAATGTTAGAAAATGCAAAGCCGTTATCTATTCCAAGTGTAATAATACGCTTGTATATGTAATTTTGCTTCGTGTTCTCTTAGTTTTGCCATCCGTTTTTACGCTAAGACTGTTATTTTATCCATTTGTGCGTTCCAAACTTGAGTATATAGCCATTATTTCGTACTCACACTATGTATACTTACATCTGAAATTTGAGAAAGTCTAGAAGAGATTTCTGCATTTAAAGCTGGTAGGGTGTATCCTCGTGGTGTTGACTACGTCAGTTTACGTCAAGGTTTTGATTTCCAGTCGCTTTCAGTTAAGCGCGATTTACTTAGTGCCAAACAAAAGGTGTCAATAATACAATTGACCCACCATCTACTCTGTCGCAGGTAAACTTTATTGTCCCTCGAGGTTCAAGTCAATTTAATAACACCTTTCTGGTTCTTAAAGCTAGAACGAATGCGTTATGTAAAGCCCCTCTATTACATATGTGTCGGAATGCTCATGTTTTATTTGGGAATCCATTCCAATAGCGTTAGTGATAATATTTAATTCACTTGCAAACCTAATTTTTATTGATTTTTCTTATTTATTTAGTTTTAATTTCACTTTTTTATAAGGTACTTTTGTAATTACTTACTTACCTTTATAATAAATATACAAGTTTTTAATGACCAATTCTGAATTTTTTTAAAGATAATTGTTTGTATTTCCCAATAATTTTTTAATACACCAAGAAAATTATTTCTTTATATAGTTTCTTTTTTCACTCAACGTATTTTTCTCGTATACAGGTGTTCCAAATTATGTTAATTAATATGGCCACTGGTGTGAAAGTACTATTGGTCGAATTATTAAAAAATTTCATGAGACCGGTTCCGTGGAAGATCAAAAATGTGAAAAATACAGTCGTAGTGGTCGTTCACAAGAAAATATTGGTTTGGTTCGTGAAAGTGCTGCTGAAAATCCTGAAATGTCCATTTGACGACGTTCACAATAACTTGGACTTAGTGGAACAACAACGTAGCGTATTTTACACAAGGATTTAGCTCTGAAGGCGTATAATGTTCAATTAACACAGGAACTGAAACCATTAGATCATTTAAAACGTCGTTCATTTGTCAATTTCATCAATGAACAACCAGCTGATTTTTTCCAAAAAATCATGTTTTCCGATGAGGCACATTTTGAACTTGATGGCTATGTTAATAAACAAAATTGCCGTATCTGGGGTGAGGAATATCCACGAATTATTCACAAGAAATCTATGCATCCTAAACGAGTTACTGTTTGGTGTGCATTATGGTCAGGTGGTGTAATTGGACCATACTTCTTTGAAAATGCTGCTGGTGAAGCTGTAACTGTCAATGGTGATCGATATCGTCAAATGATAACCGAATTTTTGGGGCCTGAATTAATGAATATTGATATAGAAGATATGTGGTTTCAACAGGATGGCGCTACACCTCACTTTGCACACGAATCAATTGATTTATTGAGAGAAAAATTTCCTGAACGTGTAATCTCAAGAAACGGTGATATTAATTAATTGGCCACAAAGATCATGTGATTTGACACCGTTAGACTATTTTCTTTGGGGTTATTTGAAAAGTCAGGTTTATAAGAACAATCCACAATCAATTCCTGCTTTGAAAGATGAAATTATTCGTGTCATTGGTAAGATAGGGCCTCAATTGTGGAAAATGTCATTGAAAATTTTAACAAAAGAGTGGACGTTTGTGGAGCTGCAGGAGGAGGTCATTTGACAGATATTATTTTTCGCATATAAATGTCATAAGTGATACGTGATACTTCAATTGCCAATAAAATTTTTGAAAGTGAATGTAAATTATGTGTGAAATTTGAAACATCCTTTATATTGTTTTAGCATAATATCTGTAATTTTATTTTTCGCAAACCATATATAGCTGTACTCTAGTATGAATAGTAGTAATAATTACAGACTTTATAGCAGTATCTTTACCTAATACCAAGTTAAGAAATTTTCGCTAAAATTAGATAAATGCAAGTTTTGGTCTGCAAAACGATTTTTAACAAATACTTGTTAAACACTTTTTAACAAATCGGTCCAAGAGTAGGTCTCATACTTTACAATTGTCGCATTTTATCAAATCTATTTTAATTTAACATAGGTGTATTTAGTTCTACATTCACTTTATGAATTTCATAGATAGAAACTTGAATTTGTTCCAAGAGAGCTTGTGAAATTTCTACATTTCGAGTGTTCAAAAGTATAGATTCAGTTAAGGCTATTAGTGGAATTTATCTATGCAGTTATTTTGCTATATTCTATCTATTATTTAAATATGTTTTTGAGTTTTATTTGGCAACTAGTTCAAATATAGATTATTGTTTATCGGATATGTATATGGAACGCTTGCAATATTAATCAAGTCATAGTGTTACTGTAAATTCTTTCTAAAATATCTCACTTTTGCTTCTAAGTTAATATTTTTGATTTAATATTGTGCATTTAAAACTTTAGAGTCAGAAATGACTTCATATTTATTTTCATTTATATTTTGTGGAAAGACGCTTGTATGTAAGAGACGTGTCATATTCAATATTGATTTTATCAATTCTTATTTAAAACGAAACTCGTTCTGTACTCTGAGTATTAAAATTTATTTCAATAGTAAATCCATTAGCTCGCTAAACAAAATAAATAGTTCTGAGTAATACAAACAAAAATTGCTTGCACCAATCGAAGGCGCCGTCTGTTTCCGAACAATCTTCGGACATCCAGGTAAACATTTACTGAAATTCTTACGCCCCGGCACATAAATCTCTCCTTACTCGATATCTCCCTCTTCACCCCGACCTAACCTTCCACAGTCAAACGACCCTGCGCTGCGTCCTGACGCGTTGAACCGTATTAGACGCCGACTCTATATTTGTTCTACTCGAATTGGTTTAAACAAGTGCTGGTGTAATTGGGAACTAAATTAAACATACATGAATCAATCAGGTCCACAAACATATAGACCTACTTATACGTACACACATAAATGTTAGCGGAAGGTAATAAATACAATGATGGATGACCTACCTCTCTCCCTACTCCTCCAACCTAATGCCTTTTTCTCCTTCTCTTTCTGTATGTATCTCTCATACTTCCTCTGGCTTTTCGTCTATCCGAAACACGATGGTCGAGGTGATGTTGGTGCGACGACGCTGGCCACCGGTGCCTAGAACGGGGGTTACAGCGTAGCACGACGCCGGCGATGCCGCCGTCACCAGACAGATGGACGCCCGGCAGCGACCGATGCGCCACCAGACGCCTTGCGCGCACAAATCAGACACGAACATCATCACACAACTACAACACACACGTGACACCTGCAACAATAATAATTAATCAAGTTGAGCACATTCTCCATCCTTTACCATAATAAAACGTATGCAAAACGAGAGACTTTTGAGAATTTAGTTTTGAAAATGATGGTCACAAGAAGTATTGTCATATGGTATTATATAACCTTTTTAAAATTAGAACATATTAAATTAAATCATTTCATAATTTAGTGAATCTCTACCGAAAAAATGTTTTTGTATCTCTATAATTGAACTCAATCAATAATAAAATTGATAACGATTTATTTGTAACATATAAAACGTGTTTTTCAGGAGATATCGTCCACTTGCGATTTCATATTACTCCAGTTTTTCTTTAAATCCATGCTAATGGATTCTAATTTATATAATTTATAAATAATTGAAGCAAATAAAAAACTCCGTGAATGCAGTGAAAAGAAAAAAAAAGTAGTCATTATCCAGTTTATATAATTGCAAAAAATGATCGTTATATTTTGGAATAAAAGTTTTTTCTCTTTGAGAGAAATATCTGATACGTGGCCGTGTATGGTTTCATACCTTAATATTAGAGCGGTCAATTTTTATCACCGCGAAACTATGGAGTCTGATGAAGTAAGTGCGTAAGTATGTATGTACCAACAAACATATAACTAATTGTGAGCACAGCGATCGCCCTTAAAGAAGTCACCGTAAATATTGGGTAAATACTTATTACGAACCTGGTGCGAAGACAAATGTGACCGTTCTATTTAACACACTATGATACAAAATACAACCTGTACGTGCCACCACATTGAGAAATCCAACGCTTTTATTTATTACACTAATAAAAGTACTTAGATTTTATATGTGTATATTCTCCTAGCACAAAAAATATAATTATTATTGTTTTACTTATTCCATTCTGTGTATTAAATTGTACGTAGTTTAACATATATTTTATTATATGTAATTATTAATAAGTAATAGATGTAATGCATCAATAAATATCAAAATAAAGAAAATATTTTAATATTTCCCGACGAAAAATTTACTTCCAAGAAGCTCCTAAAGCGGTTAGGAATTTTTATAGAAAACCCTCTTTTTTCATACATATTACTATTGAACAATTCTATTTATTCATCATCATAAACCTATACAAATTAATTAAATCAAAAAGGTAAAGGATATTACTTTTACGTGAGTTTTCATATTAAAAAATATTTGACTTGGCTTCACAAGAAAGTTTTCAGTTTTCATAAAATATATGCAACATCTATTTCATATGTGCAATTTATACTAAATTCAGATTACAACATACAATGTGATCGAACAACAAATGTTAGATGATTGACTGCTGTAACAAAATAAAAGCAAAAGCGGATAATTTAGATCAGGTATGGGCAAGCTTTGACATGTTGTGGGCCAAACTTTAATGTGCAAATACGTTCGCGGGCCGCGTTTAAAAGTAGTGCATTTTAAAGTAGTGTTCATAATTTTTATTGATAAATATTAGACAGGAAATAATACGGCAATGTTATTATAATACAATTTATTAAAGTAACAAAATGAAATGAAAAAAATAGGTACAACATTATAATTAAATCGTTAAATTTGGAATTGTTACAAACTACGAAAGTTAAATAGCGACACCGAAATCCATGAGACACTTGAGCTTGAATTTGGGAAATTAATCCATCGATGTTTGGATTAATTCCATTGATACAAAGACGTAAAGAATTTTCCAAATTATCGTCGGTCAGCTTTGTACGTTATTTTAATTTATTAACTTTCATCATTGAAGAACTGTTCACGTTTAGTACTGCCAAACGCACAAATCAATCTTCTTGCGAATTTTCTAAGCTGCGGAGAACGGTCTTCTTTGAGGTATTTTTTGTAGAAATCGCACAACTCCACGTCTTCAAATTTAGATTTTAGGAGTGAGTTTTCTTGAGTAAGTAGTGTAATATTTTTTTAATTGGGTTTTTCAAAATGTCTCGCGGGCCGGATTAAATCTTACACCTGGCCGATTGTTGCCCATATATGCTTTAGAGCAACAGTAACATTCAAACGAGTTCGTGATGTTAGAGTGTCCAAGGGTAGTTCAACAGAATTATAAAGAAGGTCTTCGTATGAAAAAAGATCTTTAACCATTACTTAACTGACAATGTCGTCCTAAACTTTTCTTCAAAACTCATCTGGCCTGAATCAGAAAAGAACTGCAGATTAATCATAAGATTGTAGAAGAAGAAGAGAAAATTGGAAGCGATAATTTGGCACCAAATTTTTCCAACTCAGTAATGAATAAATATTGCCAATAAATATAAAATTAATTCTAACTGAAATTATATTTTAGAAAATGTGGCAGGAACAAAACTATAATTAATTATTGTGAAAACTGTTTTTTAGCGGTAGGTGTTTGAAACCAGAGCAAACTAAGGAAACAAAGATTAAGGATAAACTATTAAAATGAGTAACGGAAGTGGAACATGCAAATATATTGAGGAAGGTGTTAGAGACATGGCTGTCAAATACTACGTTTTGAAAATTGGCAGGGATCAGTGCTACAGAGACAAGCGAAAAGCAAAAGTAAAAGAAGAAGAGAAATCGAACCTTAAGGTATCTATCATCAAACTGTAGAGTACATTCAGCTTGACACACTATAACCTTTCTAGGTTTATCTTGGAGAGGATTTGCTGCTATAACGACGGAAAAATTTAAGACCTTTTCAATAGATGTAAATGTTCCGACTTAATATATCTGTTATAAATACAATTATTTAACCATCTTGAACCTTCCATAATTTTTGAAAACTGAAAAGAATTTACCCATCTCCATGGTACTACCTTTCTCAACTACATATCTTTGTCAGCCTAGATTATTCGCCTACACAAGTACCAAACGAAAGCATAAAATCGTGCATTCGCTCGCAACTAACATTAATTAAATTCTGCGTCCTAATTTAGGCCTACCATTGCACTGCATTAAATAGGAATTGTCTTCTATAGCGAATAATAAGGATTTCGAATAACAAGTAATTAGCGGATAGTATTTGAATGGAACTGAAATTGAGTTTATTGCATGGATATCATTGCTGATCTTACCAATAATGTAAAATATGTTGTAACTTGAATGGTGTGTTTCAGTTTGAAGGAATTTTCGTGTTTGGCCAAGTTTTGATAAAATCATAGCGACCGGTGATGGTTGAGAATAAGTTTTGACATAAGAAATTTCAAAGTTTGAAATAATTACATTACGTGGATATTGCGCAATTGTTTATACATCCTTTTACTTTAGATTCCCTTAGTATCTATCTTCGCTATTTTCCGATTCCCATAATACGACATCTAAACTTAAAAGCCTTTACTAATAGAAACTGATTCCAAAAAAAACTCCACGAATTAAAACTGTAGGAGACCAGTAACCTAGCCATTTTCCAAATTTAAAACTGTTATTTATTACACAATTCGAAATACTGCATGTATATATTAGGTTAACCAGTTTTCAGATTTTAATTTGAAAATAAACATTTTTTCCATGTGAAACTTTTTATAATTACACTCTACATTTAATGTAAAATAACAATTAATTTATCATGTTATATTTAGTTTTCAAAGAAAATTATTATAAGATATTTATTTATCAAAAGCGCCGGGACTTAAAATACATCTGTCAGATTATTTTAAATTGGTATAATTCCTGTCGTACGTTTGTCAAAGATAATTATATACCTTTACGAGAATTTTATGAATGAGTATCCGTGCTTAAGTCTACTTTTAAATTGTGGTTATGCTAATTAAAAGAAAAACTGAAATCATTAGAGAAACCTTGTCGAATTAAGCGTCTCTCCAGAATGAGAATATCTTATGACATATATATGTATATACGTACATGCAAGTATCTTAAAAATAGCATCTCTAAAGATATAAAATCGTATAACTTCGCTTACAAATGTATATCACATCATCTGGAATGGTTAATTATAAGATTTGAATATTTTTAAAATGAAATAAATTTATTTTGTCACGGAAAAGTACTCTTTACAGATAAAGTGAAATAATATACAGATTGTGATGAAAAACGATCATTAAAATTTATGGTCGTGTTCCTTTCTTTCCCAATTTGAAAAATTAAGTAAAATAGTCAATTGAAATGTATGTAGCAATCTTATTTGAATACTGAAGGTTGTTTGGAATGACAATAATAGTTATCTAAAAAAAAATAATTCTTTGGAACCGTGAATTAATACAGAAAAAAACATTTATTGGTAAGGTTTCATCACCTATAAATTCAGAAATTTATTTATTTCAAATACGAATTAAATAAATTACACTAACATGCATTAGTATGAAACAGAGATTAGATAAAGTGTCGGCTATACTAAAAATATATTTGTTACATGCGTACAAAGATATTAGTTTACATTTTTAAAAATTTTCTCCATTTTAATATAACACGTTGCCTCTATAATTAATTGACTGTTTTATATGACCAAAAAAAAAGGTAAATAGTTTAGTAAATATATTGAAATTTTCATATCAAAATTAAAGAAAAATACTCTTCATTTTTTTCTACTTTCAAGTATAAAATTTCTTCAATATGTTTTCTTTATACACAAACAATATGTTTGTATAAATTCATATAACTAATTTTGGTGAATTTTGACAGCATTAGTAATTATATTTATACCGCGTTTCTCAATAAGGATATAACAATTTTGTATTTAAATAAAGCACAGAATAATTGAGATGTTGGGCTGAAATTTATTAATAAATTTTTCAAATCAAATTCCAGGTGCAGTGCACATGGAATTTGATTACGTTCTAATGACCACAGAGAGCACGTTTGCAGCGATCGATTCTTCAATTTTCCAACATTCTTTCACACATATCAGCGCGACCGTTGGCAATTTCGCGTTCGATATTGTCCCTGAGATCCTCTAACCTTGTTGGCTTGTTGACACAAACCAACGGCTTAACGTAACCCTATAAAAGGGCGTTAAGTCGTGTCAGCAAGATGGCCACTCAACCAGACTATTTCTCAAGATTACACGGTTACCGAACTTCTCCTTCAATAGATTAATTGTTTGACCAGCTGTGTGGCATGTGGCCTCATCTTGTTGGAACCACATATCACCGATGTCAAGTCTATCCAATTTCGGCCAAAAATAGTCTTTCAACATGGCACGATTACAAATCTATTGACCGTAACAAGGCGATCATTTTTCATCGACGAAAAAATGTGGTCCAAACACAACTTTGTCATAAAATAATGAAATCTCTTGAAGCACATGTGGGCTTGTTGCTCTCCAATAACGCATATCTTACTTATTGACAAAGTTATTAGGCCAAAAATGAACTTCTTCGCTGAGGATGATTTTTCAATGAAATTCAGGGTTTTCTTCAAACTTTAGCAGACCACATCGGAGAAGTTTCTGCGCTTCAAATGATGAAAAGACTTCAGTTCTTAAGCTAATTTGATTTTGTAAGGATATAAGCCAGGATCTTTACCTAAAATTCACCACACTGTGGATTGACAGATTCCAAATTCCTGTAAAGGACGCAGAATAGACTGATTTGTCTCATTTTGAGCTCAAGCACTTACGCTTACAATATTTTCGGTACTTGAACCAGTGCACTCTCTCACTGCCAGAGGAACATCCAGTAGTGAATATTTTGACTCGAATTTATGTACTACAGCAGGCACAGCCTGTTTGGTGGACCGATTATTATGACCGAAAATCGTAGTAAGCGCTCTTAAAGTTGCGACCTCCGACTCGGAATTGTAGTAGTAATTTTTAATAATTTCCAAACATTGCTAGCTCGTGAACTTCACCATGATAAAAGTGTTAATCTTGGCTGACGTTTTGACGTTGGCAGATTATGAAAAACGTTCAAGGGTGCGTTCGTATTAAACGACAAAATTTTTATGTCCGTATTGGAAAACCTAATGAGTCAATCTTTAAATTTAAGTTGAAATGTGCGTGAATAGGTCATACCAAGAAAAATATACCGATAAGTAACTTATTCCCAAATGAAGACAAAAAAAATAGAAGAAGAATAATAAGCACTCTAATGTCCTATCAATTTTAACAAGACAATATTTAGGGAACGAAGATAACGTATGAAATGGTAGTATATCGACTTAACAGTCCACAATCAATTGTCATTACAGGTAATCATACGCAGATGAATGCGTTTACTTGTTTTTCACATTATATAATGTGAAATGTGGTTGAATTCCGTCTAGTACAAAATACGAAAAGCCGAGGGAGAAAACTGTGGCATAATAAATCAATTGTAAAGCAAATAAAAGCTAATCACACTGTTTCTTCTTGGAAAATTAGAAATTAGTTAAAAATAAATGTTTTTCGAAAAATATTGTAGATATACTAAGTGTTGTAAATGTTAAGTGTCGTTTATAAAAAGGAAAGACTAAAAAACGCTCTACAAACTATCAAAAGTCAATTATTAAGTATACGATTAAAACCACTAAATAATAGATTATTGGATTGGCCTTTTTACCACCAAAATTATATATAACTGAAAATTGAAAACAATTTCTGAACTAAAATGACGAAATTAATATAAAAAATTATCTAGAATAACTGCAAAAAGTAAGGGTATCTTTTTCATAAAGATATTAATACCACTTAAATAAAAGAAGTTGCAAAATCGTGCAATTCATTAAAATGATTGTCAACAATGCACCGCGCCAAATATTGTACAAAATACACTTAACCGAGAAACACTGATATCAGGACGCAATTACTCTACTGTTATTTAATATATACCTACAATTTATTATATTGTATTATATTAAGTAATCCTACTGAAAGAAAAATGTAAAAAGTACAGCGACCCATACAAGAACCTATCTAGATAGTAGAACTGGAAAATGCGGATATTATACGTTTAAACACAAAATAAGCGGCTTGAGAAATTAGAGAAGGAAGCAAAAACAGTTTGGCTTAAAATTAGAGAATTAACACCCATAACGGGAAAATTATTCATAAATTAGCAAGAAACAAAGCAAGACCAGATATTGTTGATATTCCTGGTGAAACGGAAGTCGACATTAGAAAGATTATGCCAAGAACAATAAGGTTTTAGAAACTTAAACAATTTCTATTACAACTCATCTAAGTGAAGAAATAAGGATCTGAATAATAAACAGAAATATCAAAGTCGTGTTGTTATGCAGTTGCGAAATGTAGTGTCTAACAAAAACCTAAAGAGAATTCGAATTTTCACAAATACTATCTCAGAAGGATCTTAAAAATATTCCGAACAAATCCCATCACAAAAATGGACTAGGGGCACGACAAATCCAGAAACCAATGGCAGCGTAACCAAAAGGAGCAAATGAAACTAGATTAGAAACATATTTAGAAGAAGAAGGCGCAATTACTAGAGATTCATCAACAGTCATTTGGGGAAGAGTTACAGAATTAAAAAACTGGCGAAGAAATAGACTGAACTCAAGTTCATTGTCGAACAAGCATATCATCATTACAATGTACCAGTTGCTATAAAAAAACTTGACAATCTGTTAATACATGTACACGAATTTATATTATTTGCATTAATTTATATTTATTTAAAAATTTCTTTATATAAATGAAGATTAAATTTTTATAGAAAGTTTGTTATATAACGCAGTATTATTAGTTTTATTAGAAAGTTCCACATACATATGTACATATGTATGCGTAATTACATATATTACCATTAAGATTACATAACTTTAATTAAGAAAAATAATAATTTCATTTCGAGAAAGTTACTGTAATTAGATATTATTCAAATGAAAAAAAGTAAAAGCAAAATATTATGAGTTTGGTAAATGAATTGTATTACTTCAAATGTACGTACATATATCAACATACGAGACATACTAACGTTTTATTGCCTCTGACATGACATGACTCATTCTTATTTCAAGGTTAGGAAAAAATCTGGACTCTCTACTTGAAATTCTGCCCTTATAAAACATAAATATATTAAGTGGTGCATCATTTTATACTAAACAATATCCAGTAAAATCAAAATTAAAATATTAGAACAGAATCAATCATTTTTATTCTTACCGTAGGTTCTTAGTAATAGATATGGTACTTAGCACAGAAGCATTTCACAAACCGACTAAAAACAAATGAGAGTAAGGACTGTACTAAAATTAAACTTGGGCTTGACCAATCACGGTTAGAGCAAAGTTTGGAAGAATTTGTTATGAATACAAAACAGATTTTATTGTTTCCATCTCAAGCTATAAAACTAGTAGTATACAAATGTCCGAATTAAAGAAAAATTACGCTTTTACAGTGAACATGTACGTGTACTCGTACATACATACGAGTATATCTAATATTGCAAATGCCATTCCTTACACTTGAAAACGCTCTATCATCTTTATTCAATAAAGTATATTTTATTTATTATTAATTTCGATCAAACATACATTTGCTTATAGATGTATTTAATTGCAATCCATGCATTGGAATGGTTGTATATAAAAATGCACAAGATACACTTGAATGCAGAGTAGTTAAAACTAAACTTAAGCAATACGGGAAATATTAGATTGGTATGTAATAAGTATCAGATTTTGATGAGCAAAATTTAAAAGTAATTTCTAAAAAACAAATTTTTCTTAAGTAAAATAACTTTAACAAGCTTCTACCAACGACTAATGAAAGGACATAAATATCATTTCAAAACACATTTCTAGTAGTTCCGACGGCACCTTAAATTCTTATTCAATAAGGATTCCTTTATTACTTGAGAAACCACTAAGGTGTTTAAAAAAATAAATTACTTTTTTAAACGAATTTCTCTTCGGGAATATATAGGTGAATGATGTGAAATTTGACAGTTTAAATAGTTAAGTTTCGAAACTACTATTTGCGAGCTACGGTGTCTTATTGGAAACCGTCTTTTTCTAGAGAACTAGACGCAGTATTCTCAATTTATTATGCATGTTGAATATTTTATGATAACAATACACATTTATTTCTTTCAACATTGGGTTAGAAGAAATAATCGGTTGTGTACTACCAGTACGGGTATAATTAGGTTTTTTTTTTCGGATGAAGTGAAGGTTTTAGAGTATGTCTTGTAGCTTCACACTTATTTGAATATATAGGCCATTTCACTGGAAGCATTTCAGCATTTTTTTGTATACAAGAAACGGAGAATTACTTTATGTCTACAGCATCAGGGTCACCATTTTCAACATTGTTAGTAAATATTGGCGTTAAGCATTTCTAAAAGTAAGGGTGTTGCGTTTGATTCTTACAAGGAATTTTTATAATTAAAATAAAAGTGATTACTGCATGGGACACTAATGTTAATTGTTCCGATCGAAAGCAAGTGTTGTCGTACAAATTTAACAAAAATTATTAAGTTTGTACCACAACACAAATATCGCACAATATTCATTGTTCATTTTTCATTTAGAAAAACTATTAAATTGCGCATGCGACCTCTAGTATGAAGCCGAATTCAGGGCAAATGATTGTTCGTCTCAGGCACTTCAGTCATTCTGGTAAAATTATTGACTACCTAAAATAATAAATTAAGGTTAACATAATCCCTTTCCAAAATAATTTTCATATTATGTATACGTATTTCGACAATTAAGTTGCCAGCATCAGCAGGGGATAATTAATCAGAGCGTCGCACCTGAAACCACGGCAAAATCCGCAAAAAGGCAAAGTGAAAACTAGAGTTATACCGGCAGAAGCCAAACACACACGCTGCTGATGATGACAAGTTCGTTGTCGAAATGCTTATACAGAATAGGAAAATTATTATGGAAAGGTGTTATATTAATCTTAATTGATTAATTTAATCAACCACAGTCTTCAAATTAAAATTTATCTGTTTGAAATAAATATCTTTTATTCTAATCAAATATTAAATTAAATACTTCTAAAGCTCTAATATATCCTAAGTAACCAATATTAACGATTTAATTCTGCGTACTGACCAAGATCAAGTGGCCTCACTAATAGTCTCGTTGAAATTTCTGTTTGGAAATAGAACGTATTGGCTACTAAATACGGGAGCATCTAGACGTGTATTAAGAGCATTTATTTTCCATTGCTTACGTATTTAGAAGTATTTTAGTTATTTTTCATAAGTAACGCGTCACTATTTTAACTTCTAAGAGTAACTTATCAGATACTTGAAAATGTGATTAATGTGTATATGCAAATCTGTACTAATTATTCTTTAGATCCATGTCAATCGTTTGCGTCGTAATATACTATGATATTAAGACCTAAATTAATAATCTATCTAATATTAATAAAACATTGGTTATTGCAAAAACTTCTTGTTATTTTGAATTAAATTTTATTTAAAAAGATTTGACTCAATGTAGTAAACAAAAAAAAAACATATTCGCAGACATTTTTGCAGACATATCATCTACCGGTCTATATATTTATAGCGTCTACTTTATTTACGAAATAACCCCAAAAGATTTTGAATAATTAATTTATCTGGTGTAAAATTAATAGTTATTGACACCGAAAACAGTAATTATATTTTTACAGAAGAAAGAATTTTTCTTTTAATGCCTATCAATGTAATGTCTTTATGAGTTACGACCCATGCTTAACACCTAGCATGTGTTATTCTATGCAAAACAATAATTTTGTGTCAGAATTGCAGAGAGCATCGACTTGCAAATGAGCAATTAAAACTTTTAAATTATTTTACAAACTATTAAGTTATCGGAAGTCAGGATGCACTGTCGTAACAAATGGTGTTAATTCATTTGCGTAAGTACTAGTCATTCGCATTTATTTTTATACTATGACATTTCCCAACTTTATTTTGAAAAACAAAATTAGCAACTTAATTGAGTGTTTTAAATATTTAGGAAGCTGAAAATGGGAGGCAGGAGTGTGCACTTTTCTCATATTTTATTCTTTCACTTCCTCAAAAATAAAAATGCGTCAAAATTGTGTATATGCGAAAAAAATTTACTGCGAAGGGGACTACTCTACAAAAAGGTCAATGCCAACAATGGTTCAAAAACTTCTGTGTTGGTGATTTTAGTCTTTACAACGCCCCTTGGTCAGGTAGACTTCGAGCATTCACGATCACGTAAAGTTGGTATACTCAGTAAGTTCGATAAATGTATTCCTCTTGAACCCAAAGAAGTTCAATTAACGACGAGTATAAACATCTTCGACATGTTCCTTAAATATGAAGAAAATGAAGGAGCAACTTATAACTGTAGAAGTAAATTATTTAGAACAATGTAATGCGAAAGCGGGCTTAGTCCTGGTCTAAAGATTCGCCTCAAACGTTTCAATAGCGTTTGGAGCGAATCTCCAGTCATTCCTTAGAGGAATATTATGCTTTAAATGTGATGGGATTTTAAGTTCTTTATCTTGTTCATGCGAAGAACCAAAACAAATAATTCAAGTGTTTATTGATGGGAATTGGACACAATGAATGAATTTATGATTTAGATACACTCGTTAATGGTAAAAGTGATATTTTATTACTAAAAATCAAACCGCACACAAGTTTAATCGCCAGTCAAAAATTATTGGATGTTAGACGGTGTGCTGCTACACCAATCATAATCGCCTAATGTTAAACTCAGATGAGGTTGTTACTCAGCAATTTTATGAAATTTAAGATCAAGGAATTACCAAATTCCCTGAAAGTTGACAAAAGGTTATCGAAGAAAAAAGTTATATATTAATATATAAATTATGTTTTTCTTCTATTTCGTGGCTCTTCCGACAACCCAGTAGATAATTCGACTTAGCAATAATGACAAAGTCCTGATGCGTACAATTAAGTAAAACTTTTTGACTTTACAATTATTTTCTGTACAATCGATACATTTGTACTTGATACAAATGTTAATACACTTTATATGTAAGTTTATCATATTTTATTTGTCAAAAAACCTTTACATGTTTCGTAATTAAAAGTTATTTTTTTCTTTTCAGGAATGGTTTTGGAATTGTGAATTTTTTACACAAAAAGTAATTTGCTGCAGCAATCGTGAACAAGACACCTTTTAAGGAATACCAGTTTTGGCAATCTCTTCGAAATCTTAAACATGGTAATGAAGAAGGTAAAAGAAAAAAACAACGATGTTTGTTCAGAAGACAAATATGTACAAATAAATGTTACGTACACCTACATGGGATGAATTCATGGAAGGCATCAATGTATCAAAATAAAACTCCAGTTACATATATACCGAGGGAAACCTTGCCAACCAATTTACATATAAACAAATTTTTCACGTTCAGTGATAATTGGTAATTGTATCTCGCGGGACCATTACACTTTAGGCCCAATTCAACAATTTCCATGCAAATGCGACGGTATCACGAGAGATGTAAAATGCGAACGTTGGAAGGAACTCAAACGTTATTTAGTTATCACCATAGGACATCTCCGGTAATTTTGATCAAAATAAAGTTGCGTAAAATAAGCGTCACCTTATTGTAATGCCACTTAAACATGGCAGAATATCGAGAACGAGGCCAATAAACTATTTCAGTTGATGTAATTTTTGAACAGCGGGATGATCGTTTTATTTAAATAAATAAAATTCTTGTAACTCGCTTATATTCCAATTTATTTAGAATAAAAATACTGGCTTGATGTATTTAGGAGTATGTTTATATAATGCGAGTTTACAAGTCTTTTCGGTTTATTTACCGCATACATTATTGGGCCTTTAAATAAATTATGCAGAACTTGGAACGGGAAAGAAATTTTAAAAAAATGTTTGCGTAATATACATACTCCATAAAAGCACAGATGTTTATAGTGTAATAGTTATATATTTAAAAATATATGTACTGCTAGTACGGCTAGTTCGAAACATAAATATACAATATGTCGAAACTATAAATTCATTTTGTAATTGGGTTAATTAATTGTTGATATTTCAAAATAGGGACCCACGTAGACAGTGTTTAGTGTTCATACCGAAAGGTATAGCAAAATCTTATTTTGTTATTGATGTACGTAATATTACTTTTAAAATTTAATTACTAAAAATATATCTTTAGAAGAACGAAGTGTGGCATCTACGAGAAAAAAGCGGTAAATTCACATGTTTGGATTTTGTAATACTTATGTATATAAAGAGATAGTCTTTTGTATTTCATCCGGTCACACATTCCCAGATAAACAATTGATGATTTACTACCAAGTTTATTTGTTGGAAATGCTAATACAGAGCTATCAAAGCCAATTATTATCAATATGGCTCTAAGGACATGCTTTCCCTGATAGAATATAACTACGAGGATAGTTTGACAAGTAGTGAGAATGACACATAGGTGGCGCTCTAATTGGTAAAAGAAATGCACTGTAATTTAGGTTGCCTATTTATATGTTTACATTCCGATATTTAGATAAATCGGTTGATTAGTTTATTTTTGACAGCTGATTGAAGAAGAAGCAACACGTCGTTTTGTTAAAATGGAAAAAGCAGAGTATCATGCGGTGATTAAATACTTCGTAATTAAGGGTATGAAAGCTACCGAAATAAAAGATGAGTTACGGGAAACATTAGGTGAATCTGCTCCATCATCCGCCACAATAAGTGTAAATGGGTAAATGGATTTAAACGTGATAGAACAAGCTGTGTTGATGGAGCGCGCTCTGGAGCACCCAAAATCGTGACTTCTAAGGAAATGATTATAACAATTCATAATATTATTACGCAAGATCGACGACTCAAAGTGAGAGAGATAGCAGACATGGTAAACATTTCAACAAAACGCGTACACCAACACAACGAAAGAATTGGGCCTTTCCAAGCTTTCGGCAAGATGAGTGCCGCGATTGCTTACGAATAATCAAAAGTTCACTCGTTTGCACATTTCCAATGAGTCTTTGGACCTTTATGAGCAGAATCCGATTGATGTTTGTAGGCGATTTGTTACTTGCGATGAAGCTTGAATACACTACAGTACACCCGAAACTAAACAACTGTCGAAATAATGGTTAGAACGTGGTTCTGTACATCCAAAGAAAGCTAAAACCACTTTATCGGCAAACAAGTTGATAGTATCAATTTTTTGGGATTCAACGGGCATTTTGCTCATTGATTACTTTCAGAAAGCTGCCACTATAAACGGACTAAATGTTGAGATTCGTGCTAAACGGCCAGGAATGGCAAAGAAAAGGATTCTGTTTCACCAAGACAACGCTCCCTTGCATACCAGCACAGTTGCGATGTTCAAAATCCACGAATTGCATTTGCAATTGTACCGCATGCGCCTTATTCGCCGGATCTAGCCCCTTCCGACTTTCACCTTTTTCCAAAATTGACCAACGGCACTAGGTGGAAAGAAATTTTCGTCTAACGACGAGCTTATCATCTTTGTAAATAAGTATTTTGCAAGCCTTTCGGAATCGCATTTTAGAGATGGCATAAGGACATTGGAGCACCGTTAGAATAAATTAGGAGAATATATTGAAAAATAAAAATTATTTTGTATTTAAAAAATTCGTTTTTCTTTTCCATTCTCACTACTTGTCAAACTACCCTCGTAGAATACAGTTCACAAAAAAGAATTTATCGAGTGTTGTAAATTTTAGACCTATAGCCGTTTTTTGCCAAACTTTGAACAGATTTTATACACCGTCATACTATATACCACACGGTTATATGTATACAATAATAAACATGGATTTTTTGCCATTAAGGCCTACTATTATCAACGTAATGACTATATTAACTTATAATGAATGCAAGGTTATAGAGAATGACAACTGTACACTTCACTATCAAATACTATACGAGTTATGTACTTTTAGCTTGAGGTAGTCTACATTACAACTTATTATCGCATATGTTTTTAGAGCAAACGCTGTATTTTATAATAGCTTTTCTTGTTGCTAAAACGAACTATGACATCAAATTGTTTGTAAATTATTCAGTAACACGTATCTTTAAATAAATGTTAGGTCTTCAATTGTTATTTAATTTTAATGGAAACTGCGGTTGATTAAATTAATCAATTAAGGTTAATACATGGTAACTCCCTTCCACAATAATTATCTTATTCTGTATACGCAATTTTACAACTAAGTTGTCATCATCAGCAGATAATTAATCATAGTTTAATTATGAAATTTAAAATCAAAGGATTAGCAAGCTCCCTGAGAGTTGACAAAAGGTTATCGAAGAAAAAGGTAGTATGTTAATATATAAATGATGTTTTTCTTCTATGTCATGACTTTTCCGACAACCCAGTAGATAATTTGACTCACTAATAATGACATGAAGTCCTGATGCGTATAATTAAGCAAAATCTAGTGTGACACCTGGAGCTATATCAAAATCCGTACTAGACTTATACGGTCGAAAGTCAAACATACACTATTGATGCTGACAACATAGTTGTCGAAATACTTATACAAAATGGGATAATTGTTATTGAAAGATGTTAATAACACCCTATTTACTACATATGTTTCAGAGATTCACTCATCATCAGGTAAACTTTTGTTATTAACGAACGATTCCTTTGTAGACTTTATCGTACTATTTCGATACAGAAAAATAATGAAAGAACATTGCCTCCCCCTCTCGTACAACACACAAATGTAGCACGTGAACGCGTCTGTCTCACATGTCGTCTGTCTCGTTCTTTCGTTCAAATACATTCGTGTGTTGTACGAGTGGGGGAGGCAATGTTTTTTCATTAATATATTTTGATTTTCTTCTGCAAGTAAATTTGTTTTTAATTATAGAAGTAGTATGAATTAAATAAAAAACATCTCCACTAAACCATGATTTCTCTGGACGCCAAAGAGCATGTACAATCTTTATTCATATAAATCTGTGAAATGTCAATCGCATCTAATGTCAGACGTGTTTGGGCAATAGTTAAATGTTTGACGTGTTCTTTTCTCTATTTTTTTAAGGAAAAGTTGGAAAAAAAAGTTCTCAGATTTTAATTATTATTATGTGTAACAGTTCTAAAAGCAGCGATATCTTTTGCTGAAAAAAGAAACATTTTTATGATCCAATCTTATTTTGAAAACCGTCAGAAGATTGTTGGAATTTGGTCATATTCGATTAAACAATGTTAAGCATAATTTCAAATTGAGAGGTTGGTTCTGAATAAGATCAGGTTTGTAGAAAGTTAAATTTTTGAGTAAATCTATTTTTGGTGAGACACACAGTGTTCGAAGAAAAGGCTATGGGCGACCTGCAAATCTCACGCAGTAAGCAATTAAAACATAAGACAAATATTTCATGACTAGCTAAAGACTTTGTTTCGAACAACGAAGTCAACTTTTTGCTGGAACTTGTCACGTGGAAGAAGATCTGCATCTATGCTCATATAGGATAATGTGTGTTCAAAAACTTCTGCTAATTGATCCATTGCAAAGGCTCCACTTTTATGAATGATTTATAAATAATGACGATATTTTATCGAAAACTTCTTTTTCAGATGATTCTTGGTTCCATGTTTCAGGTAGGCATATAAAATATGGATATACGTATTTCTACGAAAAATCTTCATTTGTACATTGAGTTCCCGTTATATCTTTAAAAAATGAGAATTTCTTGCTGCTATTTCAAGGCGACGATTAGTAAGCCCTATATTTTTTATAGTTAAAAGTGAACATTGTAAATCAATTAGCTTTTTGATTTAAGGAAATGTTAGTGTTGAATGATCGAAGAAATTCTAGAGACATTTATTAATGAGCTACATGGCGACGAACAACTGGGATAATTTTTCAAGATGGTCTATCATTTCATCGTACTCTTGAAATGCTGATAATTTCCTTCCATCATTGATCTAGATTAAATTTCGTTGAGAACAATCACTGCACGACACTATATGGCAAATAGCAGGCTTATAGAACTATTTTAGTTGAGACCAGTACTGCAACGACCCACAACAGAGAGCAGAATAATAATACAGCATCGTTTTGAACCACTTATGGAAAAATGAATATGTCAACTGGTATGATGTTTGGATTTCCAACGTCTTAATAGAAATACATTTATTGAATCATGCTCTAATATACAATGTTATTTATGAACGTAATAATGATGGTCCGTTTTTAGAACGACTTAATTTTGGAAAACGGTCCACCATTGACATCTCCGAAGGCTACAGTCAAAATCTTGCGTCGATTATAGTACATAATTCCTATCCAATTCCTGAGATAATCCTCCGTCTTAGGAAATGGACAAGAATTATGTACTATGAGCTTCTTGAGTACACCGAAACTATTAAATTAGCTAAATAGTATGTGCAATTTGGTCGACTAAAAGTGGGAAATATTAAAAAATAACAAAAACTTAGCAATAGAAAAGGCATCGTCGTTAGTCATGGCAATGCTTATGCTTGTAGGTAATAGCTGCTTCAACTTGGTTTGCATATTTTACTTCGCCCGCTATATTCTCAAAGCATTATACCCCTATAAAATAGCCAAGTTTTGAGAAAGCGGGATTTTCAATCTTCCTGATAAATACTCAAAGTTATGAAGAATACTGGTGCTTACATTTCTGCACTTTTGTAAGTTGTTGCCTACCTTTCGAATAACCCACTAGAATTGTGCATAGAAAAACACCCATCTACTTATGTACCAAGACAAACGCAGACGTTTTAAAATAATATAAAATGCGTTATTTTCAAGAATAGTGGTGCTTACATTCGTACAGATAGAAAATTGTCGCGGACTTTTCGAATAACCCAGTACAAATGCGCATAGAAAAACACACATCTACTTATGCACTTGTGCACGCAGACGTTTTAAAATAATGTAAAATGCGTTGGTAGACTTTTGACATTACTGTTAATGAAAGAGTTGTACTATTTATCTACATTTTAATTAACAGAATTTATTTTTATGTACTCCTACGTATGTAATCTAACAAAGATAAAATCCCTGTAAAATGTAGTGATTCAACTAAATGTTTGTTTGGTTTGTCCGTGGACGTAAGAATTTTTAAAACTTCTTAAGATAACACGCATGTATTTCCTTTTCCTTTTAATAGTGGATGTTTTAATTATCAATGACTTCGTTTCTAAATACTTTTTTAAAGAAAGATTATTCTAGGAAGTATTTTTTTCAGAAACTGAATGTAATTATGTCATTAAAAACCGAGAATAATATAGGTAAATTGTAACTACATTATTGTAACTATTTTACCGAGAAAAAGCACGAAGCTTAGATACTCATATGTATATTCTTATGTCGTATTGTGGGTTTATAATGGGCAAAGCTGAACTTATTTCAATAAAATTACGAAATTTAAAACATTTCTTATTCAAAAATCCGATATAGGAGAATAGAAAAAATTGTAAATCTTGGACAGATATTAACTATTATTATCTAAAAGAAATATCCACACAATTTACAAAAAAATATACTTGAATAGATACCGTAAAAGAAAAACTGGACTTAATAATTCCGTACGCGATCCGCGCCTTTGAGTACCAAACTGTACACTGAGTTTGTTTTCGTACAGGTATATTTCGCCGTGGTTTACCAGGTGGGACACTTTGCAATTATCTGCTGATGATGACAACTTAGTTGTCGAAAAGCGTATACAGAATTACAAAATTTAATGTGGAAAGGGGTTATATATCAACCTTAGTGATTAAGTTAATCAACCACAGGCTCCATCAAATTCACCTATTTTTACATAATATAAAGTTTCTCTTTCTATTCAGGAAATTAAAATTAGCTTGGAAATTTTCACAATTATTAACTTAAGAAATGGTAAAATTATAAAGCCTGAATGAAATTTTAATAGTCGACCTGTATTAGGTACTTTTTATAAAATTTTGTAATTGATACTTCAATAAATGTAACTCTAACGTTTATCGTGTTTTATTTCGTAATACCTTTTAATATTCCTGTATTTATTAAATTTACATTATCTTTATTGGATCTATTGGTAAAAATTATATCGAGGCTATTCGATATGATTTTACGTATTAATTAAAAAATAGATCAAGTTGCTTCAAATTCGTAGGCCACAATTTTATTCACTGCCTGATCAATTATGTTCCAGAAGATTATTATTTGTCACTGAAGCAAGATAATACCTACAAAATTAATGTCAGTACCAAAAAAAAAATTATATTTACACTATTTCATTTCGAAATTTATTCAGACAAGGAACATAATATGCCGTTTGAAGATCAAAATCAAGTGTTGGATTATATCACAGCTAACTATATAGATTTTCTATTGTAGTATCAATCTGTTTGTTCTCTTTGATTACTTCATCACAGCGAACCATTTACGATAGCATTACAAGAATATTTGAAAAGATGGAATGACTAAATCTTACAGGTATTTGAAATATTTAATTTATATTAGACGTTTTGTAAATACGCTACTAGAAATGTATTCTTTGGCAAAAAAAATCTGCATTATTAAAAATTCCAAGTATCGTATTTTCACATATGCAAACAGAAAATTTCACTGCGCATGACCTTAACCAGTATAGAATTTAGAAAATAAAATAAAGTTTTCACACAACAGTAATCGTTGTTGAGTGCTATAGTAAAGAATTTAAACTTAACACTACGAAAAATCTTGAATATACTTTGTAAAATGTAATGTATAACTATACGTAAATGTATAATTTAAATAGAAAGGTAGATGTAGGCCGGTGTATTAAAGATTTAGATAAAAAGTATCGTAACAAACTATATTAATCATGCAAAATGGAAGTTTAGAAAATAAGAACAAAGAACTATAAGGAACACAACACTTTTACAAGAACTATACTACCTTAAAGTTAAGATTGACTAATAGATGTCATCACTGTTCCTTGTCGTCACCAGTTTGGGATGTCCTGTTATAATATTCACTTCACCGTCAACAGTCAAATGTCAACTGTGAAGAAGTTACCAACTTGTCTATCAGACAGTCAGACAGCAAGCTTTATACGTTCATTTTACAACAGTTTAGTGTATATATACATGCACGGGAACCGTTCTCCTATGTATAGAGGCGCTTTTAGGGTCCTACACAGGCAGTAACTTCAGTTCAGCGAAATGGCCAACGACGTACAGGATAGGTGTACTAGCAATGCGGTGGCCTCCTAACAGTATTAAGTTATATGCAAAGGGGGTGATTGCATAGCCCGGATCCTATTGAAATATTTTACGGATATTGGTAGGAAAAACGTTTCTCTAGCTAAACATCAATATTTCACTTTACTCACGGTCTACATACATAAACACACATACACGTACACTTTACACCGTACACCCTAAGTTTCTACTCTTTCCTTACCGGAGAGAAACGTTATATTTGCTTTTGTGTTTTGCTCTTCTCGGGTTTACAATCTCACGTTTGCATTTCGCGTTTTATTATTTATGGCTCGCGAGACCGCGACATTGTTAAGTGTACATTTTATCACACGATCGATTCGAGAAACACAGAGGAAATCTGGGGTGAGGTTTGTGCTTTCCCTAATAAATAAATCGCGTTACTAATGATTCGGGGAATTTTTCTTTTAATATTCGTTTATCTTTATCATAGAAACTGTAAAACGAATTGCAATATTGATTAAATGTGACACTCGGCTAGACAAAAAGAAAACGAGGGTGGTCTGAAAAGTCCGTAGAATAAAAATAGAAAGGAATTTTCAAGTTTGAAATTACGTTTATATCTTAACACAATATCTTGCCATCTCGGTGCAGTTTGAACAGCTACACAGTCCGTCCCAGTGAAAACAGAACTTTTTAAAATAGTTATTCTTAGTGGCGCCATCTATTAAAAAAAATATGCGACGGTAAATAAATCTTTAACCAATGTTATAGCAAGATACTATGACATTTGCATCATTAGAAGCAGAGAAATTGCGCAGTGTATATTTGGCATTGGTCGAAAAATCAGTTTTGAACAAAGAGCAAATATTCAGTTCTGTTTTAAACTCGGTAAATCGTTTACTGAAACGCTTAATTTGATAAAATTAGTGTATCGTGATAGGTGTTTGAAATGTACGAGTGTGAATGAGTGGTATAAACGATTTGAAGACGGTCGTACGGACATAAATGACGACGAACATCCTGGTGCAAATAAATCTGTGGTTACAGAAAGTGCGTGAATTTATCAGAAATCAGCCGAAATCTTCATTGCGATATGTGGGAATGGAATTAAATATTTGTAAAGATTCAATTCATCGCATTTCGAGACAGCATTTAGAACTGAGAAAGATTTGTGCAAGCTTTGTATAACACGAGTTAACTGATGATCAAAAGTTGCTCCGAATTCAACATTGTACAGACCTGATTAAAGACTCAAAGAAGGGAGAAAACTTCAGGTATTCTATTGTAAGATGATCCGGAGATCAAGCGTCAAAGCTCTGGAAGCATCCAAGTGAAGAAAGACCGAAAAAAAATTCGTTTGGAGAAGTCAAAAGCGAAGACTGTGTTGATTTGTTTTTATGATTCGAAAGGCATAGTGCACAAAGAATTTGTATCAACTACTCAGTCAATGCTGTATATTATTTTGATGTTACGAAGCGTCTTTTGGCGCGTATTCGTCGTGTGCGTCCTCAATATCATGAAAATGGTAGCTGGCGTTTGTTACATGATAATACACCATCTCATCGTTTGACGCTTATCACTGATTTTCAAACTACAAATGGCATTTTAACCACCACCATAACCACCGAATTTGGCCTCCCGTAATTTCTATCGATTCTCTACATTTGCCGGTGAAAGGACAACTTTATCCTGACGTCGATAGCGATCTTGAAGGACATCTCTAAAGAGGAACTTAAAAATTTTTTCAACATGTTAATTGACCGTGCAAAACTTTGTACTGAACCCGAAGGCGACTGCTTTAAATAAAATAAATGAATTTGACCGAAATAGTAAGCTTTTGTTTTATTTACAAAAATCCCGTTTTCTCTGAGACAAACTGCGTATGATCCAAAATATCTATACATTTACAAAATTCAGAACTCACATCTTCGTTAAATAATAATAATTACTAAGCATCCACAGCAGCTTAAGTCATTAAGGCAAATTTTAATGGAGACTGAGGTTGATTCAATTAATCGAAAAAGGTATATAAAACCCCTTTGCATTATAGTATTCATATTCTGTATACGTATTTCGACATTTAAATTGTCATGATCAGCAAGTAATCACAGTGTCGCACTTGGATCCGCGGCAAAACTTGTACAGAAACAAGTCCAGACCAAACTTTAACCGTCGAAGGCCAAACATACTCAGGTTGTATTTGGCTTTTGGCAAAATCTGGCTATACATAATTATACATACTATAATTTACAAATGACCAAACATTATGTGAGATATAGAGTACATGTGAAAACTGGTTGATGAAAATGAAAAAAGAAGAGCAAAAGGGAATGTAGAAAAAACTAAAGAAGAGTTGGAAGAATATTTAATGACCTACAAATTGACCAGAAAATTCCAAAATGTCAATACTATAAATGTCTATAATGAAACAGGTACAGATAATAAGTAGGAAAGCGTTAGTAGAAGCAAAGAAATTTACTGTATGCTTAAATGGAATAAACACGTAACTAAGAAATGGAAATGTAGGATATACGAGATGATGATAAAGAAAAGTCTATGGAGCTAGAACGTGCTTTAAAAGAAATAAGAGAAAATTAGAAACAGTACAAATATACATAATAAGAAAATCGTAGTTCGAGGAAGGATAAGATAAGGAATGAAAGATTAAAAAAGGAAACAAGCACCAGAAGCATGATTAAAAAGGCTATAGATACAAAGCTGATATCGGAATATATAGCGATTATCAAATGCTAAACTACACAAGCAAACGATGAAAAGGCATTGAACAAAATAACTGAGCAACGTTCTAAAATCGAAGAAAAGAAGTCCAAAATTTAATTTATACAACCTAACCTATAAAGTGCCCAATTATTTTTCGATAAAACTTTGAGTTTTTGTTGAAAGATACCACGGATTATTGAATTGAAATTTTCGCAAACGAAATAGTTAATAAATACAGTATTTGTTACATACTTATCTTCATTTGTCAATCCACCAACCAAGAAAAATGACACAAAAATAATTAATAAAACGCAAAGAAATCTCTAGATTTATTACGATTAGCTACTTTTCCAGCTAGTTCAAATAATCAACTAGCTTCTAACGATTTTTTTGTAACAGTAAACATTTTATAAAGTTACTTTTACAGCTACCGTACAACAATAAATAAGTGCGGTATCCTTAAAAAAATGTACGGTAATATTTGGGCAACGAAATAGTAATTCGAAATTTTTTCAAAAAAATTAAAATCATTTATCTACAATTGAATATATTTATGGAAATTTTAAAGAGGATTAATATTCTATGCAGATAATACATGCATCAATAAAAACTGAAGAAATATTTTCAAAAATTATATTTATAATAAATTTCTTTTCATATAAAAAAAAACTTCCAAATACATTATATTCCTCCAAAAATATTTGAGGAAATTATATGGCAAAAAGTAGTCCATTTATTTATTTATATGTTAGTGGAATTTTAATGAAAGACTAAAAAATAACGTTTCAAAGATTTATGCAGATTATTTGATTATTCATACTGAATACTTTTTTAATTTGTAGTTAAACGAATGTGTCGCATAAATTTCGTTTCAAATATATGTTATAGATTCTTAAATTGGTACTACTGAACATATTAAATAATCTTATCAAGTAATAAATTTTACTAATGTAAAGGAGCATTTAAATATAGATAAACATGTAAATATATGTAGACAAATTTACTACATTGAATGTAATTATTCATAGCAATAAAGTTATAAGAAAATTTGTAATGACTAACTTTATCATACATATTGAAGTTTTACCTTCATATAAAGTGTATTTTATTTAATTTTTTTGTATTTATATTGCAGCCATATGTTGAATAGTTCTCATTTATTCCAAACTCTACATTAAAAATTACTCTAATGTGTATTTTTATATGTATTTGTGTAATTCAATGTATTTTTTATGTCGCAAATTATTTCCGACAGCTTAAAATGTAAGTTTATAGATATATTAATATTATTATAATTATAATATTTAAACTTGTTCATAATAATTACGATATGATTATTTAGATCTGTTGAGTAAATATTGTAAATTTTGTTACTGATATACATATATATATATATATATATATATATATGCGTATATAGGGTTATTCAAAAATAATTTCCGAGTTTGTAATGGCCGTAACTTTAGTTTTAGATCCTGCAAAAAAAAAACACCAAATTGTGAAATAGGGTTTTATTTTTAACAGAAGAACCAAGAAAAACTTAAATATGATCACAACCGTGATTTTCATCTAAAAATAATCTTTCTCCTAAATTATATCAGAGAAAGCCTTCCTCGGAATATTCTTGATTCATTATTATTCTCGATTATCGATTGCTTCAGTTCCTCACGAAGAGCAGGTCTGTTTAGAAATATCTTTTCTTTGAAGTAACCCATAAAAAGTATTTGGGCAGATTTACCTAACTGGCCTAACAGGCGAGCTGTACAGAAAATGCACAGTAATTACACAACTGTCAAATACATGTCTAAGTAAGTGAGTAGTTTAGACATACAGGATTTCCAGGGGTTGTGTATCATCACGATTTAGGTTGTAAGAGTGTTTAGAAGTCTATAGATTCACGAATTTTTAGGTCATGCTAATGACTAGTGTGGGGCAGGATTTTAGTCAAATTGAACTGGATATGATGTTCGGTTTCAAGCCTATGCGCAGCAAGTGCAGACCCAGCTACGCGCATCAGTCAAAAATAACGAGCTCTGACACACGAATATCTTCAGACCGTTGTTTCGCTAATAAGTACATTGCCACACATGCAAGGAATCATGTACACACCAGGTGATTCTAGAGATGTACGGTCTTTTACTGACAATGGATCTGAAAGTTTGGAATAAGGTTTGAAAATGATTTTAATGTTGTTTTTAAGATGAGATTTAGAGGGGGAGAATGCTGTATGCTGAGTATTGGGTTGTGGAACTCTAGGATACAAATATCTGCCTATGGTCTGTTGAATATCGTGTTTGGAGAAATTGTTGTTTATAATGACATTGGAGATATGACTTATTTCCTGGGACAGATATGTTGAAAGCTTTTTAAACTTAAAAAAGTTGTTCATTTCACCCATTTTGGGCTAATAATAGTAGCTAATTCCAAATATACTTCCTATACTATATTTACATGTATTAACATATATTATTTATATACAAATCGATCCAGAATGATCGATGGTGCCACGATTTTTTAACCAAATGTTATCAAAACTAATTTCCAGTGGCCAAAAGTGATTGCCCGAGATTCTTGACAACTGAAATTTCGACACCGATTTTATCATCGACGTTCGTGAAATGTATTTCGCAAGTTTTATAAGTTTCTCGTTATTCATGGCTTTAAAAGTAAGAAAAATCTGCGTTTTTTATCGAAAATTTATCTAAACAAGCTTCTACAATTTTGTGAGTACATTGTTTCGCTACAGTGAATTAAAAGATAACATGTTTATTTTTTATTTTCAGGTTAAGGTATATTGGAACATTTAAATATGGTTTGGTCATTAAAACATAATAAATTTATGCCCAAAGCATATTTTCAGAGTGGTCAGTAGAATGACAACGGAGCTTAGGACTGCTCTATTCGTTTATGACATTTGTAATTTATTAATCAGATTCCGAAGGAAGCAGGAGTTGATTAAGAGATGTTTACACAGCATGTTCGTCGAATTGTTGCTGGTTTCAGTAACACCGGTCGTATATGCAAGGGAAATTTTCCTGGACGACTATCAGTTTTAACTCCAGGAGTTTTAGAATATATTCGGGCCGTTTAAGCTAAAGCCCTTAACTGCTCAAACAGGTAAAAACATTTATGCAAATTATAAGATTTATTTTTCACTGCACATTATTCTCTTCTAGGATTATCTTATGGAACGTGCAATTGTGCTGCAAAAAATTGCATTTACATGCTTATAAAGTTTCTACCATATCTCCATGCTATCTGCTTCTGGGTTTCCGGGCTGGAACCGCAGTAGTTCAGCCCTGAAGATGTCCCATACAAATGGGTACGAAACGTCGGCAGATATACAAGTGACGCGGTTCCAACCCGGAAACCCAGAAGCAGATAGCATGGACCACGACCGCGGAAGTCTACGTACCAAATTTCTACCATATCTGTTTCCACGAGATTGTAATCAGAAGGTTCTATATTATTACTGGTTTAACGAGAACTTATTATTATTATTATTATTATTATTATTATTATTATTATTATTATTATTATTATTATATCCCTTTAAAATTGGTGTTTGGATAGCTATGTCACATAGAATAATGTATGGACCTGTATTTTTCAATGAAACTGTCACGGGTGAAGGATACCAGAATCATATGCTACAGCCTTTTTTTGAACAACTGGATGGTGATGAAATACAGCATGGGTACTTCCAACAAGATAATGCAACTACACACACAGCATGTACAATAATAGCTTTAATACAAGAATTTTTTGGTGATCGTGTCATAAATGCAGGAAAATTTCCTTCATCAGACCTAACTCCGCTGCACTATTACCTTTTTGGGTATTTAAAAAATTCAATATATAAAAATCGTTTACATACACTAGATGATTTACAGGAAGCCATCGTAAATCAAATAAATAATATAGATGAAAAAGTTCTACACAATTCTTTTGAAAATATGAAGCGAAGAGTACAAAAGTGCACCCAGAATAACGGAGGACATTTTGAGCATGAATTAGATAATTATAATTTATTTATTATTGTAAAATGTTTCTTAAACAACAAATAAAATGCGACATTGTTTATTTAATCTACATTTTCCACTTTTACTTTTCTATTTATTAAAAGCATATTTCTCATTTTAACTAAAATATTTCACATCAGAATAACCAGTGTTAAAAGGAATCATTCTATCATTAATAACACCCTATCTACTACATATGTTCCACCGATATCACGGATCGTCAGGCAGAGGGAGGCGCTTGTTATCCATAACCACCAATAAATACTACATGACTGGTTGCGTAGCCGTACTGTTGATTTTGTCTCCGCTAGCACACCTATGCTTGTAATATAAGATCAATGTACAATTTAAGCGGCACAATACAAAATTCAATGAAGCGACACGTTCAATCATTCTGGATCGTTCTGTATAATAAATTATTCTGTTCGGCAGTGATTTACGAATATTCATAGACGTATTTGAAGTTTATAAATTTCGTAACGTTCCGTTTTCGGCAAACATGAATAATGAACTAGGGAGCTTTTCAACGATTTCTGGATTAAGTTCATCAACATATTATATTGGCTCTATTTAAAATTTGTGGACTCTCCTCACGCACAAGTGTAAATATTTGTGGTATTTTTACGGCTGCGTTCGTCGGCGTTCCAAATTGTTTATTACTGCCGAACATTCGATCTGGATAAATTACGATACACTTGGAGATTTCGCAGTTAAGCCTCTAGATAGATGGTGTATCTTTAGAGGGAATATGTAGTATTACGTGTGTATTACTAAATCATTTTATGGAGGTTAAGGTTCTGTTTAAAAGTCGCAGAATTTAAAGTCTAGGTAAAATGTGTATAAAAATCGAAATATGGACTTCGGAATTAATAATCACATATATTCCCATAATCATTTTAATTATTCCTTTAAATAATATAATAAATATCCACGTCATTAATGTCATTTTCTTCTTACGCTTCAATTTAAATAGCATTTAACCTTTTAAATTTCTTATTCCTTGAACGATACACTCCATAAATTCGATTTATATATACTTAGAAACAGTATCAAATTATATATATATATATACCAGGGGTGTTTTCAATATTTTAGGAATTTGTGCTATAATTAAATAACGCAGAACTTATACGCAATGTTATTGATGCCAGACAGGTCTTGACATGTTTATGCAACTATCTAGTGCAATATTGTTCAGTCTGATTCAGGTATTCGACTGATGTAGACGCGCTTTACTAGCACTGTTTTTGTAACTATGGAACACGAGGCAAAATCTCAAAGAGCAATAATTTTCTTTTTGTGGAAAGAAAATTTAATTTAGAAATTATTAGTCGTCTGCAAGGAGTATTTGGTGAATCTGCCGAATTCAAAAGTACTGTTTATTGGTGGATCGATCGTTTTAAAGCCGGTAGAACATCAATAGAAGACGACCCACGCAGTGACCAAGCACGTCGATAAATGAAAAACACATTACTGCCGTCAAGTTAGTGTACACCTAAGGATAGGTACACGACAAGTTCATGACATCTTGCATGATTGTTTGGGCGTTAGCAAGGTTTCGGCGCGCTGGGTGCCAGGGCTGTTGGGATCAGAACAGAAACTCAATAGATCCGATACTTGTCGTCAACTTCAAGAGTTGTTAGCCCGTTACGGTGATGAATTTTGGCAACGAATATTAACCACTGACGAAACGGTGATTCCTTATTTCAATCCTGAGACGAAAAGTCAATCTAAAGAATGGTGCAAACCTGAAGAAGGACCTCCACTTAAGGCGCGTGCAGTTCCGTCTGTTATAAAGGTAATGCTTACTGTATTCTGGGATTGCGAAGGGATTATTTTCATGGATTATCTGCCGAGAGGTACTACAATTAATGCAGAATATTATTCAAATTTATATCCGGACCACTGCGACAGGCACTAGTCAAAAAACGGCCTGGAAAGTTGCATAAGCGTCCGTTATTGCAACAGGATAATGCAAGACCACACACACACCGCAAGAAAAACGGAGGATGTTTTGAACGATTTACGATGGGAATTGCCCAGTGATTACCATCTATTCCCAGATTTGAAAAAAACCCTTACGGGGAGGGGTGTTCGATTTAAAAGTTTAACTGGCGTAAAACGTGCCGTAAATAGGTGCATCAACAAGACACAGAAAAACTTCTTTGAGGACGGCTTAAAAAAATGAGTTTATCGTTGGGATAAATGTATTCAGTTAAATGCAGATTATGTTGAAAAACGACATTGTAATATTGACGAAAATTTAACAAAATTATTTCCCAGAACTTTGGAAACATCCCTCGTATATATATATATATATATATATATATATATATATATGTAAAAAAATATATATATATATAAAATGATTTATCATAGATATTAATTTTCTCTCCTGAAGAATAAAAATTAAATTGATACTTTGACTACTTGATTAGTAACTGTTATATTAATACTACTGAACTTGTTTAAATTAAAAGTTTCTAATTTTAAATAAATTATATGCCGTAAATGAAAATAAATATAAACCTTCTATTATTTAATAATTAACACAATTCTTGTTGTTTACTACCAAACTTTAATTCAAAAAAACCCTCACTTAAATCTATACAACTTGAAAATTAAATACCATTTGAAGGTATTTAATTGAAATTGAATTGAAATTTACAATTCTATTTTATCTATCTTTAACGTTGGTCAATTTTATATTAATTTATTTAAATAATTAATTTTTGGTACCTTATTCCCAACTTAACTCCATTCAAATATCCTACTCCCTAATATTCCTTGCCCTTTTGCTTCCAAGATGTCGTTTTTTTCTGCAAGTTCTGTCAAACCGCAATGAATGCAAATATTTCAAAATTCAAACAAAACAAGAAATTTTCCTCCAAATTAGAAAAATGTAGTTTTGTGAAACCATGACTGAGAGTTTTATTTTTAAATTTTTCCATTCGCTCGAACTATAATGAGTCAGACGAACTTTAGTGTTTAACGACATCATAACATCAATAAGTTTATCTTTGACCCTCATATGCTAAATAGTGGTTTTATTGTGGATATAAACTCTTACATTTTGTTCTTACATTTATATTGTAGCAGTACCTTGATTAGGTAGTAGTTTGTGACGAACAAGTAATTTAATTAGTTATATACAGAATTTATTTACAGTGTCCTCGATAATCTTTGACCGATTTATATATATATGTATGTATGTATATATATATATATATATATATATATATATATATATATATATATATCTCTGTGTGTGTAATTTTGAAAGAGCAATTTCATTATGAAATACATGTATGACGAAAAATTTTAGTGAAGGCAATTTCATGCATTCTAAATAAATCGATTCCATAAAATTTTTATAATTCTTCGAAAATATCAAGTACGAACATAAAATGATATCTTGCACTAACTGTTTAACCTTTAATGCCTACTGTTGAATATAACTCCCCCTAACCAGTACTACAATCTGGAATTATTTAAATTTTGCCCCTTTTAAGCCAGACTACATTATGAGGTATACCTCTGAATCATTTAAGTTTGATACAAAAGGCACTAGGAAAGTTTTGCAATATGACGCAGCAATGAATTCTAGGAAGCTGCTTGTTGCTGCATGTTGAGACATGTTCATACGTGCATAGTAGCCGCCGCGCCATGTCGATGGAATCCGCTAATTATTAGCAGTGAGAGTGTAAAGTGCTTGGGATGGCATCGTGGTCACGAAATAAGATAAGGGCAGTTTTGCGTTATGATTTCGTGCGTGGTTTAAACATAGACCAGTGCTTCGAAGAAATTACTCTTGCACTAGGTGATGTTTGTCCACATTGCACAACGATATTCAGGTGGTGTAGAGAATTCCAAAGGGGAAATTTAACTGTGGAGGATGCTCAGAGGCCGGGAAGGCCACGAACGTCAGTTACGGAGGAAAACGTTACTACTGTGAGGGAAATGCTTGGCGAGGATAGGCGGGTGCCCTGCCAACAAATAGAGGATACTTCAGGCCTAAATGCACCAGCAATTCGTTCGATTCTGCATCATCATTTGCACGTGAAGAAACATTGTTCTCTCTGCGCCGCACATCAACTGACTGAAGAGCAGATGACACGACGTGTAACTTGGTGCCGGGAGATGCTAAAAGAGTATAATAAGGGACAATCTCGGTATGTGAACAACATTGTGACAGGTGACGAGACTTGGCTGTACTATTACGATGTGCCGACCAAAGTTCAAAACAATTTTGGGTCTTTGATGATGAGGACACACCCGTAGTTGTCAGAAAATCCCGATCTGTAAAGAATAAAATGCTGTATTTTTCAAATCGAGTGGAATTGTGGAATGCGTCGTTTTGGACACACAGAAGGCAGTCACAGCTAAGTGGTATACTGAACAGTGCCTGCCTAAAATCATTTGATCTGTGATGAACTTGTGGCCAAAGTCAAGAATGGACACCTGGTTCCTCCATCACGATAATGCTCCAGCTCACCGCCCCAAAGCTTGCACCGAATGTTTGACCACGACAGGATTGAAACTTCTCGAGCACCCACCCTACAATCCAGATCTTGCTCCCTGCGACTTTGCACTATTACCGCATGTGAAAACGGAACTAAAAGGGGGGCGGTTTTTCAGTGATGAGGATCTTCTGCGGGCTTGGGAAAACGAGTGTGCTTTACTCCCTAGTGAAACTTGGCAGAACTGGTTTAAAGATTGGTTTCGGAGGATGGAGAGGTGTATTGAGTGTAGAGGAAATTATTTTGAAAAAAATAAATAAACAAAGCTGTATTGCAAAACTTTCCTAGTACCCTTTGTACAAGCATATACCGGCATTTGTTCAGTAGTAATTGCAACGCAGTGTAGAACAGGTACTAACAATAAAACTGCACAGAAAAACGAAACATTCTACTAGACGTTCACACCACCACCACCACTACTGAAGATGACAATTTAGTTGTAGAAATATATATTTAATTGGATTGGAGTTTTTTTTATTTTTTGGTTATTCATTTAGCATGGTGTCTCCAAACACCATTTGATTTCGTTGGTGCAGACATAAAGCAATTTTGTTGAATGCAGGATGGCGCCAATTTTTTCAAAATATATTTATGGGAAAAGAACTATAATATAAATTCGCGAAACTGCTTTATTTTTATTGCTTCATTTTTTTTTCGAATTAAAACATCGCTAAAATGTAAACGGCTTTTAACATTGATGATAGTATAAATACATATATAAATACAACCGTTATTTATGATATTACATATTGAGCAAAAGTAAAAAAAATTGAAACTTCTGCCTGTATCAACTTTAGAGATTATAATTAAAAATATAAATATGGAAGACATTAACACGGGTTTACTAATACTGTTCCTTATTGGCAAGTATTTACATCTACTGGAACGAGACTAACTAATAAACCTTTTGCTAGCAACTATTCCGAAGTTAAGCTATTAATTATTTACAATGAAAGAGAATTAATTTTTTTTATGACGTAGTACAAAATTATACTAATACCCAAGACGAAAGACTATATTTTTGAATTTACTTAAAAACTTGACAAAAATATTTATGCTAACAATAAAATTATAAAACAAGTCTAGTTAAAGAGAAATAAAGTCCTTTTCATGAATATAAGTCAAGCCATTTGCTAACATTCTTGCTGCACAACTAAAAGACAACAGACAAAAATTCTGCATGAAACTAATGGTTGTTTGACTTAAAAATATTTTCACAATGGTTAAATTTAAAAATAAAAAATAAACATAAAATGCTTCATTGTGGCTTCTTGTAAGGCTTTCTATTCTACATCTAACCATTTATTACTTATTACAACTTTCTTGAAGTTAAATATTTGTCTTCGTAAACTTAAAAAATAATTAATTCAAAAATATTTAAAAATTACAAGCAGGCTACAAACTAATAGCCTAAGCTTAGTAAACAAATGAGTTAGCAAGCTAACATGTCAAAAAATTGAAGTTTACTGTAATTTTCATATTAGTTCTTAGTCATAAGAAAATATTTAATAACTCATTGTTAGTACTTGTATATAAATACATAGGAACTATATGTAATCCCATGTTTTAATAATTCTTAAAAACAAGTAAAAGATACTAACTATAATTTATTGCCTGAATGTGTGCGCCCTCTAAAGGCCATCATAGTGAATCAACTTTTTGAAAATAATTTTCGAAAGCACTATAAATACAAATGAGCGCGTCTAAAGGAAATAAATTAAAATGAGCAACGTACTAATTGCCATCTACTACAAAACAAATCTGTATATATTAATGTTACGTTTCCGTTATATACATTGGATGACAAACAAAGAAAATATTTAATTTAAATAATTATGTAAATAGATGTCACACAGGATTCTATAGGCTGAATTAACTGCCAGGTTCAAAGAAGAAATGAAACAAAAACGGCAAATATGCAAAGTGAATTATACTTCAGCTGTAAGTACCACGTCATTCCTTTTTAAACGCCCACCTATCGACCTGTAACTGTGTTCGATACTGGAAGACTGGTGCTGCTGTCCAGTTCTGACGGCAAAAGCGTGAACTAAGCAGAGGTAACCTTGAAGGGCTGCGTGTTAAAGTGCCGCTCGAACCCTTGCGCGCTTTATTGTTAGTATAACACATAGGTGGCACTGGTGAACATCTCGAGTGGTACTTCTTAAGGTGATTTAATGAAATTAAATATAAACACATTCATTTACCTGTTTAATGGGATAATTTCCTTATTCCTGGTCTCACGCACAAACAATCACAAGAACTACAAAGCACTAGAGTTGCATGCAGACAGACTAAAAACAAATAACACCCCAAAGTACAGATGTACCTACGGCTTTCATCGATAAAAATACTTAGGCGGGGAGGGTAACGCGGACGTGTCTATAAGAATGTGCAAGTGTCACACGCGAACGAATGAAAAAAAATCACATTCTATCATACAAGTACTATAAGCCGATTCATTATTGCGAATGAATACCACTAATATCAGCAAACAATATTCATCTGGCCTATCACTTTTTATACATGTAGTATAAATTCAAGTACACCATTAGACTGTTATATGGCTGAATAATAAGTCTTTAATGGTTTTTGGACCAACCAACATTTTATAACTGACGCCCTGATTGGAGAGGTTATTGTGTGTACAGTTCTTCTCGATATTTTTGTCTGCTTTTTCTATTAACGTTTTAGCTAAAAATAATGGCTTCGGAAATCAAAGCATTTTTTGTTTTCTAAAAGCAAATCCTGTTGAAGATAAGGGTTGAAATATTTAGCGGTAACTAACAGGTGTTCAGAATTCTTTGGTCTGTCTCAATTGCATTACATGTATTGGACAGAGAGGTAAAACAGAACGTAAGTCCTTCTTAGGATGGCTCGGGTGGAAATTGAGAAATAAGATCCTGCCATGATGAAAACAAATGAAATGAGTCGCCACGTGACCGTAATAAACGTTCGGAGTCCAATGAAAGGTCCCGGTGCGTTCGATACAGTCATGGCAACCGGAGAGATTCCCGCCCATTCGACAAAGAGAGAAGTTCAGCTTCGAATAGTGTAGAACGAGAGGAACGGCGGTCGTAAAGAACCTCATTGGAGTTCAAATAGTAAAAACTTTATGATTTTTCCATGTTAAATATTACTTATGCGTTCTGCAGCTAGATGTAGGTATGTGTTCCTGTTGAAATTGTTTACAGTGGTCGTATATATTAATCCAGAATAGATACTGGACAAATTTGTGTACACCGTAAGTTTTTAACTTAATATTTATAATAGAAGATAATGAAAAAATATAATGTTTTATTTATAATAACATGCCTTCAAAAACTAATTTTACGTTTAATTCTAAAAGAATGTTAGGCCCATACATATGCATATAGTAATTACTAATCTTTCTCGCTCTTACTTACCTACCTCCATAAATTAAAAGTGAACAGAAAAATTTTTCAAAGTTTATTTTAGACTGCCTTTGTTCTTATACGTGCAATACATAAATCGTTTGGACAAATATTGATAAATACCTTATAATAAAAATAAATAGTGACATAAAATAAAAGCCACGCGTAGTAGGAAAACGATTGTCGGAGAAGAAACTACGATGTATTTGAAATTCAAAAGCTAAGAAAATAACAAAACGACAAAATTTGGAAAATAATCAGAACTCCAAAAGAAATCCGCTATTCTCTTATTTAGATAAGGGTCCTTAAAATGTCTCTAAGAAATTCTCATATTAAGCTAAAATGACCTGTCCCTATATTTACGAAACACTCAAAATTCATAATGCTCTCAATGCGTGCTGTGTTTTCGAACCAAAAAGATGGCTGTCGATTAAATTCATTTGAGAGTTTTGCGTTTTTGGAGTCAACAGTATAAACGTGGGTAGCATTCACCGATAAAATGTTTTTAGAAATTTAAGATTGGTGAATTCGATTTCGATGCCTCCTTTCGGCCAACTTGTACGATGAGAATTGGAATAAAATTTTACTCAACATGAGCGACACTTAAAGAACTGTTCAACGTATTATAATCTATAAGTCTGGAACATACTCATAGTTTGGGGTTACATCAAAAGACACTGTGATTCTGTCAGAAGAATGAGATAAAACGGATGAATTAGATGCAAATAGCAAAAACAACACTATTTAAATACGTTGACAAACAATAAAAACAGGATATAATAGACGTAAAAATCGAAAATAATAAAATGGTAAACTGGCTTTATAAAATAACATAAAAAAGTACGAGAATGAAAACAACACAGCAGCATACAGCCAATGAGCCGAGGGAAATATTGAACCAACATGTCAAGAGTTGTGCATAATCAAAAATATGGAAACCATAAGAGCCATCGTCAAAAGTAATTAGTTAATCGAAAATCGCCGCTTGATACACAAATCTAAAAAAAGAAAGACAAGCCGTAGTACATATATTCAACTAAATTGGAGATTTTGGCAGTGATTATGTTATTTACCACCACGTGCAAAACACTGGCCATAGTTATTCGCAAAGAAATGGGAGATATTTCAACAAGGATTCAGAAAATCAAGATCTGCTATATGCCGTACATACATATTTTAACACGAATATTAAAGAAATGTAAATGTATAACATTCACAGACTTCAAATGAGCTTTCGATAGTCTATGTACATACAAATTTGTAAAGTAACTGGAAAACCTATTCGAGGAATTAATAATTAGTTAAAGTAATTAGCATTACAATGGAAAAAATAGAAACAATACTAACAATTCAAGATATTACCTCTAAAGCTTTAAAATTTTAAATGAATCAATAAATCAGAATGAGCAGGAAAAATAAATGAATCATATTATAATTGATCATTACTATATATATTTGTATATATATATATATATATACCTACACACAAATAAGCTGTAAAGGAATTCAAATTACGTTGAAGACTGTTTCAATAATTTTATTGCCAAAAAAATTATTAAATATTAATTAAAAACTCTACTACATCTGAAAAACGTAGTTACATAACTACATTTTTCAAACAGTACTTAGTGAGTCTGATAAAAGGGGGGGTAGTACAAGTAAAGAATCTTATTTGTTTCTCAACTAAGCAATCCTTCAAACATAACTGCTTTTATTCCGATCGTAGGAACGCTTATTAATTGAACAGAAAATGAACTGAAACAGTGGAGTACCAATCAGTGTCTAAGCGTTCAATTTAAACGATCAAAGCAAACGATAAAATCAAAGGCGAGCTGGAATCTGTTTATGGGGAGCAATCACTAATTTCCATCGATTATAACCATAAAACGATGAGCATATCAGCTTAAACATATCCGGACCAGTAGACTTAGTGGACATACATGCGTAGTCCAAAAGTTCTTAAACAGGTACATATTATGAGGTTAGATGACCGTTGAAGTAGCAGAGATTAAACATTTTATATGGGGTACTTTTATTTGCATAATGAATGAATATGAAAAAAGTATGTGCAAGACGGATGCTGCATTTGTTGACTTGGATCATAAACGCGAATAAAAATGCATTGCAGTCCTTAATTTGGCGAGGTAAAGATATGACCGAAACACCTAATGCCGAATTATGACGGTTGATGAAACCTGAATACACCAGTGTACACCCAAAATGAAGAGAACAGTTTAAACAATGGACCTTCTTCGGAATACAAGTGGTCCGACGAAAGCAAAAGTCGTACGAGTTTACAGTCTTTGCTGTCCAAGGTGCCGGAAAGGTTATAATTATTATCTTTTGCGACTGCAGTGGGACTCTTCTCAAAGATTGATTTCAAAATGGCAAAACGATAGTAGCCGAATATTATGCCATATTTTAAATTAATTGTATGACATAATGCAACGCAAAGGTCCCTGTTAAAGAAGAAACATATGCTTATTCTTCAGGATAAGGCTTTTTCTAGTGCGTATATTCTCATTTCAACTGTTTCAATGGTAGGTAATTTTAATGGAGCCTGTGGTTGATTCATTTGATCACTGAAGGTTGATATGTAACCCCTTGCCACATTAATTTTCGTATTCTGTATACGAAAAGTGGCGAGGGGTTACATATCAACCTTCAGTGATCATGTTTCAATAGTAAATATTCATGATTAAGTATTTGCCAGATTCAAACTCCTCAGACATTTTTCTTTTAACTGATGTGGCCTTTACTTGATGAAAATCCACAACAAAAGTAAACACAGGAATTCAGTTGTGTGATTTTCACAAAACACTATTATTGAAAACGTGTAACAATTGTTTCGTCAGCTCTGTGACATTTTCAAACTCTGAGTCTGAAGAAGTCACAGGGCTGACGAAACAACTGTCACACTTAATCTGGCTCCTAGGCTTCCTCAGTCGTTTTCTATACTTTCTTCGTCTTGGCTGGAACCACGTCTTCGTGTGCCACATTGTCGAAGTCGCGGTTCCATCCCAGAGGCCAAGATGAAGAATATAATTGTTACACCTGTTCAATAAAGATGTTTGGTGAAAATTGCAGAACTGAGATTCTGTGTTTAAACATTTTTCTTTGTCTAAACCCTAAAACTTGGCTCGGTGGCAAGAGTTTTGCATCGAATGAGGAGTGAGGAAATAGTAACTAAAATTGACGTGTATTTCAAACAGTTTTACCGAGCTACTTACGTTTCTGTACGAATGAAGACTTGAGTTTCGGTGGACTAAATAGAATAAGTTATGAGTTAGAAAAACAAAATATTTTTTGACAAAATGTTTGTTTTTTGAATTAGACTCACTACTTAATGATCCGCACTCGTATTTTAAGTTTAGACACAAGTACAAACAAGAACTCTAAAGCGAACAACACTGCAACCATACATAAATTCATGCTGAAACTAGAAACTTTGAAAACATTCTACAAAAAAACATAATAAATATCGTTATGTAAATACAAGATCCAAAAGAATGTCTGTCTAATAATAATCAAACTACCAAATTGCCAAGAACTTCTTTTTTTAAATGTTAAATTATGAAAATGTATTTTGAAACAAAAAAATAAAATACGCTTAAGATCGAAAACAATAAAGCGATTCGAAAGCAACCGTTCTGTCGCAAATAAGAAATAACAGGAAGTTCGTTTTTTTCTAGGCCAGAAACGTCGATAACTTTAGACTTATCGCAACGAGACAAACGAGGATGTAGAATAAACTGAAGTTCCACAAGTCATATTGCAGCGATCTAACAAGTATGAATTAAAAATAATGTGTAGAATTTAAAAAAGCGCGTAAAATTAATATTTCGTTCATGAACATTTAAAAATCTTCACGAAAAATGAAGAATTGCTTAAAGGCAAATAATTTTCAATGTTCACTTCTATAGTCATAGAAAGACGTCTTTTTAATTTTCAAAATAGAAGTACTTATGATAGTATTTATTAATGGTCAATTTTGCAAACATTAACTTCTAAATTACGTGGTGATAGATGTTGTTGTCCAAAAACACACCTTGGGCAATAAACATATTTAAGGGACAAAGAATAATATAAAAGAGAGACTAGTGATTGTAGATTGCAACAACTTCTTGACATATTACCCAAACGAAACGAAAAAGAAGCAAAAGTTTCATATTTTGATAATTTTTGCCACATAATAAATCAATTAAAAATAGTAATAAGAAATAAATAGAATTAAAATAAGAGTTGGATTCCAATAATATACATCGAAACTAAATATTATCCTTTTTTAAAGTTTGAACATACAAGGCGCGTTTTTTAAATAAGGGCCGTTTGAAAATAAAAACCAAACGAAAAACAATTTTCGAAAACCAAATTTATTTTCAGATTCTACATACATTTTTCTATTTTTCGTCATAGCTGCTAAGCTTGATTAAACACTTATCAAACTTTACAACTAGATTTTGAATACCCTCTACATAGAAATTTACCGCCTGCTCCGGTAACTAATACGTCACGGCCGTTTTCACGTCTTCGTCATTGTTGTAGTGGTTGGCGCTGAGACGATGTTTGAAATAACGGAAAAGATGGAAATCGCTGGGGGCAAAGTCTGGCCTGTAGGGGGGCGGGGGGCGTTGTCCAAAACCTCCCAGCCAAAAGAGTCTAATAAAGCTCGGATCTGAGCTGCAGTGTGAGGCTTTGCATTATCATGGAGAAACGAAATTCTCTCTGTCAGCATGCCGCGTCTCTTGCTTTGAATTGCTCTGCGTAGCTTTCGTAGAGTTTCGCCGTAGGCTACCGCATTTATGGTGGTCTGTGTTACAGGAAGTCGACCAACAAAACACAATGCTTATCCCAAAACACACACGCCATGATCTTCCGCTGGGACAAAGTCTGTTTGGCCTTAATCCTTACAGGAGAGTGTGTGAGTCTCCACTCCATACTCTATTGCTTCGATTCGGGCATGGTATGTGAAACCTACGTTTCGTCTCCCGTTATGATACGACTCAACATTGGGTCACCTTTTTCGTTATAACGAAGAAGGTGGCCTTTTTGTTTTTGTAGTACTACATTAGGAGTTTAGGGAGCCAACGGGAGCACATAAACTTTAACTTTTCAAAAAACATATTGTACAACGCTGACCTCCATATTTCAGGAAAGTCGTTTGAAAGACTGCTTATGGTGAAACGTCTATTCTGAAACCACCATATATGTGATTACAGATGGGCGACCGAAGCGGGACTTGTCACGGACATTGTCGCAGCTAACTTTGAAGTCTTTGACCCATTTAAGCACGTTGCCTTCACACGTGGCAGTAGTTCCGTAAACTTCACAAATCTGGAGGTGAATGTCTGCAGCAGTGTTTCTTGCCGACAAAAGACGTATCACTGCCGTACGTCGCACGGGGCGGGCGATTCGATAATCTTGAACACTTTAAAGACACAGAACAGATCGTACAAGTTACCTACACCGCTGTAACTGAGCACAGTTGTTCCCAAGGAATGCCGGGACATGATGCAAGCACACGTTGCGGTACGCGCACTGCCTATTAGTGTATACAACAAAACCTCCCTTACTTAAAAAACACGCCTCGTAAAATCGACTCTAGAATCTTTGTTCTCTATTTTCCTTCCATTATAAAAATAGATAATAATATAAAACGAAGTGATTGAGAAATTGAAAAGCATATTTTCTATTAGATTTTTTTCTTAGTTATATACTATATATGTACTTATATATTCTATACACACGTTTTTAAAGAATTTTTAATATATTTATATATTAGGCTGGTACATACGAAAATGATTTTGTCAGAAAAATTTTAAACAATTTAGTTTCTGAAAAAGTAATTTGTATAAACTAAAAATATTGTCCTCTGTTTAAATGTTTATACCATCGATAAACAAGAATATAATTGCCACTAATTTTTTTGAACCTATGATTATTTCAACTGCTCTTTTATCTTTTTATCAAGAATTTTTTCTCTTTATAAGAAAGAATCGGAATCTTTAATGAAGGGATAATCTGTTAAAGCTAAATACAGAGCGCCTATACTTCAAAATTCTACAGTTTAAATCTTCGAAATTGCAGTTTGTTTACGATCTATGGAGCCTGGTGTTATCGTGTAAGAGATTGTGTTCCTGCCTGTTTAAGAGAATGCTTGTCAATTAATCGTGCCCTTATTAAATATATTGACAGTGTCCCGTTCTTGATAATACTATCGCTATTGGGCAAAAATTAATAATTAACGATACAACGGGTACTTCTTCAAACTGTATTTTTCTATAGATGAAATGAAGGTTTGCTTATGAACAATTTAATATTCATATCTCATTGCATGCTACAAATTTAGTTCAGAGAAGGTTCGCAATAGCGCCCTAAATTCGAAGAAAATGCAATTGACGGAATACTATTGAGAAAGTTTATAACCTTTTAACTACTAAGTATAGTCTATCCGAAAGTTCTTTGAGGCTTTATAAGAAATTTCTCTGTTTAAATTCGAGCTTCACTGCACGGACCTCTCCGTAGACTGACTTTCGAATAACTAATCCTTCAATCACAAAATTTCTTGAAACAATGTTACATACAAGCCTTTCGATTAAGTTTCAGGTTACATTACATTATGTAAATATGAGTAAGCCAGAGTAAAATTATTTATTTGTAATAAAAAATTTTCATCACAAATATTATGCAATATAGCGCATTATTTTTGTACGTATAGAAAAAACGACATTGTATAAGTACTAATCTACTATAATATTAAATAAATACTTCAATATAGCCTAATAACATGTTATAATAATTCAGTAATATTTTTCTAATTTGGAAAGTATCAAAAAGCTATTTCGAACAGGATTTTTCTATATTTGTTTGCGGCTGCATATTTGTTAATGAATGTTTGTTACACAGAATGGTTAGGATTCAGAACTAATGTACCATGACTTTAACAACAAGATGACTTAATAATAGATAATTAAAGATTGCTTGAAATATACACGTAATATAATTGCACATGTGAATATATACGGAATTATTAGAATAATACAAAGTTTGCTTAATACATTGTTGTTTCATGTGTGGGCTGTAATTGTTAAATTGTTTTTAGATAGAATATACGAAAATAATACTGTTGATATAGCAAAATTACATACTAAGAGAAACATGAATTATTCCAAGAATTTAAATACAATATATTAGCATATGCTCATGTGATTAGTCATGATGTTTGCATCTCGAATGAAATGGATGTATTTACTTTAAAGAGTGGTATCCTAAATGTCTTTGAAATGCAATATGTAATATGTAATACGAGAATTTCTAAGTTCTGACGAGCTATGTTTTCTGGAGGTTTTATATTCCCAATATTTTTAGGCCGTTTTTGGCGATATTCCATATTTTAAAGTAAAATACAAAAGGTACTAGGTAAGTTTTACAATGAATCGTAGGATGCTACTTGTTGCTGCATGTTGAGAAATGTTCATACATGTATAGTAGCCTCCGCGCCATGACGATGGGCTCAGTTATTCATTAGCAGTGTAAAGTGCTTGCGATGGCATCGTGTTCACGTAATGAGATAAAGGCAGTTTTGCGTTATAATTTCGTGAGTGGTTTAAACATAGACCAGTGCTTCGAAGAAATGACTCTTGCACTAGGTGATGTTTGTCCACATCGCACAACGATGTTTAGGTGGTATAGAGAATTCCAAAAGGGAAATTTAACTGTGGAGGATGCTGAGAGGTCAGATAGCCCACAAACGTCAGTTATGGAGGAAAACGTTACTACTGTGAAGAAAATGCTTGGCGAGGACAGACGAGAGACCTACCAACACATAGAGGGTACTTCAGGCCTAAATGCACCAATAATTAGTTCAAGTCTGCTTGATCATTTGCACGTGAAGAAATTTTGTTCTCTCTAGGTGCCGCATCGACTGACTGAAGAGCAGATGACACGACGTGTGACTTGGTGCCGGGAGATTTTAAAAAGTTACAGTTATATAATAAGGGACAATCTCGGTATGTGAACAACATCGTGACAGAGGACGAGACTTGGCTGTACAATTACGATGTGCCGACGAAAGCTCAAAACAAATTATGGGTCTTTGATGATGAGGACACACCCGTAGTTGTCAGAAAATCCCGATTTATAAAGTAACGTAATATTGAATATAACTTTTTTAACTGTGGTGCGCCGGCAAATAGTCCCTCTAACAACATTAACTGTCAAACTTCAGATCATTACATTTATTAGTTTCGTTATGTCAACTGTTTAGCTAAAAACGTCGCGGAATTTGTGAGATGGCAGGGATGAAATTCTTCATTAAGTAATAATTCTCCAAATATTTACCCGCAAGAAATATGAATATCATAATGAAATTATGGATGGTATGAAGAACTCATCTCCTTCATTATCTACTGTTGATATATGGGTTCGTGAGTTCAAATATACAACCGTTAAAGACGCACTAGGTGGTGGACGTTCGAAATCTGTTATTGTAAACGCCCGACATATATTTTGAATGATGATTTGGCTATGAAGAAGTCAAATGGGGTCCGTAACTGATCAATGTTAATCAAAAGTTGACGGAATGCAAATTTATTCTAGATGTTTGGACCGTCTTCGAGAAAACAAAGTAGAAAGAATGCGATGGCTCTTCCATCAGCAGTAAAAGTAATAGCTTTAGCATTTGAGTAAAGAAGGAGGTTTTCTTATTGGTTACCTTCCAAAAGGTCGAATCATCACAGGCCCATATTGCACGAGCTTTTTTAAACAAAGTAGAACAAAAAATTAATGAAGGTTGGAAATTTTTAACAAACAAAAATGTTAAAACTACGGATGCTTCTTTTAAAGGACTTAAGAATTTTGAGTTTTATGAAAACATAGAGACTTGGTACTATCACAGGTCCGAATATACAAGGGTAGCAAGCGAAGTAAAGGCAATTTCAAATGGCGTTTTTTTCTTTATTTTCATTGCATGGAATTTTCAGATCACCCCTGTATTATATATAGTCTATTGTTCGAACATTTGTTAAAATAAATTTAAAAACTTTTGGAATAGATCGCTGGTCTGTTATTAAATATCTGCCAACTAGAATACAAATTAAATAAAGACTAAAAAGTATTCGTAAAAAAATTTTTGATTGAATGAAGTGAACTTCTTTAACCAACATTGAGAACTATAGGTAGGTTCCGCATTGTTTTTCAATTAATTACCACTACTTTTTGGCCACGTCACACTTACCAACAATTTTAATACCATTTTTCCACATAATTCTCATTTTCAAGTTTAACTTATCTTTCCACCGCCTTGAAGGTATCTACATCCTTCATTAATACTAGATCCAAGAAGAGAAAATAAGCTCAATTTTGAAGTAAAACGCTTGACCTCTAAGTTGGATTTTAGCAATTCAGCAATAGAAATGTAAATATGTTTAAGAGTATAGAACGATGCGATTCCTGGAAACAAATTTAGTTCTGCAAAATCAGGAATATTTACTAACTTAAGTCAGACATATTTAAAAAAAAAGGATTGTGATAAAAACGCAAACCATCGATACGATATTGCACAATCGTTTGGAAATATGCAAGCTATATGGTTGAATTTGTGTACAGTGTACATCTTGGTTCTGAGCGGTGTAGATCGCGTACGGAGTTTGTTTTTCGTACAGGTGTTTTTCGCAGTGTTTTACCAGGTGCGACACTTTAAAATTGTCTGCTGATGATGACAACTTAGTTGTCGAAATGCGTATACAGAATTAGAAAAGTTAATGTAGAAAGGGGTTATATATCAACCTTAGTGATTAAGCTATATGCTATCTGGATATTCTATAGCATATCAGCTCTTAAAACAGATAGTCTTATTTGGTAGAAAGGCGCTCTGGGATTCTTTGTCAGTGAATTCTCTCTTCTAATATATAACTTTGTAACAAGCAAAGAAAATTGGATCTCTTCAGACAGCCCTACAAAAGCTAAAGTAAAGTTACTCTTATAAATATTTGGGAAAAGAAGCCATAGAAAAAGCAGTCCTTAATTTTTTCACTGAGCATCTTGAAATATACGATACATTACTACAGCACCGTCACTTCTGAACAGTATACTACGATGTACTTATCCGAACTTCTTTAAAAATTATTCATAATCGAGTCAAAAAAGGAGTCATACTACATCAAAATATTGTAATTGCTACCGTCACTTGAAAAGTATGCATTCCCGATATAGCGCTCTTCTTTTGATCCCATATGTCAATGATACACCTCCAAAAACATGAAGAACTGGTTTCTTAGAATGCAAATTTGTATCGATTGTGAAGCTGAATATTTTGGGAATGTGTAATAAAAATTTTATATTAAAAATTTCGCATTTTATTGTATATATTAGGTCATTAAGTGACCATCTCTCGTGTTATTAAATTCCGAATAAATATAAAAAATCATTTACAGTCGTTATGCTTGTTTTTGAAATGAAATGTATGTGTTGTGTAAATAATAAAAATACAGGTAACAAAGTCCCATGATTTAGGTATATTAGAAGTTTAAAGTCTAAAGTTAAATTGAGTGTAAATACTATTCAAAATTGTGTACAGTAGAAATCACCAGAGTACGTAAGTCTCTGGAATAGAGGATAATTAAGGTAATTGGTAAGACAGAAAAAACGTCTCCTGAAAACATAAATTTGTAATCCCAGCTCCGCAAATGCTGTATTTGTCGAGGGCCGAGCAACATTCATTTGAAATATGTGGATACGCAGATGTTTGTGACGACGAATTGTTTGGCAAAAAATATTCGTAATATTTCAGCTTGACCCACCGTTTCTTCGGTAACGCATATAAGTTTATTGGTTAAATATGCGCCGTTGCCATTCTTACACTTTAAGAACAGTTTTCTATCATATTGAATTCTATTATATACAGCAAATTACAAAAATGTTAATTACACAATTACACAAAACGGTAAACGAAGTACGAGGGAGCGTTTTTATATTCGCGGAATGGGGACAAGGGGTGGAAATAAAAAAACCAAATTATTTTTCTTTTTCAATATATTCACCTGCAAGATGGATACATTTTTCACATCTTTCAATTAATTTGTTTATACCCTCATAAAAAAATGATTTCTCTTTATCTGCAAAATACGCCGAAACTGCCTCCTTGACTTCATCATCGGCAGTAAATTTTTTACCCCCCAGCTCTTTTTTCATTTTCGGAAACAGGTAATAATCACTCGGGGCCAGGTCTGGACTGTAGGGTGGGTGATTCACAATTTCGAAGCCCACCTTATGCAGGGCAGTTAACGCAACGCGGCTCTTGTGGACGGGCGCGTTGTCGTGCAAAAGCAGAACACCTTTTGTCAATTTTCCCCGTCTTTTCTCTTTAATGGCTTCTTTTAGTCGCTCTAATATTGAAGCGTAATATTCTCCGGTTATAGAAACACCTTTATCTTTATAATCAATCAACAATATTCCTTCCGAGTCCCAAAATACCGTTGCCATGAGTTTCCCAGCTGATTGTGACACTTTAAATTTCTTAGGGGGTGCTGTGCCCTTTTTATGCCACTGCATGGAGTCTTGTTTGGACTCTCTACGCGCTGTTGTTTTTGCGGCGGCGTGAGCATTCTCGGCACCCATCTTGCGCTGACCTTAGACATGCCGAGATGATCGTGTAGGATTTTAAAAATTGTTGTATCGGATACTCCAACCATTTCTGCGAGTTGTTTCTTCTTTAGTCGAGCATCTTCGAGTACAATTTGTTCAACTTTTTGGATAAGTGCTGGCGTGGTCACCTCAATGCTCCTGCCCGGCCTCGGGTCGTCTTCAAGGGATTCCCTTCCTTGTTTAAATAAACTATGCCACTTGTACATCATGGTTTTTCCTGGACAAAAGTCGCCGTAAACCAATGACATCTCATTCATTATGGTCGCGACTGATTTTCCTTGTCTGGTAAGGAACTTTATAACGTCACGATATTCGATTTTTTCCATATTTCACTTTTCACTCCTGATTATGTTACTTTGTTGACGATAGCTCAAAGACTAACTGTCTAATAACAATGAAACTTCGTATTTATACTAATCATGAGTCGCTGCACAGGCCACGCCCCCAATGCGCCTACTCACCCCTCTACAACCCGCTCATTCCGCGAATATAAAAATGCTCCCTCGTACGTAGTGATTTAGAATTCACGAAAATACGAGTTGTGGCAATTAAATAAAGAGACTGAAGTGAAAAATGTTATTTATTGCATTAAATTTATATTTAACATTTATCTCTTTCAACATACTTTCCTCTCCTATCCATAGATCACTGTATACATGTCTTCCGCTGTTCAAAAACAATGCTGTAGTTCATCAGTTGTCAGCCTCTTCAACAATTCTGCCGTCACTTTTGGGAAGAGATAGAAGTCACATGGTGCGAGATCTGGCGAATACGGAGGATGATCAAGGACAGCAATGCGCTTGTCCGCTAAAAACTGCTTCACAGACAGGGCATTGTGACCACAAACCTTTGTCATGTTTAATTCATCATGGTAAATGTGTCTCACTGTTTCTTTGTTAATGTTTACCATATCGGCTATCATCCGAATGCTCAGACCTCGGTCTTTCATTAATTTTCTGAACGTTCTCTTCAGTTCTTGCAGTCACAGGTCGACTAGAACGTTCATCATCTTCGACCTCTTCCCGACCTTCAAAAAACCGGTTGTGCCATTCCAAAACACGCGCACGTGACACAACATTATCACTCCTCCTTTAACATTCGTAAACATTCTGTTGGCGATTTCTTTAATTCGACAAGGAATTTAATTTAATTCGCTTCTCGATTTTTGTGTCAATCGTGATCACGGCTCTATTAAGTAACAGTTTCCTCTACAATTAAAGCTTGAAAGTAAACTAAAACAGACAGGGAGACGAAACTATGGGTTGTTGCCAGGGAAGTATTAAGGTTAATGACATTCCAATTACAGCCTCGCGCGGTGCAGCTGCGCGATGGAAGGAGTGCAGTCTCCTTAATTAATTGCCATACTTCGTATGCAGAAGTGTTTTTGGGTAATTCCTTCTTTTCTATTTGTCTTAAATTGCAAATAGTACTTCCTCGTCTTCCTCTTTCTTGAAAAAACTGCAAAATTAGCCTTAAATCCCGCTAGTCTTTAGTCTTGAGAAAAATATATATCAAATGCTAAATACCAGTTACCGTTTTAAAAACTGAAAATAGTGTGCTTAAGAAGGTCTTTTAACTTAATGATTACGTTTTCACAACATTTTTTTGTCATAGTATTCGAATTAATTTGATTACTAAATTTTACAAAAGTAATTTAGATGAAGCAGTTAGCCAATAACGAATATATTCAGAAAGTTAATAATAGAAAATTTAATAGAAGTTGTCTAATAAGACCTGAAAAAATTCCTCATTTATAAGTCAGACTCTTGTTAGTAAATCCGTTTCTATTTTTATCTAGCAATGAAAATTCCGTTTTGAAGAAACATTTATTACTCTAACTAAATATACAAACACGGAAAAGCAATTCTGTGGAATATATTTTCCTTTAGATTTAATTAAATTCAATGTAATATATACTACGTATCTATAAAAACGATCTTTATACCAAGTATTAAAATAAATTAAAATAAGTCCTACGTACACTTCCTAAAATTTTAACGATGAGTATTAACGATATCCTATGGACTTTCTAAAATCGCAAATTATATATTAACATGTATGTAAGTACAATTAAGTGTACACAACTAAGTCAACTAAACACACGTACTTGACGACAAGTGCAGATACTTCCACATAAATATAATTTTTTGCGAAAAAAAATTTAAGAGAAATCGAGTCTGAAAGTACAAATGCAATAGAAAAATAATCGTATATTATTATAAAATATTGTAATACGAGGGTAGCCGTTGATATTTCGGGAGCCGGCAACACTGTTAGTGTTGTTTCCGATCTGATGATTGCATCGTGAAGTGTGTCATTTTTGACAATATATTTGCTTTAGCAGTTTTACTATCCTGTCGCTATTGTTGGCAGTAACTTGAAAATTTTATGTCAGCGCAAAAAATTGAATTAACTCGCCAACATTTATGTGCAATTATTTTTCATAAGTTTCGACGTGGATTATCTCAACAAGAAAGCATCGACGAGCTGAATTCTTTATATGGTGATGAAGGACCATCGAAAACTACAGTATATTGTTGGTATGGTAAAATCAAACTTGGACGATGAATTTCGTAAAGGTCGTCCCACAAATGTTGTTCTGTCGGAAAACATTAATGCAGTGTCTGAATTGATAATGCAAGACCGTCTAGGTGTTAGTAACACCAGCGTGCATAAGATCCTGTATAATCATTTAGCCGTTAAGAAGCTATGTTCACGTTGGGTACCACATAATTTGACAACCGCTCAAAAAAGGGCTCGCGTCGATAGGTGCCAAGAAATGCACAAAAAATACAATGGCGGTGCTTCAAAGAACATTTATAAAGTCATCACAGGTTATGAATCTTGAATTTATACGTACAAGCTCGATAGTAAACAGCAGTCGACTGTGTGGATATTCCAAGATGAGCTAAAACCAACAAAAGTTGTTCGCGCTCGAAGCACATCAAAACAAATGGTCGCCTGTTTATTCGAAAAAACCGGTCACGTTGCAACTGTGCCTTTAGAGAGTTGTAGAACGATCAATTCCGAATGGTACACAACTATTTGTTTGTCAGAAGTTTTTGAAGAAATAAGGAAAACAAACCGAAAACGGCAGGTCATTCTTCACGATGACAGTGCGAGCTCTCACAAGTCAGTTCAAACATTTGAATATTTGATCGGGCAAAACATTGAATTGATGAGCCGTCCGCCGTACAGCCCTGATCTAGCACTCTGTCGTATTTATTAACAAAATTGCACTCGTTACAAAGAACAATGTACAAACTACGTGTGCGAAGACCTTTTTCAGCATTCACGTAAATAAAGCACTTGCTCGTTTTGATCGCTCGTGTTTTAACCCACGCGCATGCTGGAAAGTTTAGTTAAAATTTTTGTTTTATTCTTATGCATTCTAACTCCGTATTTATTAAAAAATTCAAAAAAAAATGACACCACGAGAATACCAAGCAGTGCAATTTCAGATAATGATTATTGTAATCAATGCATATATCTTTCTATTGTCGCTGTAAATGGACAAAGCCTCATAGCTAACTTACTACCATATTTTTGATAAATGTGTGGCTTGCATTAATTTATTATTAGTACAGGAACATTTTTATGTTTGTTTTGGAGAGCGTTTGTGTGTGCATATTTTGCTTATGGCTGCATATGATTACAATAATATTTAATAAAGATATTTAGGTTACTTAAACTTATTACGTTGCATTTATAACCGAAAAAAAGCGCATACTACGTGAGTCTTTTTAGGCAAACTAAAGCTAAAAGTGAATGAGGGTCAGGAATTTTCAATAGACAACTATGTAAAAGCTGCTGCGGATGGGTATGTTAACGACTTAGAGAATACGGAATTTTATAAAAGCACAGAGACTTTGGACCAAGTTGGTTTAAGTGTATGGAGATCACAGAATATTATATATATTGAAAAATAAACGCAATTTCAAACGGCAAAATTCTTTTCTTTATTGGCATTCCATGAACTTTTCGGTTCAACATTGTATTTTACTTAATTCATCATTTTAGACATTTATTAAAATAAATTCTTAAACCAGCAAATAGCTGGCTTGTTACTAAATATTTGCCAGTTAGAATACAAACTAAAGAACTAATTAGCATTCGTACAAAATACTTGATTAAATGAAGTGAACTTCTTTAATCATCATTGGGCCGACAAATATCTGTTGGTCTGTCTCTGTTTCACAATTCATTGCTATTTCTTGATAAATATTTAGCGTACATTAATTTATTACTAGTCAGGAACGTTTACTAAGTTTGTTTTGAAAGGTGTTTGTGTATGCACATTTTGCTTATGACTGCATATGATTATAATAACATTTAGTACCAAAAAATATAAATACTCCAGCGTTTAAATAAAGATATTTACGTCGCCTTTATATCTTGTTACGTTGCATTTATAAACGAGAAAAATTGCTGCATATAAAATATATTATTCATATTATATTGGACGTATGTACTTATGTATTCTTAATAGCATTTATTAATCGCTTTCAATTCAAGGTAACAACAACCCATTATCATTTTCTTATACATATGCGCACAGAGAAATTTTGTGCTTGTTATACTTTCAATGTACGAGTATAATACAAATTGCTTACACCCATCCAGACAGGATGATACTCTAGGCAAAAGCAGAGTACAAGAAATGTGTTTAAAATCGCTTAAACTTTTAAATTCTAATATTGGCTTTATATAGACTGAATTGTCGTTTTGCTAATGAAGATATCGATTTATTCTTTAAAATGAATTCCTACTCTTAATTTCAATTTAAGGAATATTTGTATTTTATAGGAACATAAGTACTTGCACTTTTCTATAGAACTGAAACACATCATTATTTGCAAGTTGTTTGTAGTCACGTACATATTTCTTTCTATTTACTTTACTTCATACTAAGTAAAAATTAACAATAATACATGCAAACCTACTATGTTTCTTAATGTACAGTACAGAGTGCGAATAGACTCAAACATCGCATGCCCATACAAAGGATACTAGGAAAGTTTTGCAATATGACGCAACAACGAATCGTAGGAACCTGCTTGTTGCTGCGTGTTGAGACGTGTTCATACGTGCATAGTAGCCGCGCGCCATGTAGATGGGCTGTTATTCATTAGCAGTGAGAGTGTAAAGTGCTTGCGATGGCATCGTGGTCGCGAAATGAGATAAGGGCAGTTTTGCGTTATAATTTATAATTTGTGGCATAGAGAATTCCAGAGGGGAAATTTAACTGTGGAGGATGCTGAGAGGCCGGGAAGGCCACGAACGTCAGTTATGGAGTAAAACGTTACTATTGTGAAGAAAATGCTTGGCGAGGACAGGCGAGTGACCTACCAACACATAGAGGGTACTTCTAAATGCACCAGCAATTCGTTCAATTCTGCATGATCATTTGCACGTGAAGAAATTTTGTTCTCTCTGATTGCCGCATCGACTGGCTGAAGAGCAGATGACACGATGTGTGACTTGGTGCCGGCAGATGCTAGAAAGTTTAATAAGGGATAATCTCGGTATGTGAACAACATCGTGATAGGTGACGAGACTTGGCTGTACTATTATGATGTGCCGACCAAAACTCATAATAAAATTTGGGTCTTTGATGACGAGGACGCACCCGTAGTTTTCAGAAAATCCCGATGTGTAAAGAAGAAAATGATGGCTGTATTTTTCAAATCGAGTGGAATTGTGGAACGCGTCGTTTTGGACTCACAGAAGACAGTCACAGCTAAGTGGTATACCGAACAGTGCCTGCCCAAAGTCATTGGATCTATGAAGAACTTGCGGCCAAAGTCAAGAATGGACACCCGGTTCCTCCATCACGATAATGTGCCAGCTCACCGCGCCAAAGCCTGCACCGAATATTCGACCGCGACAAGATAGAAAACTTCTCGAGCAGTTTCCCTACAGTCCAGATCTTGCTCCCTGCGACTTTGCACTGTTCCCGCATGTGAAAATGAAGCTAAAAGGGAGGCGGTTTTCCAGTGATGAGGAGCTTCTGCGGGCTTGGGATAATGAGTGTGCTTTACTCCCTAGTGTGGAGGAAATTGCTTTGAAAAAATTAAGTAAACAAAGCTGTATTGCAAAGCTTCTATTCCTCTGTTTCCCGCTATCTAATAAATCCGACCACTCCACAGGTTTCTAGATCAATGAATTAAATTTTCCAATATGTATGAAAGAAATATGAATACACATGCATACATACATATACAGAATTTTCTTTTGTTGTTAACCAATTTTAATTGTTTTAAATGTCCAGATAATCACTACATCTTTTGACGATTTTTTCATTCACTAAACAACGATGAATTTGTAAACATTAATCAATAATATGCAAGTAATGTTATTTTCATACATATACCATACGAGGAACCGAACGGACTTTAGGCTTAAAATTGAGCCGATTAGGAAATACGAACTGAGTATGAACCGGTCCGAAATCCGAGATTTCATGTGGATCCGATCCGATACGGGACATCTCCCACGTAAATTCGTAATCCGAAGACTTCGAGCTCGGACCTAAATGGACATTTCTAATATACACACATATTGTGTTAATTTAAGTAAGCACCTTTTTATATCTTACGTGCTAAATTACTGATTACAGACGTAATGGACATATTAACATTCTTTTAAGGCTTTTATAAAACAAAAATTCTCGCCGTCTGGGAAGGTGTTTCGTAATTTTACTCTTTTGAAATGAATGCCGACAGTCAGTCAACCTGCTCCGTGAGCACGGACCTGATAATAACTCATAATCTGCCGATGCCTCCTTGATTTTTCTTTAACCTGTTTGGGGATGCGAAGGCGTGGATTGGCATCATTGTTATCATCATTATTACAAATTCTATTTCTATTTTTTTTTATATTTATAAATAATCGTAAATAAAAAAAAAATATACTTTCGTCACCAGGAGTAGATTAATTCAGATTTTGAATAGTGATCTCAGCATGCGTTTTGTTTCTCTTTTGTTAAAATGTGACGCATAAAAGAATAGATTTTATCCAGTGGACTGTTCTTAAAGTAAAATAATAAATTAATTATATTTAATACTCTTTGGGGGGCGATTGAAGGATACTATTGTAATTTGATGAATATATGTATTTTTTCTACAAGTTTGAGGGTCTTTGAATTCTAGCTATTTTTTATTATTCTACATTATCTTCTATATCTTCTCAGTGATAAAATGTAAAAATTAATACTTGGTAAAGCTTTCATTAAATCTTGAATAGTAGATTTTAAATGTAAATAATTATTTAACAAAAGTCAACAGAGAACGACGTTTTCTAGCAGTCTGAAAGGTACAGATACAGGGTGTCATTTTAAATTATTTACAATCATTCCGCAACTTATTTAAAAAGGCTAGGAATTTCCTCTAAATCTAGAACGTGCTTTATTAACTAGCTAAATTATAACTACACTGAGCTGTAATCCAACTAAATTAAAGGAAGGAATGATTACCAAAGACCTGTGTGTGACTTTTTCAAATATGTAGTTTGTTTCATCAACTAAATTCTCTTTTTCTCTTCATTTAATGTATTCATAGTTTCTTCCAGCAGCCATTCTTTCTCTAGCATTGATTTTCAATGTTTTTGCACCTCTTGATGGCCTTACTTGTTTCCTTTTTCAGAGTTCTCTATTTTTCCCTCTCTACCAATTCCATGTTTTCTGCATATTTATTAGAACTTCTTTTCTGTGTATTGAGTAATATCAGGAGAGATTTTGATGTAATCTATTTAAAAATTAAGAAAAAGCCAAAGAAAAATGAAAAAAGAAGTGTTTGTACATGTGTTCCTTCTACATCCATACACGTATTCTAACGTTCTTGGGATGACAGGATCCCTTCCAAAAACCATTATAATAATTCTTGAAGATAATAAAAGCAATCTGTCTAACTACTTTTTCAATTTAGTCAGATGCGGACTACAGGAGGCATATTTCCAATTCTAAACCACATTTTAAGCCTTATCTACTCTGCTATTGTTCTGCAGCAGTATGGATGGTAGCTTCAAGATTTTTGGAACATCTGTATAAACTTCGCTTGTAATTATAGTGTACTTCTTGAGATACTCAGCCGTATCGTAGTCTCAAAAAAGGTTTTTATCAATTGTCTCGTTAAATATTGTATTTTCACTTTTTTCTGGGCCGGAATTAAATTATTTACAGGTATTTCAGCAGCGATAACTCGTTTCAACGCTCCCAAATCTTTCTGGCAAATTTCTCACTTGGCAAGTTTATGCTCTGGTATGAGATGTCTGGGAATCATCTTGTTGACACTCTCTTCATCCCTCAATCTTCATATAATATTTGTCTCCGATGTTTGAACTTTCTTTGCAAATATCGTAACATTGTCAACATCAACTCTGCCATTTTCTTACTTTCTCTTCTTGTCACAAGAAATCTACCAGACTTTCATCGACTTCATTGGATTTCCGATCACGACAAAACTGTTTTTACAAGAATGTTACTTCATCATGCAATGGAGCATTCTTGCCATACACGGCAATTGTTTTGGAATGATCGGAAAGTGCGATTGAACATGAAACAACAGATGCAAATCTGTGTGCAAGAGTGGTTGTCACAGGAACGAAGGTTAAAAAAATAAGCTTAGATACAATCAGTTGTCACTCAATAATTCATAATACTTGTATAGTTGATACTACTTGACGTTTAAAAATCACTGCTTTAATATTGCTTTCATGGCTAGTTAGATTCCATAAATATCTCACTACATGTATACATGCATAATTCTCCACGTATTTGTTGTTATTTCTCCACATCTTTTCTTATATTATTCTCAATATTGTAGTACTTTAGTGCCGTTAACTTAAATGTTAACTACATTGAAGTACTACAAAATTGAGAACAAAGTCGCGAAAGATGTACAGAAATCAAAGCCATTGAACTCTCTTATAAGTTTTCTCGAGGTTTAACTTGGACCTCCTCCCTCCTTAAAATAAGATATATTTTCGATCAAGATTTCGGGACTATATTCAGGACGATGTTAGCTTTTAATGATTTTTAATTACGATGTAACGAATTATTTCACATTTCTTCCCTGCATGGTATCCACATCATAAACTCTAATTGTATTATCAGTCGAACTGACTCTTTATTTACAAGTTTAAATTGAAGTCAGATAATAGAGCACAAGGCACCGGTGGTGGACGTTAATTACACAATAAAAAGCTTTCGCACTTAAATCACAAATATCGTGTGATATTGCGCAATACGGTGACATGAAAAAAAGCGACATATTATATGCGCCTGTGATTTATATTTAATTAAATTAATTTGCGTCTAATAAATTAAAGCTGTGTATTTATATTTAATATTTTTTTACATAGTCAAAATGTAATACTATCAGGTTGTTACAAATGTAATGTCCGTTTTTTCCTTCAGTCTGAACTAAATCGCGCCTCTGTGAAGACGTGTATGTTTTTGGTGAAAATTATTATTGTATTTGTAGAAAAGGGTATTTATTTTGAAGTGAGTACCTGTTCCATTTCTTGGAAAGATTAATACACCTGTCCTTGTCTCGCCTATGGAAATGCTGTCGGCAAGAGATATTCGGGCAATTTACCTTTTTCAATTTAAAGAGGGATTAAATGCAGCTGCAGCAACGCGAGAAATTAATCAGACGTTCGGTGAAATCACGTGTAATGAACGCACATTACGGCGATGGTTTAAAAAATTCAGCGAGGGAAATTTTGATTTGGAAAATGAGCCTCGCGGATATGCGCCTCGCGGATATGCGCGTAGCACCGTTAATGACGACGAGCTGCGTGTAGAAGTTGAAAGTAATCCGTCGACAACAGTGCGTAGCCTTGCAGAAACATTTCAAGTGTCCATTGCCACCATTAATTGTCACCTTTCTTCGATTGGCAAAGTAAAGAAACTCGATTGATGGGTGCCGCACCAATTAACGGAAGCCAATAAGCTCCGTCGATTAGAGGTGGCTACCTCTTTGGCTAATCGACAGAAAGTTGAACCGTTTCTTCATCGAGTGGTAACGTGTGATGAAAAGTGGATACTTTATGATAATCGGAGACGGTCAGGACAATTGTTAGATCGAGGTGAAGCACCAAGACAGCATGCACGAGCATCACTTCACCCGCGAAAGATTATGGTGACTGTATGGTGGACCAGCAAGGGTATTATTCACTATTCATTTTTGCAACCTGGTGAAACCATCACGGCAGCGTCCTATTGTGCCGAACTGGAAACTATGCATGGAAAATTGAGCCGCTTGCAGCCCTCACTAGTCAATAGACATGGACCCATACTTCTTCATGATAATGCAAGACCTCATGTTGCACGATAGACAATCCAAAAACTTTCGGAATTTGGTTACGAAATTCTCCCTCACCCACCTTATTCACCTGACCTTTCGCCAACTGATTTTCATTTTTTCCGAAGTTTAGACAATCACTTAAAAAATAGGGACTTCCCTGACCGGGAGTCTGTAATAGCAGTGTTTGAGCAATATGTGAGCCGTCAAAACCTAGATTTATTTTCAAAGGGAATTTTTCAGCTTCCAGGCCATTGGCAACATTGATGTAAATGGAGACTATTTTGCAGAATAAATATTTATATTTTTTTAAATTTAGACTTTTTTTATTCCTTACACAATCGGACATTTCATATGTAACAACCTGATAATTAGCAAAATAAATACCACACAAAAAACATTTACATATTTAGTTCACTGAAAATAAACAAATCGAGGACATTTAATCTAAAAGAATTAAGTTTTTCTACCGACTTTTTATCATATTTGACGAAATCTTTTATTCAGTTATGAATTTTTACAAGGATAATTATATTTAATATACAAGAATAATGAAAGTTTTTTTACTTACACACTGGAAGCATTAAATATTTCTACTGCTGTTTATACATAGAAGTATGCAAACGTAATGTAATTTACAATATTCAAACATAAATTAAAATAGATTAACAGATTAATTGATTAAATAATTAATAAGAAAATGAGGAAGATGGAATTTAGCATAATATTCAAAAAGTTCCTTTCGGTGGAATAATTTACACAAAAATTAATTTAATATATTCATACTTCAGATTGAAATCATATATGGATTAGTAAATGGCTATGAATATGTAAAATAAACTGTAAAAAGTAACGTTTTAATTATTGTAAAATACGGTGGAGAATATTTAAATTTGAAACATAAACACTTAAAGCATTTACAGCGTGCAATATAATTAACCAATTACCTTCAAATTTAAACCGTAACCGCTTAATTACCATGTAGAATATTTCCCTCTGGGACACTATAACTACATACACACGCATTTCACAGAACACTGAAATTAGTGAACACCCACTCTGCAATAAGTAAACTAACAGGTTCAATTTCCATGTTCATTCAACTGAAAATTATTTCTAGTGGTGTCTGTCTGAGGTCATGCAGCAACATAAAATATACTGGCTGAAAAGTCATCTCTTTATCTTAATTTATATAGACTATTTATTTTATTCTTTTTTTACGAGAAGGATCTAAACTAATTGGTAGGACAGATACACATATTTACTGTCATTATTTTGTAAACATTTCAGCCATCGAAATCATAAAAAATAGACTCGAGACAATAAATCAAAACTGTTTTATAAATTATGGTGGCCTTACGATTAACGTTAGAATAGTCACTAATGAAATTATATTTTGAAAGGTTTCGAATTCATAGAAAATGACATAAACAAACAAAAATAGAAACTGAAGATACAAATTCTGTAATCTTTTAAATTGAAACAATGTTATTAATGCAATAAATAAAATTAATTTAAAATTATTATTATGCAGCCGAAAAAATTGAAACACTTTACTAAAGATATAGCAAAATCTCGAGAGCCAAGTAGATTCACCAACTTTTATCACACCGTCTTCAACTCAGTACAAATACTGCTGAACGCTGGCATGAAGAAACTCAAATATATAAATAAAGGATTCCATTTCTGTATAGAATTTATTTGCAAATTATTTAACATATATTAGCACAATATTAAGTTTAATTTATGTGCATTAGCCTGCCATAAAACTGACTGGAATTTTAATTGCATATGAGCTATATAATGATAGAATGGTTAACGAGCATTTAAATAAAATAAAGTTATTTGAACAATTCGGTAAATCTTAATAATAATTAAAGCGTATTTAATTTTTTTAATTAAAACTTTTGCAAACAATTGGATCTGCATAAAAAATATTTTTAATGTATGTACATATTTCAGAAGATATCGACAATGATCCATTCTCCTCTTCCGTCAGGGCCTTACAGTTTAGTATGTACGGGAACTAGTGCTCTTGAGGAACCCTAACTAAATCCTAACTTAAGAGTAAAGTAATTCACTAACAGTTACGTGGCCGCAGAAAAGTGAAGCTATACAATATACGTACTCCCTTTCTCATATTTAGCCCCACCCGGTCAAGCCAGACTCTGATCTGACAAAGTGCCATTTCCCGTGGTGCTAATGTGAACAGTATGGAAAAGATAATCAGCAAAAAAGAACGTATGAGTGGTTCCGAAACTGTAAGACAATCAATTTCAAAGGGAAAAAACAAGGAACGCAAGAATGACCAGAATCATTTACTTACATATTTGTAGATAAGAAAACATAAATCAGAGAAGGATAATATCGTAGAGGAAGTGCATTTGATGTCCGATTGTGATACTTGAACAAATAGTTGCAAAAGTTTGCGAAACACAACCAAGTTTAGATAAAACCCAAAAAAGCCGTAATCAATACCAATTTCAAGACAAAGAAAAAGGTCAAAAGTCTTCTGAGATCAATGAGGACCACGATAGATCTTAAAAGGCTTACCCACCTCAAGTAACTTTAAAATGAATCTTGTGTGATAATTTTGAGCATTAAATAAGTAAGTAAGACTTCAGCCTTAAAATATTTCTCCAGAAAATCAATATGAGTTAACATAAATAAATCAAAATAAGAAAAAACGAAATCCAGCCCATTTCCTTCTAATACTTTGATGTTTAAATGCCTAGGGTGAGTCTAGAATGTTATAGCACGGCGTGAACAAAAGTTTTTGGCAACAAGAATTTAGTTTGAATAGAAAATACCAAGAAGGCATAATAATTAAACCCTCCAAAAAAGCAGAAATCCTAACAAGACGTGGAAACTGGAGACCGATAACCGTTCTTGGTACAGCAAGAAATATCATGTTTTGATTGATTTTGTAAAGGTTAAATATATCAGTCAATTAGCAGCTTCGACAGAATCAAACAGGACTTAGGCCCAATAGGCATCGACCAAATATGCAGAATGAGCATAATTTTAGAATAAGTACACGAAATGGATGAAAAAGTGTACATGGTCTTGTGACAGGCTTCGATTCTATACTTAGGAAAAATTATGAACAATTTTGAAACAATCTGGAATTTCCGACATATTCCCAAGAGTTATAAGGGTGTTAAACAGTGCTCAACAGCACGGTCTATTCTCCCCAAACCGAATACAGAAAAAGAAATGAGACGGGGATACATACTATCATATACATACTGTTTCTAATGGTTACAGATTATTTAATAAAAATTATAGCAGATGATTAAACTGGTATCAGCTGAGAAATATGTATTTCGCAAATCAAGGATCTTGAATTCGCCGATGATATACGTCTTCTAGCATCTAATAAGCAAAAAGACTGCTAAAAGTATGGGAATACAAATATTGTAAGAAGACAAAGCTGTTAGAGAAGGAAATGAATAAAGGAAATGCTAAAGAAATATGTGGAAAATAATATTGAAAAAGTTCGCGAGTTTCCATATAGTTTGGATGCAAATAGTGGCACAGAAAACTTTGAAAAAGGAACAGCCTAGCATAGCTGACTTTACTATGAAGAGACTTTTTTATCATCTATAATTATCGATATTCAAACAAAATTTCGTATATTTAAAGCTAACGTGAAAAATACGCTGCTATATGGTTCTGAAATCTGGCAGGAATCAAGAAGGTGTATGAAAAAGGTACAAATCTTCCATAACAGATGTTTGAAAATAATATGCAGAATATTTTAACTTAATAATGTATGGTGACAAAGGAAAACAATAATTACAATAATAAGGTAGTGTAAGTGAAAAATCATAGAACATACCCTCAGAAAATCAAATAACACAATTAAGCAAGACTAGAAGAAGTATATGCCAAGAAACGCGTGGAAGCGAATTACTGGTGATGGTAAATTGCAGATTATATTCATTCCACCTACTTTTATACTTAAAATTGTTATTCGGTTGAATTTCATTAAATATTCTTCACTAACTTCAAATTCTGAGAACATCATTTAGCATCCTCTTTGCTCCTAAAATAGGACAGTTTGTAAAAATACTGAGTTTGCACTTGACGTATTAATGCAAAGGAAACTCAGATATGCTGAGATACTGTTTTGCTCTTGTTTTAATATCAAAATATATAAGTAATGTGATCTATAGGGAAAACGTGCAGTTGTTTTGGAAGATACTCCAAATATATGAAGAACAAATTTTCAGCATCAAGTAATTGTAAAAATTGTATAAAATTATAAATCTTTTAACGTCGGATCTCCAAAGTTACATTATTTCTTTGGAACGTATTATTTGAAATAGTTTAATTTTGTAATTTTTGGAAGCTATTTAAAGCAAGTAACTATTTTTAATGTATAATTATTAAGAACCGAATATCTTCGTGTTCATTTTATAATCAAAAACCATATAATGAAGAGAGAATATTTAATAAAATTCAACCAAATAACATTCTTAAGTATAAATGTAAGTGGAATTAATATAATCTGCATTTTATCATCACCAGTAATTTCAGCATATTGTCATGCAAGTACATCATCTCTTTGCTTAATATATTCAAGAGTAGTAATAACATGTTATGTTACTTAAAAAGACGAAAACATGTGCCTCGTGTTTATTGCCTATAATAGCCACCGCAACTGAATTACCTACTTGTTTTTGCTCAAACGCTCATGCAACCACGTATTTGTAAAGATTCTCCGGTAGTTCAGTCTTAACTCTCAATTATAATTATTGCATATAAAAATTATTATGTATTTAGCATATTTAAGTAGTCTCACATGCACTGGTTACATTTATAAAGTTGAAGTCGGTAATTTTTCTATAAAGTAATGCAATTTAGCAAAATGTCAAACATGATTTGCTTGGTGTTCCTTTATAAGAATTTTATACAAACAAAAACAAAGCAACTAACGAAAAACGATATTGCAAATAAAAAGAAAAATAAATAGAAATACCGGTAACAAACAATATTAAAATCATTTTTAATATAAGAATTCAAAACGAGAGAGACATATTTCTAAACAGACCCAAATGATAGTTAATTCTCCTTGGTTGAGAGCAAGGCAAAATCATATAATCGGGCGTTATCAACTGCCGAATATTTTGATATACGAGGGAGCGTTTTTATATTCGCGGAATGAGCGGGTTGTAGTGGGGTGAGTAGGCGCATTGGGGGCGTGGCCTGTGCAGCGACTCATGATTAGTATAAATACGAAGTTTCATTGTTATTAGACAGTTAGTCTTTGAGCTATCGTCAACCAAGTAACATAATCAGGAGTGAAAAGTGAAATATGGAAAAAATCGAATATCGTGCCGTTATAAAGTTCCTTACCAGGCAAGGAAAATCAGTCGCGACCATAATGAATGAGATGTCATTGGTTTACGGCGACTCTTGTCCAGGAAAAACCATGGTGTACAAGTGGCATAGTTTATTTAAACAAAGAAGGGAATCCCTTGAAGACGACCCGAGGCCGGGCAGGAGCATTGAGGTGACCACGCCAGCACTTATCCAAAAAGTTGAACAAATTGTACTCGAAGATGCTCGACTAAAGAAGAAACAACTCGCAGAAATGGTTGGAGTATCCGATACAACAATTTTTAAAATCCTACACGATCATCTCGGCATGTCTAAGGTCAGCGCAAGATGGGTACCGAGAATGCTCACGCCGCCGCAAAAACAACAGCGCCTGGAGTGTTCGCGTGCATTTGTGGACCTCTGTAATGAAGACAAGGATGGTGTATTGAGTGGAATTGTTACTGGAGACGAAACTTGGGTTCATCATTATGAACCTGAATCCAAACAAGACTCCATGCAGTGGCATAAAAAGGGCACAACACCTCCCAAGAAATTTAAAGTGACACAATCAGCTGGGAAACTCAAGGCAACGGTATTTTGGGACTCGGAAGGAATATTGTTGATTGATTATAAAGATAAAGGTGTTTCTATAACCGGAGAATATTACGCTTCAATATTAGAGCGACTAAAAGAAGCCATTAAAGAGAAAAGACGGGGAAAATTGACAAAAGGTGTTCTGCTTTTGCACGACAACGCGACCGTCCACAAGAGCCGCGTTGCGTTAGCTGCCCTGCATCAGGTGGGCTTCGAAATTGTGAATCACCCACCCTACAGCCCAGACCTGGCCCCGAGTGATTATTACCTGTTTCCGAAAATGAAAAAAGAGCTGCGGGGTAAAAAATTTACTGCCGATGATGAAGTCAAGGAGGCAGTTTCGGCGTATTTTGCAGATAAAGAGAAATCATTTTTTTATGAGGGTATAAATAAATTAATTGAAAGATGTGAAAAATGTATCCGTCTTGCAGGTGAATATATTGAAAAAGAAAAATAATTTGGTTTTTTTATTTCCACCCCTTGTGCCCCATTCCGCGAATATAAAAACGCTCCCTCGTATTTAACTATTGATATCACGTTTGTGCTTTTAGAGATTTGTTTATAATTATCATATCACTTTAAATATTCTACGGTGTACATTAGTTCTTTTTAGAGCTTTTACTTGCAGATTAACATATTATGTAACTATTATGTGAATACAAGAACCTGACTTGTACTAAAATTATATAATTTTATAGCTGTTGATTTCAAGAATGGATTCACAATCTAGCACCAGTACTGCTACAGACACAGGTGTGTGTTCTTCTACGAAGAAACGAACAGAAGCAAACCGCTTGAGTAATGTTGAAAAGCAGACAATTATTAATGTTTACAAAAAATCTCTAACGAACACACCTGACATAGGAAAGGGTGACATAATAGAGCAGATTTCCCAACTAATAGGTAACCTTATTGAGTGCAATATGTGCAGCATACCTGCGCAGTATAAAATATGATTCTAGGAATTTCCAGATCGACAGTATATTGAGTTGGTGAATATATTTTCGAGCGGAGAAAAATAACTGGTAGATCTTCTGTACTGGAGATTTTTGATGAGGCTGTTAACACTGCTGTTCCTCAAAGAATTCACAACATGTTTCGTGGGAATGAACCTCCAACGTTGAATAAAGTCTTCACTTACATAAATAAGAGTAGTGAACTACCAAATACGAATCACTTAACATTATATCGATTAAGGAAGCATGAATTTTAAGTAATAATATTTGAAGTATATTAATATATTTAGTTATAGTTCTGTTGTATATTGCAGATACCTCAAACTAAGCAGAAATAGTACTCTTACTGAAGAAGGTGATATCATAACATGGAAACCCCAATATCTAAACGATATTTTATAATATAGATCCCAGAATAAACAGATTTTCTATTTAGACGAAACCTTGTTAAATGAGGGTCATACCAGACAGAAAATATGGATTGAGACAAATGTTTCAAGTCGTAGATAGGCCCTTGTGGAAGGATTTGCCACAGGATTAAAAAATCAACCGGGAAAGAGATGTTGGCTTATAATATTACATATTAGCAGTTCAAAATTGACAGAAATTTCTTTTCGAAGGGAAGACAAGATCTGACTATTATGAAGAAATTAACGCCACAGTGTTAGAGGACTGGTTCTCTAAGATATTACCTTATTTGCCAGATAATGTTGCCGTAGTTATGAATAATGCATCGTATCATAGCCGCAAGGTTGAGAAGACACCATTGACATCACAGAAGAAATGGACAGACAAAATTGGTTTCGAAATAAGGATGTAAAGTATGCAGACGAGAATAATTGAATTTGGCGAATATAGTCAAAACTTAGGGCAATTCATATGTAATTAATGAAATAGCAAAATCTGAAAACAAGACTGTCCTTCGTTTACCTCCATAGCACTTCGAATTGAATTCGATTGAATTTTTATGGGCACAAATACCTTAAAGAATGAGGTTGCTGTGAAAAATGGAAATTTTAAATTAAACGAAGTTATAAAGTTATAAAACCATTCATAATTTCTATTGGAGAAGACGATAGTGACAGTGATGATTCGGTTTCCTCACCAGCATCAGAATGAATTCGAAAATTATGAAATAGTGTATAAGATCAGATACTTTCAACTTTAACTAATGATCATAAATCGTTACAGTTGTAAAATGTAAGCTATTTTCTATTGTATTCATTTCTTGTTTTGTATTGCAAATAAAGGGTTTTCCAATAAGGACTTGACAACTTTTTTTCAAAATAAAATACAGACCATTTGAGATATTTCAAAAACTTTATTATCGGGTTGAAGTACAAGCAAAACATTTATGAATGGAACTCGACTTCGTTCATATGGCCACCGCGGGCACGTTTGCAGCGGTCGATTTGTTGGACCCAATTTTCGATGACTCGGCCACACAATTCGGCCGAAATGGCTGCTATTTCGCGTTCAATGTTGGGGCTCTGAGCTCTTCCAACGTTGTCGGCTTGTTGGCATAGACCAATGACTTGACATAGCCCCAAAGAAAAAAGTCTAGAGGCGTTAAATCGCATGAACGAGGCGGCCAATCGACTGGTCCATTTCTTAAGATAACACGCTCATCAAACTTACTCTTCAATAAATCGATTGTAACGTATGCTGTGTGGCTTGTGGCACCGTCCTGCTGAAACCACATGTTGTCCAAGTCCATATCTTCCAATTCGGGCCAAAAATAATCGGTAATCATGGCGCGATAACGATTACCATTCACAGTAACGTGACGAGCATTATCGTTTTGTGGATGAAGTGGTGTTTCATGAAGCACATGTCGATTTTCACCCGACCAATAACGCATATTTTGCTTATTGACGAACCCATTGAACCAAAAATGAGCTTCGTTACTGAAAATGATTTTGCGATGAAATTGATCATCTTGGCGCATCTTTTCCAGAGCCCAATCGGAGAACGTACGTCGCTTCAAATGGTCCATCGGCTTCAAATCTTGAGTCAGCTTAATCTTTTATGGGTGTAAACCAAGATTCTTACGCAAAATTAGCCAAGAAGTGGTCTGGGCGATGCCCAACTCATGAGAACGTCGTGGAATTGACTGATTTGGATCATTTGCTACAGATGTTTCAACGGCAGCGATATTTTCGACACTTCGATAAACCCGTTGTCTCACTGGCACGGCAACATCACACAACGAATATGTAGACTCAAATTTTTGCACTAAACTTGTTACTGCCTGTCTACTAGGGCGAGAATTACGACCGAAAATCGGAGTTAACGCTCTTAAAGTAACGGTCACCGACTCCGAATTTCTGTAGTAAATTTTTATAATTTGCAGACGTTGTTCGTTCGTGTACTTTACCATGATGAAAATGTTAAGATTACTGAATCAATTGACAGTGACAGTTCGATGATTAGTGAAAGAGTGCGTTCACAAATTGAATTAAAAGTTGTCAAGTCCCTATTGGAAAACCCTTTATTAGATAAAATAAAACGGTACACAAAGTACAATAATTTGTTTGATCAACTCCAATTCCCTAGTGATTAATTTTAAAAAAATGTAATTATTTAACGGTGAAATGCCTCAAGACTAAATAAGTACTTGTTTAAAGTTAGTAAAATTTATAAATATCAGATGAAATATAGAAACAGTCCGTGCAATGTTTGCTTTTAATTATTATAATGAATTATCTTTAAGTATTATTATGTATACGTAACGTATCTGTTTTTAAACAAATAAATAAAATTACATGTGTTTTCTAGACAAATATCTTATATAAGCACATACATAAGAACGAGAATTTTAATGCACGAATTATGTAACAATACGGCTGATTTATTTATTTTTCTATTCCATTTTATTTTTATCTATTGTACAGCTGCATTTGTAATTTTATTGTAAATATTAGGCACGGTTTCATGTTTTACACGTTTTCGAATTTAATTCTACTGAGTAAAATTGATTTCAGGAAGTTTGTAGATAGCACTTTGGCCTTGGGGTCTGTTCAGAAAAGTGTCCCTCTCGTTGAAACTGAGTATAAATGAGTGTAGAAGAAAAATTCTAGCTGTCCATGGTACAAGCAACAAATTGTGCGTTTCCTAGTAACGCTCAATAGTGACAACGTTTTTCTACTTACGCATAAAATTCGACTGAAATTAATTATGAAATTAAAACATGGAAGAATTAACAAATTTTTGACAAAGTAACAGAATTCTCCTAAAACTATTCACGAATGAAAGACCGCACCGTATATTTTTAAGGCCAAATAGTAAAAACAGTTTCGGTGAGATAACGAATACATTGAATATAATCCCGTGTTTTTGAATCAAACAGGAGATATTCTTGATAAATACGTGTCAAAACGGACTACAATAACTGCAGTTACTTATGATAAGATGATAAAATTAACGATACAAACCAAAAACGTCCAGGTTTGTGTCAAAAAGAAGTTCTCGTTCTTTATGATAAGGCGTGAGTTCACAAAGCAAATTCAGTAAACTTCCTTTAAGTTGGACCAGTCACAGTATAGTCTGGATTCAACTCGGTTTAACTCCTTTTATTTAGAAATTTGGAAAAGCACTTTAGATGATGTTATTTTGTAGCCGATAACCAATTGAACAGAAGGTTTAAAAAAATTAAGGAATATTTTTTCTAACAAAATACAGTTGCAGCAGGATGCGTGGTACAAGTACGATGAAGATTACGTTAAAATTATAGAAAAAAAATATTTGTTTAATTTGTAGATAGAAAACATAACAATCGCAAAGTTTCTAAAATAATTACTCTGAAGAAATCAACTATAGATTCTTCTTCTTACGGAATAATTGGCAAAATATTCTTTATTAATATCTGCTTCTGGGTTTCCGGGCTGGAACCGCGTCACTAGTATATCTGCTGACGTTTCGTACCCATTTGTATGGGACATCTTCAGAGCTGAACTACTGCACTGAAACTGAAGACATTCTTTAGTTTCAGTGCAGTAGATCAGCCCTGAAGATGCCCCATACAAATGGGTACGAAATGTCGGCAGATATACTAGTGACGCGGTTCCAGCCCGGAAACCCAGAAGCAGATAGCATGGACCACGACCGCGGAAGTCTACGTACCAAATTCTTTATTAAATTTTGCAGCAGTCACTGTATTCACCAGACTTATCTTAGGAACAGCCTTAAAGATATCAACTCCGAAGAGAGTTCTTAAATTGTACTTATGTCCTTTTAGTCGCTGGTAATAGCATGTTCTAACACGTGGAAATTACTTTGATTAACAAAAATTAACTTTTTAGAAAATAAGTTTAAATTTTGCTCCTGTTCATAAGCTTTACGTAAAAAGATTTCGTCGAAAACCAGATTCGACTACTAACACCATCATTTGGAAAAACTCGATATTATATTGTAATTTTTCCGTCATTTTTATGCTAACAGGCGAAATTTGGTTACTAATTCGTAAGTCTCAGGGCAATCTAATATTTGTTTTGTAAAGGACTAAAAATTTTTGCCAGATGACAAGACTTTTCGGCACCCAAAATTTGTAGTTAGATTTCTGCGGCTGTATCTTGCAGAATAATCAAAAACTGTAATAACTCCAGAAATTACTAATAAAGTTAATAATACTGTATTCACAGACCGCGTACTTCACATTTTATACGTATAATTGGGCATGTTGAAGCTGCGAGTTTGGTGGATGCCACGAATCTTGAACTGTAATCGAGGACGTGAAAGAACATGATCATCAAATGATAACTTGACGGTGTTTAACGAGGACCTAACAGATTTTTTCAAAAATTTGTTACGGTAATCAGAAAAGTGCACACATGAAAAGCTTTTCACAAAGAAAGCCAAACTATTTTCATGGGCGATCCAATGGCTATTACTTGTTGGTATTTTAAGGAGATAATTTTTACACAAAATCAAATCTTTAATACCGCTTCTCTAGTAAATAAATTTTTGAAAACAATTTCTGAAAAGTTGCCAGAAATGGTTCATGAAACTATTCTCTTTCTTACTACAAGGCGTCTTCCCTCTTCACTCATAGTTAACACCTAACCTATTCACTATATCTTGCCCCAAATGACTTCTACTCTAAACTTTGGCTTGCCGGAAAGAAATTTCGGTCGGATAAAGAACTTATTGCAACAATAGAGCAATATTTGGAAGACCTTAAGGAAGATCATTACAGAAACGAAATAATGGTACTTCAGCGACGTCAAAATGGGCCGAAGTTGGAAGGGAATATGTTTTAAAATAAGCTTATAAAATGCACTTATTCAATTTTGTGTCCAACTTTTCATTATTCTTGTAATAGCCAATATACCAGTAAGAATTGAAAATAACTAAATATTTCCTCCACATTTATTGATGATATATTTTGTGTAAAATGATAACATCAAAAACTGCTTTTTCGTTTCTAGTTTAACCGGAACAAACTCTATTTTATCAAACAAAACAGTATATCTTTATTGCTTCTATTGAAAGGACTTTTTTCAAAAAATTAGCGTGTAGGTTTCGCAGAAAGAAAGACGTATTAAAAATCATTCAGTCGAATAGCATCCTAGTATGTGATGTACATAATAACAAGAATATTAATATGTTTTTCTTTAAATTAAATTATAAACAAAAAAATAGATATCATTTTACATGAAATTTAACATTGTTAAAGACATGAAAGAACTGTGAAGCTCTTCTTAATTGTTTCTGAGATATTGGTCGTTGCATATTATAAGATTTCCTGTGCATTTTGTGGTAACCACATTAAAAAGGTTTTCAATATATCTGCATTTAATAGTTAAGTATAAATAAAAAGAATTTTCGTAAAACTATTTATTTATAGAACAATAATAATATACGCATAGATACAATTTACTATTAAATAATATGTTTAAAAAAGTTATTTGTGAAATAATGTATTTATTTGAAAATCAGAATACAAACAAGATATATTGCTTCTACATAGCTGTACTTGCACCATTAAAGACATCTTAAAAAGTATTTTGTAAATATTTTATCCAAGGAAATTATCGTCCTGAATTTATACTCCAGAGGTCGTGACAGCAATCTAATTCCTCGATTTTGTTTTCGTTCGGAAATTTTGACAAGTAGGAGTCATTACACAAATGAAGATTTTCCATTCGGTTTTCGCAAATAAATAAAACATGTATTTAAAATGGACAGATATTTGAAACACACACATAGGCTAGCAAGCCGCTTGGCCAAATGCAATATAAACAAATGATTACATATGCAAATTGATAACCCAAAATCACGAACCATTGAACTCAACCATAAAACGCAATCGTTAATAATTTAAAATTATTATTAAGAGGATAATAAATCTTTCAATTCTCTGTAATCTAAGCAATTATAAAACGATTATGATTATTTTGATTTGTTTACAGCAATATGTAATTTTAAAATTGAAATTAAGACCTTAATTTCAATCGTATAGGAATTATTTATTTTCACTATAATAGTAGATCCGACTGTGTATTAAAGCAATTTTATTGATACTTTCGTTGATTCGTGTAATTAGTAATTTGTGCTATTAATTTCGCCAGAAGATAATTGTGAATATAAATCGTGTCTAAGTGATTGAAATTAAGGATTATGTTTCAATTCTCAAGTTGAATATTGCCATAAACACATCAAAATAATTAAAGTCATAATTGCTTAATTAGTGATATCACTTTCAATTCAAATTGTTTTTTTTTTCTTTTATTACAGGGAGAAAAATAATCTTACCCGAAGCCATTGATAACGACACTATTAAATATTAATTTGCAGAATAACTGTGTTACAATATCAAATATACAGTAATCATATTATTTGTCACAAGCACGTCACCAACGTAACTGATTTCTGAAATATGCAGGAAAACAAACTAATAAAATAAATCCCTCCTACTTCTTTTCGTACGGTACACACAATTTTAATTATACCACCACTACCTTCGACATCGGTACAAACCACCCCTGGAAACATTAAAGCTTGCCCTTTTTCCAGGGGTAGATTTTATGTGGGCTAGAAAAATAACATGCTTAAACGTCGAACTTAACACTTTTACACGTCTGCTGGGTAGAAAAAATGGAATTTATATTAATGTTTAGACATTTGATTACTTAGTAATAATTAATTACCATAACTTTTTGGAAAAAACGTAAATAAATATAAATAACTATACTTTTACACATATTTTTGTAAATTTAATAACCGTCGGAAATAGGAAGAATTACATTCCTGTTAAGGGATGTGATTCTTCTCACCAATAAATCCGATATGCACAGCTTGTCGCAGAGAAAACCCAACTTTTTTAAAATAAAAACAGAAGCTTATTATTTTGGTAAAATTCATTTATTTTATTCAAAGTAGTTGCCTTCGACTTCAATACGACGTTTTGCACGGTCAATTACGAGGTTTGTTCAAAAGAAAAGGTGAATTTTAAATTTTTTTGAAAAGTTTTTATTTATTCATCAATATTTTGACCCCTTCAAAGTAATCCCCCTCAGATATAATGCACTTGTGCCAGCGCTTCTTCCAATCCTCGAAGCACTTCTGAAATGAGCTTTTCAGTATGGCCATCAGCTCGTTCTTCGATTCTGACTTTATCTCATCAATTGTGGCAAAACGCTTTCCTTTCATTGGTCTCTTCAGTTTTGGGAATAGGAAAAAGTCGCAGGGAGCCAAATCTGGTGAATAAGGTTGTTGAGGCATGATTAGGGTGTTGTTTTTGGCCATAAAATCACAAACAAGCATTGATGTGTGAGCTGGTGCATTATCGTGATGTAGAATCCATGATTTTTTTTCCACAATTCCGATCGTTTGAGCCGTATTGCTTGACTCAAACGTTGCATCACTTCCTTGTAGTATTCTTTATTAACCGTACGACCTGTTGGCAAGAACTGATGATGCACCACGCCATTGTAATCGAAGAAAATAGTGAGCAAAACCATCACATTTGATCGAACTTGGCATACATTTTTCCGACCTTCTGTAAAGCGCTTGTACCACTTATAAACACTTTATTGTTTCATAAATTAAATAATTTTAAATTGCTTTCATGCGACTCATTATACATGCCTGAACTTAATAATGATTAGGAATATTGTAAAAATTCTTCTTTAAAGCTAGTTTTGAAATATAAATTTGAAATATTCCAAAATCAATCGTAATACCATGTTCTTCTACCATGATGAAAAGATCTGAGTTACTGAAGAATTTAATTTATTTATATAAATATAATTTTAGGTCTGTTTTAAGGGATATCATGGCATGTTCCCACTGATACCCGATACAATTTTGCAATGGCTTTCATCGTAGTCTTCCATTGGATGTGGAATTTTTTCAATACAACTTCCAGTTTTCTTTTTTAGGTACTCTAGGATTTACGAAATGCTGACTCTATTACATGAAATTGCATAAACCTACTGCCCATTTTCTAATATTTGTGTTCAAAAATATATTTCAACTATAAAAATTTTTTTGTTGTAATTCTAGCGAATTATTCTATTAAATAATACGATTATAAATAAATTAATTTTAAGATGACTATTGTAAAAACTTTACTTAACAATAATACTTTTCAATTTCACCAACATTATACTGAAATCATAAGTTACTCTAAATGTTTATTCAAGATGCAGTAAATATAAAACAGTTTTTCGACTTCCGGATATTCTGTCATCTAAATATTGTAAAACAGCAATCGACAAATCCTCACTTGAAAATACTTTATACATATTATTGATACATACGTACATACTACGTGTAACTAGAGTCCCCAAAATCTTTATCATTCTTTTGAGACATACACCATAAAACTAAATAAAATACTATTTTTAAATGTTAAGCTTTACAAAAACTTTTGTGAATTTCTATTTCATTTATTAAATAACTTATTTTACAGATATCTTGATAATAGTTTGTAAATTACTAGCCCATGAAAAATACTATTATATGGTTAAAGAAAAACAAAACTGAACTTTTTGAAAAAGTACTTTAGTTACGATTTACTTCTTTTACAACTAAATGTTTAAAATAAGGCATCAATAACAGTACATAGCAATAATGGCAACTAAATATTTTTACAAAAAATATTTGCCAGCTAGTGTATCCTCCTGTGCGTCAATGGCAAATCCCTCTTTGTCGACAATAAAAGTTGGTAGCAAAAAAGGAGTTGTTGCGACTTATCTCCCTTATATAAATGCATCTCCGTTGCCGCCAACCCTAAAATCTGTCTAGAAAGCGACTTTCTATTTATGCAGCCGCAAAAAATGACCCACATTTTCCACAAATCTGTATAGATAAGACCACAAGAGAAAACTATTGTTGTTGAAGCGGTGCATCCAGTTCAGTTTATATTTAGACTATGTGTGTGAAGGCCGCGTCAACTGTATTCAGAGAGTATTAAAATACAGGAACAAGGTAACAAATTTTATGTTTGATTTATACTTTTAGTTTTGTCTAAATCGTGACAGAATTTCATAATGTGTTATATTTAAATGTATAATTCTATTCTTTCGTGAAGTAGCATATTTCAATTAAGTATATTTAGTAACAGAGGGAGGAAGATTGCCCTGAATTTAAAAAAAATCTGATCTCATTCAAAACTAATCGCCTATGTCGTGCGATTGATGTGTAAGCACATGTGTGTAAACATCGCTGATATCTTTCTAGTTTTCTTGTTAGAACTTACCGATTTAAAACAAATACAATGCCACCTGATCTAAGATCTACTGGCGAGAAATGCGACAAAGTACTTACTTATTTGAAAAGTGAGGAGTTTAGTTTGCTAATTAAAAATATAGTGAGTGCTGAGTGTGTAAATTTGAACAACAAGATATGTGATCTTCAAACTGAAATTGAAACACTAAAACAAACCAACATTGATCTAATTAGATTATTAACGAATAGTCCTAATAATAGGAATCCGGAAATTATTGGTAATAATAAGGAAACAAATACAATTTCACTATCCAACAGACAGGAATTTGTCGTTGGGAAGCAAAAAGTTAAACAGAAAAAGCCAGAATTATTTTCAACGTCTAAAAACATAGAAAAATCCATGTCGGAAAAAACGACTAAAGCAATCGAAAATAAAGAACGCTCATCTGAGCAAAATACGGGTGGTGTTGAAATAATAACAGCGCCAACAGCCGCAAATGCGTGGGTAGAAGTATTACCAAAAAAACGCAAACCAAAAAAATTCGACGTAATGCGGGGAACAAGCACTACTGCTTCGATTAAGGGAGTTCAAATTTACAGTCACCTGCATGTATACAACTTCGATCCAAATGTTTCTGCGGAGGAAGTTACTAATTACGTGCTGGCCAAGGAAGTTGAAGGGGTAAAGTGTGAGCCTTTACAGAGTAAATACCCGGATAGATATTCTTCTTTCAAGGTATCGGTTCCGTCACAATTTTTAGAAGTGGTGAACACACCTGAGTTTTGGCCTCAGAATGTATGCGTTAATCGTTTTTTATTCCGCATAGTAAAAAAACCGGAGAAACTTCAATGAGTCTTAAAATTATGCATCAAAACATCAGATCTATGAAAAATAAACTAGACGAACTGAAGGTTGTGCTAGACGAACACAACATTCAAGTGCTACTTATTAGTGAACATTGGCTATCGCTTGACCAGATACAACTAATAAGGATGGGGGGGTATCGGATGTCTGCATGTAGTTGCCGTGATGCTGACGAGCACGGAGGCGTGGCCATCTATACTGGACCTAACATTAAGTGTAAACTGGTAGATGTGTCCCGTTACAACCTAAAAAATGTTTTGGAGGTGTGCGCGGTGGAACTCCAGACAACGCACCCTATTAAAATCTTAGTGCTTTATCGGCCTCCAAAATCGGACTACAATGTGTTTTTGGAAAATCTATCGCAGATTTTGGACAGCATGGATGATGAAAACATTCCCATTGTTGTGGGCGGTGATTTTAATGTGGATTTTCTTGTTCCTTCCTCAATGCGTGAACAGATTAAAGACTTGTGCAGTGTTCATAACCTATTTTGGACAGTGAATCAACCTACACGTGTTTGTGGGGATTCAGCTACCTGTTTAGACAATTTTTTGGTAAATTTCCCTAGTCAATACTTCACAGTCTCCTGTATAGATAACAATTTATCCGACCATCACAGTCAAATTATAAGAGTGATGATACCTTGCACAGATCATGTGAAGGATTCCATTTACAGGCACAAATATTCCAACAGTTCGTCAAAATTGTTTGTAGACATGCTAGCAAAAGAATCGTGGCTCAGTGTATATGAATGTGATTGCCCTGACAAAGCGTTTAAAAATTTTCTAAATATCTTTTCGTATTACCATAGTTATTGTTTTCCCGTACTAAAATGTAGTTTGGGCGGGCAATCAACAGCATCTTGGGTTGACTCAGACATTTTTCAGGTGAAAAACAACATGCTGTTCCTCAAAGAATTTAGCGCACAGTACCCCGTATTTAAAGACGAATTTAAGCATTATGAAAAATATTACAAGGACTTTCTACACAAAAAACAATACTATATGAATGAAGCACTAATAAGAACATCATCTAATAAAACAAAAGCTGCTTGGTCAGTTATCCACAATAACCTTCCCCAAGTGAGAACCAACATTTTTCCAGACTCCAATGAGCAACAACTATGTGGAAAATTTAATGATTTCTTCACTTCTCTTGCTTTAAAATTCACTCGTAATACCCTAGACGGCAAGGTCAACTGGAGGGAAGTTAGCTCTAATATGCAAACACCAGGCATGGTTTCATCTTTCTATATGTCGCCTGTCTCGGAGAATGATGTAACTGCTACAATAAATAGCTTGGGAACTCAGTCTTCAACCGGATATGACAATATTCCATCATTTGTAATAAAATGCGTCGCTACAGAAATTGCACCGGTGCTGACTTACCTCATAAATTTTTCGTTTGTAAAAGGGATATTTCCTACAGATCTCAAACTTTCGATTATTCGTATTTCCAGCGTATGTTATGTGTATTGTGTATGAGCTGCTATTTTTTGTATGTTCAGATAGTATGTACATATACTTGGTTTTTGAAATAAAATATTATTATTATTATTATTATATATTAGTTTATTTAAGTTTTGACCTATTTCTAGCATGTGTATATTATTGTACTATGATTTTAGAAATAAATATATTATTATTATTATTATTATTATTATTACTTAATTTTGTATAAAACAATACCAGATATTCTCATGAAATTGCCAAATTACAATAGAAACAAAAATATATTGGCAATATATTTACTGCCAAGTAAAAAAGCAGCATTTTTAGAATCAGACCAATACTGCGAATACTTAAATAAAGTTTAGAAGATACAATAGTGACCTTCTATAAAAATTAACTTCTCAAATACGTTCGTTCTGATTTAATACTTCAGATTTAAAAGCTACTCTCTACTCTATTCTACTCTTTAATCGATTTAAAGAATAATATTTTAAAGCTTTACTTGTACAAAATTATTAATTCTCTTTAAAAAGCGTTAAAGTAGTACAAGAATCATTTTAAGAAATCATATAATGGAAGATACATTCAGTGCAAAATAATACAAATTAACTTCTACCTAAAATAAAAATAATCATATGACTTAATGCAGTTGCAACATGATATGTAAAAATTCAGTTATTCTTAAAGGATACATTTAGCTTTCTCCTTTAATTACTATTGTTTAGGTGTGGTACAAAAGTATCACTTGAATTTGATTTATAGAAGACTTTTGTAGAAGCATCCTCTTTCTATAGCGTATATCTTACCTTTTATTTTAGTATCTTTTGAGTTTTCGATGAATTTCTTCTCTAGTTTCGATTTTGTATGCTAACTTTATATTTTCCTAGCTAGATCTAATCAATCGTTGAAAATGAATATAATTATTTATTGTCTCCTTACTGCTGCGTATTAAGTAGGACTCTTAGGTTCTTAATGTTTCCAAAAATGCATGAATTTTTTTCAAAGCGTCCTTTCTAGTCGTGGTTGTAATCATTCTCTATGTTCGTGAACAAAAATTTAATGCTATATGTACGTATTTTATTTGTATGTGTATATTCAAACCAAGATATAATAAATCTTTTAAGAAAACGATTTCGAATTCATATTTTTCACACTCAGTGTGCGTTTTGGATTTCAACGGTACAGATCGCATGCGGAATGTGTTTTCATACGGGTATTTTTGCCGTAGTTTTCCAGGTGCGACACTGTTTAATTATCTACTGAAGATAACAAGTTAGTTGTCGAAATACGTATGCAGAACACGAAAATTAATGTGGAAAGGGGTTATATATCAACCTTCAGTGATACGTATATATATCAAAAATAGAAAAACGCCAATAAAATCTTGCGATAGTCTTTTGTTTTTAATTCAACAATTTACTTTCTGCTTCAAATATGGAATGAATAATTGAAATGATTTATTGCTATTACTAATAATAGTTTGCGATTCACGCAAACACAACCTCTGTGAAACTCCTAAACAAGGGAAAGATTTTTTTTATCAAGCGCATTCATTCGGAGCACCTTTTGAAACACTGAAACTGATCCCTTCAAAATAATTTAAATATATGTTAAAAAAAATGTTAAATATATGTATATATAATGTTTGTCGGGTATTCGGCCACTAATAGGAAATTAAAAACCAATCCTTTGTCTTATACTCAATATTTCGCTGTAACTTGCAACTTTATCAGGAGTTTAAAAACTGGACTTGCATCTCAAACTGAGTTTGAGATGCAAGTCATTTGGGGAACATGCTCTTAACTTTACCTGTCACTAACAATTAACGCAATAGTATAATAGTTTACGGTTTTGTATGTAGTATACAGTAAAAATGGCAAATCACATATTAATGATTTTTAAATTAATCCAGTTTATTAACTCCTGATGAAGTTGCAAGTTACAGCGAAATATTGAGTATAAAACAAAGGATTGGTTTTTAATTTTCCTAATAGTGACCGAATACCCGACTAACATTATTATTTTGGATTATCATATAGACGGTCGACCAAAGCACCTTTAACAAATTTTATATATATATATTCCAAGCAATTAAGAATGTTGGCAGCATTAAACACGCTTCTGTTTCTAATCTATGTCAATGATATGCCCCATAATGTCACCGTGGGTAGAGTCACCCAGTTTGCAGATGATACGTCCATAATGGTGCGTGCCCAGTGCAAGGAAGTTGCAGAGGTTTATATGGAGACTGCATTAGGGGAGGCAAGCGAGTGGTTTAGTAGCAATCTTATGAGATTAAATTAGGACAAAACCCAACAGCTGGCAATAAAAACAAGAGGAGTGACGGGCGAGCCCAAAGTGAATATTAAGTTTCTGGGCCTGCTGATTGCGAGCAACCTGACTTGGGAGTGCCACATTGATAACTTGTGTCGCAATTTGGCATCAGCAATATACTCAATACGAAGAGTGAAACTGGTGGCTACACCCGAGGCGGCTAGGACTGTGTACTGTGCAAATTTTCAGGGCAGGGTTTTGTATGGCCTATTGATGTGGGGAGCGTCTGGCGCGGCTGAGGCGGTTTTCAGGATGCAAAAGAGTGCAGTCAGAGCCCTTAGTAGTGTATCCAATACCACAAGTTGTGTAAACCTATTCAGAAAACACAAAATACTGACCCTCCCATCCTTGTATATACTTGCTTGCCCGGAATTTGTTCATAAGTCGCCAGATAAGTTTTGCAAAAATGGTGATTTTCACGAATATGAAACACGAAACTAGAGCAGTTTGGTGATACCGTATCATCGCATTGGGAAAAGTCAGCTAAGTTCGAATTACGTGGCCGTGAAGATATGCAATGCTTTGCCTTATAGGTTTAGGAACCTACCATGGATTAATCTCAAAATATTAATAAATAAGGTGCTGATGGAGAACGTTTTTTATTCAGTAAATGACTTCCTGAAGCATAAATTTTGACATTGCCCTTTTTGTGTTTTTATGTTTTAATTGGTACTCTGGTGTTTTATTTGTATAGATCTTGCAGATTTTAACGTGTTTGGTGGCGCACTAATTGTGAGCGCATTAATTGTGTTTTTATTTATCTATGATTATTATATGACGTGTATATGTACATATATATCAATAAATTATTATTATTATACCTATACTATAATTTTTAACTCTGCACACGAAATGCAACTGCATTTTCAAGTAAGATAAAATTCATAAAATGCTCACTATTTCCAACTAATTATCATTCTATGAACTTCATGCTTCCACTAACTTTCCTAAAGCGTAATTTAATAAAAACCATTGCGAAGATAACGAGCAAGATCCAGAAGATAAATTATTTTGATTCATTTCTAGAACATGATAGCCACTTTGTACATGTTCTGGTAATTAATTCATGTTATTCATATTCATATTAAGGAATTGATATAGATAATGTACATATAGTGTAAATGAAAATTAAAAGAGTTTTTTAAATTATTTTGCTTTTACTACATAGTAGTTTGCAATTTCTAAAGATTTCGAAAGTTGCTCTTTTGCTATTATTTTAAAAATTATATTTGTTTAAACATTTACATTACATTTCTATTGAAGAAATACTTATTACAGAATTAATGTACTTTTCTTGCTTTATTTGATGATAGTTCTTAAATAGATTTTGTCATCAAAATATCATGAAACCGAACAGATTACCTAAATGCCAATATACTGAACTAGAAAACAAGGGATTCAGTGTTCGAATCACTACACTAAGACTTCTTGGGGGAGTTGTATTTTTAAACAGTCAACTTTATTCTATGGCTTACTGTGATCATATGCTTTGATAGCTCAAATTTTAATTTATATAGTAAAAGTTTCAGTTGTGTTTGGTTTTTGTTGTAATTTTTAAAATTGAAAATAAAGAGTAACATTCCGGATATGCTTTGCTGTTCTACTACCGAGAAGGTAAAAACGCAGTCGCTACAAGAAAATATGTGTGAAATATATAGAAAAGACGCTTTTGGGGAACGCCGAACGTGACGAAACTGGTAAGCAAAACTTATATCTGATAATTTCAGTGTCAAGGGTGCATCTTATTTTGGAAAGCTAGTTGAAGCTGATGAGGACAAAATAATAGTACTGAGTGAATTAAATCGAATGCTTTCCTACTACCGAGGAGGCAAAAATGCAGTCGTTACAAGAAAATATGTGCGAAATATATGGAAAAAACGTCTTTGTGGAACGCCGGTGACAAAACTGGTACACAAAATTTCTTCCTGGTAATTTCAATGTCAAGGGTGCATCTTATTTTGCAAAACTGGTTGAAGCTGATGAGGACTAAATAATATGATTGAATTAAATCGTATAGAAATACAAGAAATTCTTTACGAAATTAAACTTGTCGACGTCGATCATTCTTATATTATATCACGATCATGTGAAAAGACTTCGTTTCATAACAAAGCTTGATAGTTGAATTCCATGTGTTAACAGAGAAAGAGATTTGCTCTCCCGCATTGACGTCTGTGATTTTGTTGTTAAAACGTGAAGAAGATTGTCCATTTCTGGAGCGATCATAACTTGTGAGAGAACAAACATTGTTTACAAAAATGTAGAACGCAAATCCATCTATTTCAAAAACCGATATTCTTAAAAGAAGTAATGCTCTCAATTAGGTAGATTTTTAAGGGAAATGTGCTTCTACCAGTATATTATTTCTTCTTAAGCTTCTATCAGATATTTACACAAGGAAATCGGAAGTGTACTACCACAAATTGGATGAATTGAGTAAATTCATAAAACAGAAATTAACGGGAAATGTGTAGTTTGTCACCATGATAACGCCAGACCTCATACAAGTTTGATGATTCGCCAGTAGCTGTTACAGCTGAAATGGGTTGTGCTATCGCATCCACCATATTCACCGCGCTCTGATTGTCACTTGATCCGATTTTCACAGAATTCTTTAGATGGAAAAATCGGTAATTAATGATCTCGATGGTCGTTAAAAAGCACTTGGTTTAATCTTTTGTATCAGAAGTTCTACAAGCGTGGATTCATGCCACTAGCTGAAAGATGATAAAATGTATTGGACTACAATGGTCAATAAATAATTGAAGAAAATATTTAAATTATAAGGGAATGATTGTGCCTTTCCAAGCAGAGTAACGAAATTACTGTTCGAACAACTTGATAGATACAATAGTTTTAATGTAAATTTACAAATTAATTATTAAAATTATTGATTCTTATATTAAAGAAATGATAAAATCATCCCTATTTTCAATATTCCAAGAAAATCATCTATTATTGAAAATTTATTATTTTCTGCTATTCCATCGTTAATTAAATACACAGAAATTAAATAAAAATTTCTGCGCTGGAGAAGGGTTCGAACCTCCATCTGCCGTTTTCCGGAGTCCTTCTCCAGCGCAGAAATTTTTAATTAATTTCTGTGTATTTAATTAACGATGGAATATCAGAAAATAATATAATTTTCATTATATTTCCCATCGTGAAAACTTAATTATATGTTTATATATAACTATTGACATCACCTATTATTATTTGTAGTATGAACAAAATATATTCTAGAAGTTGAATTTGATGGAGCCTGTGGTGCGACACTTTGCAATTATCTGCTGATGATGACAACTTGGTTGTCGAAATGCGTATACAGAATTACGAAAGTTAATGTGGAAAGGGGTTATATATCAACCTTAGTGATTAAAAAAATATATATTCTAGTTTGGTGACAGTTCATGAATCATCATTAATTCAATAATAAATATAACAATCAAAATTATTGTAAAGATTTCAAGACTATGGCAAAATTAAAATCTAATATTTTTACGGTGTACTCAAAAACGATTTCGAAAAAGTTCCAGTTTAATACCTTCCGTAAAAGAGTCGAAAATATTATACAAAATACTCACATTTTTTAACAAATGTTCTTGGTTGTTTATTAATTAGTCTAAAACATTATAAATTATATAGAAGTGTATATAATTTATATCATTCGCTACGAATGAAAAATAGGTATTGTCAAAATCTGGTTACTTACCGTTGTATTGCTTAACATATTTGCATTTTTTTATCACGCACGCGTTATCTAACTTCTTAATTATGCCAAAAGTAAGATAGAAATAAAATAAATTTTCTTCGCAGATAGCGCATGACAAGTTGTTCTACAATGTTGACATGGAAGCAAACGACTTCTTTATTTTATAGAGGCAAGCAAGTTTTATAACGGCTTTGGAACAGATTGTATTGATTGGTTATACTTAATTTATTCGATTTCGTTGTTTTTCACATAAAAAAATATATATGGAAGTAACATGAAAACACTCTATTTAATTAAATTCTGTTTGTAATAATTTGAAAAACCGTTAAGTATAATGCCATTCAGCTTATCAAAAAATTGGTATGGCATTATGGGAATATGGTGAATAACATTAAGATAGTAAAAATGTGGCGATAACGGTGTAAATATCTATACAAATGTTAAAATTTATATGTTTATAACCTAATATTTTATGTCACAAGTTAACAACTGAATATATAAATAAATCCAAAATCTAAATCACGACGAAAAACAAATTTGAATGTATTTTAAAGTCTTTAGTGTTTAAAAGCTCAAATTACATATCGACATCGTCGAATATACATATGAGTACAAAATAAACTAGGAAAAGTGTGATTTATCCCGTTTGCTATTTATTTATTAACATCTTAAATCTTTATAGATAGTACTCAAAATTTAAAACTAATTTGTTTTGTACTAAAATTAAAACAATTCAAATGTATAGCAATTTCAACTCCACTACTCATCTTTGGAGATGGACGGCAAACAGAAGACGATGTTAATTTTTAAATATCAGGTTGTTACAAATGTAATATCCGTTTTTTCCTTCAGTCTGAACTGAATCGCACCTGCGTGAATACCTGTATGTTTTTGGTGAAAATTATTATTGTATTTGTAGAAAAGGGTATTTATTTTGAAGTGTGTACCTGTTCCATTTCTTGGAAAAATTAATACACCTGTCCTTGTCTCGCCTATGGAAATGCTGTCGGCAAGAGATATTCGGGCAATTTACCTCTTTCAATTTAAAAAGGGATTAAATGCAGTTGCAGCAACGCGAGAAATTAATCGGACGTTCGGTGAAACCACGTGTAATGAACGCACATTACGGCGATGGTTTAAAAAATTCAGCGAGGGAAATTTTGATTTGGAAAATGAGCCTCGCGGATATGCGCGTAGCACCGTTAATGACGACGAGCTGCGTGTAGAAGTTGAAAGTAATCCGTCGACAACAGCGCGTAGCCTTGCAGAAACATTTCAAGTGTCCATTGCCACCATTAGTCGTCACCTTTCTTCGATAGGCAAAGTGAAGAAACTCGATCGATGGGTGCCGCACCAATTAACGGAAGCCAATAAGCTCCGTCGATTAGAGGTGGCTACCTCTTTGGCTAATCGACAGAAAGTTGAACCGTTTCTTCATTGAGTGGTAACGTGTGATTAAAAGTGGATACTTTATGATAATCGGAGACGGTCAGGACAATGGTTAGATCGAGGTGAAGCACCAAGACAGCATGCATGAGCATCACTTCACCGGCGAAAGATTATGGTGACTATATGGTGGACCAGTAAGGGTATTATTCACTATTCATTTTTGAAACCTGGTGAAACCATCACGACAGCGTCCTATTGTGCCGAACTGGAAACTATGCATGGAAAATTGAGCCGCTTGCAGCCCTCACTAGTCAATAGACATGGACCCATACTCCTTCATGATAATGCAAGACCTCATGTTGCACGACAGACAATCCAAAAACTTTCGGAATTTGGTTACGAAATTCTCCCTCACCCACCTTATTCACCTGACCTTTCGCCAACTGATTTTCATTTTTTCCGAAGTTTAGACAATCACTTAAAAAATAGGGACTTCCCTGACCGGAAGTCTGTAATAGCAGTGTTTGAGCAATATGTGAGCCGTCAAAACCTAAATTTCTTTTCAAAGGGAATTTTTCAGCTTCCAGGCCGTTGGCAACAAACTATTGATGTAAATGGAGACTATTTTGCAGAATAAATATTTATATTATTTTAAATTTAGACTTTTTTTATTCCTTACAAAATCGGACATTTCATATGTAACAACCTGATACAATTTTGTTGGTCGGTGAATAATAATCACATAAAATCATGCTTAAAAGTCGTCTTTCGCTTTAGTGGATCAGGGTTTACTGAAAACCATACATCTCTAATCTGCACTCGATTTAACATTGTAATAAATAAATGTACTTTCTTATCAATAGCAATATTAGCACTGTCTTCATTTGTTTTAGCAATTAATATAAGTATATCTAATTCCTTTTCTCGTCATTTAATCAAACAAATTAGTACTGAAATTAGGTATATTTATAGAAAATGTTAATTGTGTTACTCCTACTCACTTTACACTCCTTATTATTAAGCCTTTCGAAAAGTACAGCAAATAAAGTAAATTTGTAAATTATTAAAGAAATAAATAATATTAATAATTAAATTAGAATTATTTAATAGCTAAATCAAGTTGCCTTTTTAATGTCGCTTTTAATTTTAAAGAGAAATTTTTGTTTCAAATAATGCATGAAATAATTAAGTGTTTACAAAAATGAACACACGATTAGTAACACAACTTAACAGTATATTCAAATTTATCATCTTTTTATAGTGTTGTTGAAGTTTGGCTAACTTCTAGTACTTGAATTGAAAGTATCTAAATAGAAAATCATAAAATACGTAAATTTGCAATGTGCAATGAGGTTCAGTCCAATATTTGTTTTTAAAGAACTAAACGCAAAACTGGGATTGATATTTAATAAACTTGAGGTGAGTGCTTTTTGGAAGAACGCAATTTGTCACTAGGGTGCACAGTTTAAACTTGGTGATATGAATATGATGTTCGACTAGGACCATCAAAAGCTGCAACAACTCCAAAAAGAATCAGCAAATGAATGACACTGTTTTGAATAACCGAACTGATATCTATACATATCAACTAAAGATGCACATAACAATGAGCATGCTCAAACTGTTTGCCAACTGGGTATCATGAATTTTAAAATGTTATCGAAAACTGTTTTATATGAACAAGCTTGTTTTCTGCTAAAATTAAAGCTGATAAAACTCTAACTTTGCCTCAATCAAAACGGCAATCGGAGTCATAGCAGTGCTCCTCCAAAGAAAGAGAAGACATATCTATAAGCGGGTATTGGCTGCACGAGATGGTCTTCAACAAGAATAAGTTGTGCCACTTTAATAAACAAATTGAATGCATTTTCTGAAATTCCAGTTGACAAGGTATAGTTATCCTTCATGGCAAAAACACGTTCTCCCACACAAGTCAACTAGTTCGCTAAAAATTGTATCAATTTTCGAGCCTTCGCCCAGCTTATTTATCAGATATAGCTGCTAGTGACGATCTACTTCCGAAACTTAGACTTTTCCTTACTGAAAGGAATCGGAATCGATAGATTTGATGAAAAACTTATTGCTGCAACGGGGCAAATATTCCAAAGCATATTTAGTAACATTGCATAATCGCACTTCTGCATGGGTAATCCAAATGTACTAAAATTGAAAGGGACTTTGTAAAATAATAATAATAAAAACCTATTGCCTAACTCATTACTTTCATTTCGAGTCTTCCTCATTAAATTATTCTTACATTTTTTTATTGTTAATAAGAAAAACCTATTGCCTAACTCATTACTTTCATTTCGAGTCTTCCTCATTAAATTATTCTTACATTTTTTTATTGTTCTGTAGTGAATTCAATACCAGTGTTTCTACTTATTTTATACACGCAACAAAAGCAAATTAATTTTAACATTTTTTTAACTAAATTCCTAATGTACTTTAAAGTTGGATGTTATCTTATATAACATTAGCTGACCATTGCGCAGGTCAAAATTCGGCGTTAATTTTTTACTTTTTTATCCAGTGTTCCCTGGCGACCATCCATTTTTGGTGTTAAAATAAATGGAACTATGGTACTTATTTACGATAACTTGTAGTATTTTATGACAAAATGAAAGTTAATAAACACAAAAGATTCAGTCTTCACTAATTCGGTGTCAAAAGTATAATGAAAACGAATGTTTTTGGGTAAAATTGTATCTGTTTTCTTACATCTACTTCAAGGATAACAACTTATATCAAATTTTTTCTTGTGTGTACATGCTATAAATGGTAAAAAAACAATCCCTCCTTTAAATCTTGTATATCAAATTCAACCCCCACGATTACAATTATGTTGACACTTTCTTTGCTTTTGTTTTACCTAATCGTCCTTTTATTTTACCATTAGTTAAGCGAATACTACGTAGCATTTCCATAAATCAAAATACACAATTTGCATATTGTGAAAGATTTTCATTTGTAATAACGAATGGAATGATGGAAAAAAGTTACCCCTTGAATATCTTATTTAAATAACGATTGCCGGAATCACGGAGCACTCGTAAACTGCCTATAAAATAAATTTACTGTATTGCAATTTAAATTCCGAGAGCGAACAAAATCTAGAAATGCTATTTCCTCGAATGCTTATGACAGAAGTTATCTCAATAAAAGGTTATTAAATGTTTTCTTCGTTAAAATCTATTGATCATGAAAAAGGGAAAGTTGAAATAAGAGATTAATGCCGTCGAGAAGATAGTGCAAAGTTTGCGCGGGTTTCGATATTTGGCGTCCGTTCTATACGTGTATTACTTACGGGGGGGAACTAGAAAAAGTTTAACTTTTCACGGCTGAAATGATTAATTGCGCCTTACCAAGTAACGTTTGATAGAGAGTTTGATATATATGTGCCAAATTGAACTTCAATTCTTTTATTATTTTGTTCTTCATAAAGTGTTTCAGAACAAAAAATGAAGTTTTGTGAAGTTGGAACATCGCTTGGTTATAGATTTTTGACAAAATTATTGAAAAACAAATGATTGGAGTTTATGAAAACGAAACTCCATCACTTTAAAGTGAAATATTGATCAAAAGTGTTTCGATGGGATCTTAAATCCATTGAAAATGACCCAAGAAACGAAAGTCTTCAAACGCAGCCAATCCTGATATAAAAGTTAAATAAGCGATACCCGAAGATCGTCAATTTAATTAATTTTTCTAGAAAACTATGTTGAATTTCTTTCGCTGACAAAACATTAATAACCATAAAAATAAAACGAAAAACGAATAATAAAAAAATTGGAGCAAATTAATCTTATTAATACATTTTAAATTAATCGCCCAAGTAAACGAAGATATATTGATAACTACATGGTTTAATGCAGAGATGGTGTACGTGTAGGAAATCTTCTTACCAACCTATAGAACCATCTTCTATTAGGTTAAATATAATAGTATAAAGAAATCTATTAATTTATCTGCATTTAACAGTGTGCAAAGTGAACGTCTCGTGCGATTTTGTAGAGAGTGAAAAAAAAAATTGTGAACAGGGATGGAAGTACTTTAATTAGAAAGGCTTATATCCAAGAAACGGAAGGCCTTCGAGCGTGAACAATTCTTATGCTTGCATCAAAGTTGAAGCAACTGCAGTCAAAAATTGACGTTTGAAAATTTTTACATTTGTTCAAAACATTAAGGCATTTTTGGATGTAGACGTTGACATTTTCTTCTAAAATAATGGCAGATGATAATACTTAGATGCATTACTAAGATCTACAATCAAAAGTTCACACAATGGTGGCAAAAGAACTGTTTCTCTAGTCAGAAAGCACGCACATATTTTTATTTGGAAAAATCATGGTCAATCTCCTTTGAGACCAAACAGGAGTTATTCTTCCAAGATGAAAGTCCTCCCCCTTCCTGAAGGAGGAGGACCTCTTCATGGAAATGCGAGAGTTTGCCCGGCAGCCAAAATTAACGCATCCTTCCCGCGCGCCACTTCTCTAAGCCGGACCCCTCACTATATAGTCTGGATTTACTTTTGTTCGACTTATTTTTATTCATGACGTCAATTTACAAACGATATTCAAAGAAGAGATTGAAGCCTATTTTGAAAACCAACATAAATAATTTTTGCCGGCGAACTAAAATCTTTGGCGGACAGGCGGCGAAAGTGCATTCATAAAGAATTATCAAAAAAATCATAGGTCTTTTGTTTTATTGCTGCGGAAATTTTTGTTGCTTTCAATTCTATATTAATTAAATACATATAATTTTAATTATGACGAGGAAGCAAAATTGCGTGAAAAGAATCAATTGACGCTATGGAGATGGTAATTTGTTTATAAAATGCAAGAGAAAGAAAGACAGTAGAAAAGTTACGTATGGACACAATTAAATAACACAATGATGTTTATAGCTTTTTGTACGCTGATTACGAAAAAAATAAGAAAATGCCATCACGCACAGTCTAGTAACAAATTCCAATTGAAATTATCGACAACTGGGCATTTTAGACAAGTAAGCATTACAGTGCTTAATCTTAATAATTAAAATTAGGTTTAGATTGGTCGTGGGAAATATTAATTTGATCGGGTGGCAACACCGACCTGCCAAACCTTTGGTTGCTTTTCTCATACACGTATAGTTTGTCTTTTGACTCTGTACTGTACACATGCGTTTTCTTCTTTATGTTTTGTGTTGTTAATTATAGTCGACAACGTAAATTATAATCTACGATGGCTTCTAGTGCATGTGTTACTTCACTCGATTGTTTCTGCTACATTTGTGGCAATTATGTTGTAAAAATGCAAATATTTCAGATTTCTTTAAACAGAGTATTTCGCTTACTTTGGGATGAAGTTAGGCGATCAAGATAAACCTTGGGTTCCCCACAAAGTACGTTCAATTGTGTTGAAGAATTGGGACAGTGGAATCAAGGAAAAAACAATTGTTTTGTTTTGCCTTTGCCATGATTTGGAGAGAATCTAAAAGCACAGCGACGACTGTTATTTTTGTTCCCGCAAACTGAAAGGTTTCAACTTAAAAAATAAAAAGAAGATACCTTAACCTAACATGCCATCAGCGATTCACCCTCTTTCGCATGGGTCTAGTATATTGATACCTTTTCTACCAGTTAGTCTAGATAACGTTTTAGCTGAAACAAGACATATTGCCCCAAGACAGTGAAGACAGTAAGATTAGTGACATTTACGATCTTGAAACGAGCGAATTAGATCTTTCACTCAACCTGAATCGAAAGTTTTGGTTAGAGACTTAGGCCTTCCTAAGGACTCAGCGGACGTTTTAGGGCCATCATTGAAGAAGGCTTCTGGTACGTCTTTTTGGTGGTATCGACATAAAGAAAAGGATTCATCATTCGGTTTAACTAATTTTGAGTTGTTTTTATGGGAAGTGTTTGGTTACTTATGATTTTAATAAAATGTAAAATAAAATATACTTTCTATAATTTTTTGTATTTGGCCTACTATTCCTAAAATACGTATATTTTTTTGTGAGAAAATCATACGTGATGGAAAAAAACGAGTTCGTTTTTGAGTACAGCATTGAAAAACGCACACAAAAGTGACTAAAGTTAAAACAAATTTAAAAAAAGTATTGTTTTGCAGGTCTGTGTAATTTGTATCAAAAATAGTATTATAATGGTTCAGTTTCGTAGCAATAATAAGACATTTAATCTATAACCACTAAATAAATTGCGATAATATCTAATAATCCTTTAAATATCATTAATACTTTAAAGGCTATTAAATCAAAATTTAATCTAAAATACCCAATACAGATAGTCTCATTCGATAACATAGTCTACCATGTGGTAATGGTAATATATCTTATTAATTACTTGCCACTTAGCTCATTCACGTAGATTTCCGAGAGTCGTTAAAGATTCCTTCTGATTACAAAAGTCTCTTGCAGTTAGATTTATTAAAATAACTTATTGTAAAAATGTCATAATGAAATGACGAACTAAGAACAAAATTTATCACCCATCATTGGAAAAATAGGATTTTACAAGATTTACTAGAAGCTCATAATTCATTCAAACATTAATGTTCTAGATAATGAACATTCAATACGTTATAATTATTTAGAATACATATCATGTATGAAGACCTTTGAAGGTTTGTACGGTAAGTTACAGAACGCTAAAAAGCGAAAAATATTATCCAAGTAGACTTCTTTTATTTGGCAATTTTTGCCACAAATTATTTATTTAACATTGAGAATCGTACCTTTGAAAATCGTGATGGACGAAATGGAAGAATATGCGATCAAATTTTGTATTCGTTTTGAAAAATTCGCAGAAACTTTTACCAATATTGGGATGACATTTAAAGAATCGTCAATAAACCAGTAGTTAGTCCCACAAATTACCTATCTGACAACTCTCTTACATTTTAAAGATATTTGAAGTATTTACACCCTCTTGTACAAACATTTGAACATGTTTAGAATTTGTGCTCGTTGCATTCTGCGTTTGCTAACACCAGATAAAAAGTGAATTGAGCAACGATTTGGAAATTTCAAATTCAAGGAAGGAGTGAAGAATGAAGGAAGACTATTATTATTTTTTGTGTATTGTTATGATCCCGAAATGAAGCAGTAGAACACGCAGAGAGAACCATAACTAAAAAATCAGGCGCACAAAAATTTTCCGCAGAAGCTATGGTCATAAAATTTTTTACAAGACAATGGGTGTGTTCGCATGGGGTTCCCATGGTACTACAGTAAACCATAAATTACTATAAAGATGTATTGCGTTTGTTAATGAAAAATTACATCCCCAAAAAGCGGCTTGAACTTATTAAAAAGAGGAAATATTACCATGTTTCGCCCATAGGTAACGATTGTACTGAACAGTTGAAATGTTAAGTGTACCGCAACTCTTCGTGTTATCCTGATACAGCCCCATTCGATTTCTGTCTATATCCTCAAACAAAGAAAAATCTTAAACAATGGAAAGTTTACCCAAAATTGCCTTTTCTTCTCTTAAGGTTTTGAAGACGCTTTTAAATAATAGTGAATTTCATAATGTATATGAACAATGATAACATCTTTGGGATAATGTTATTACACGACAAGGGGATTATAAAAGCATCGTTGATTAATATTATTAAATATATATTTGGCACTAACAATTATAAATACTACAAAAAAACTAAATAAAGAAATCTACAATGGAACATATAGTAGAAACAAAGAAATTATTTTGTAATATTAAGACGAGTCTTATTAACAAGAAAGGGATAAATAATAAAACAAACACGACGCTGCCAGACAATATTTTTGCCGCAAGAAAATATAGGTTAAGAAAACAAAATGATTAAAAATTATATCAAATGTAACTATAATTGATAATTTAAGAAACGATGCCATGAGAGAGGAGTATTAAATTGGATATGCTAGGAAGTATATTGATAAAACAAAATTTTGGATGAAAGACGACAGATACGAGAGGTATAGGTTGCACAAATAACTAAGAGAAGAAGAATACAGAGAGAGGTCTATGTCTTCTTCTTTTACGATTTGAAATAATGAAATGGCAAAGCTAAGGATTATCCAGGAAGCAGCATGACATTTGACAAGTAACATAAAGATTTTGAAGAAAAATGGTGAGCTAATGTTCAAAGAGGATGGAAAGTCATGATGTCCATTACTTTTAACAGTAGATTAAATACAAATACATTACATATATATCATTATACAATTTTAGATTAACTACAGTGGCATAATCTACTACTATGATATGCTGAAATTATACTCGTTTATGTGACTTTCAAAATTTTGAAATTAAGTAATGTTATTTACAAGAAGTACTCTGTAACAAGTATTGATTGGGTTCATAGAAAAATTTGAACTGACTGAAAATGTGTGATTAGTTATATATAAATTCATTGATTAAAATAACAACACAAATCAGTTACTTGATTACACCACGACAATTTCATTTCAACAAAAACCGCACGTAAAATTGTTCGTATCAAAATACCGATTACAATTTTCTCTGTACAACGGATAAACACGTCACGACTTTGATCCTTGATAATGGTAGTGTAATTAAAATATTTATGCAAACTATCTTTACAAAATTATACATTTAAAATAGTAATAGTCATTCTCTCAGTGAATTTTCTTTTTATATCCAAAATGAAGTGGGTGTTCAGAAGGATAGAAAAAATATTTTGAAACCTGATTTCAAGTCTGGAATGAAGTGGTGTAATTAAGACGATGGCTGTACCAATTACCAAATTTAAACATCGATCATGTTGAAGAGTTGCTGAACTTGAGATTGTTTAAACGAAAACCAATTTGCTGGGCAAAGTAAGGTACAAACGGGAGTAGAAGGAAAGGAAAAAAGAAGAATCAGGTTTTATGTAATTGTGGTATATTTCGGGTAGTTCTTAGATATGTCTCTATTATCTAATGTAATATAATTTCAAATTACTTACATCCATGTGCTAGATCACGAGACGAAACTTACATTATTACAAGTTTATCTGATTATTAAGTCACTGTATTGGAGTAAATTCTACATTGTGTGATCACATGAGCTTCATAACATTCAATGTCCTTTCGAAACAGTTCTTGTGCTATGATTATTTATTAGTTTATAACTACCTAGATGAGCAAATAACTGAACATTTACCAAAAATTGCATCCTCTATGGATGAAGATGTTATTTTAAACTAATTTTTTTTTCAGATTGACCGTAATAATAACATATATAGCATAGCTTCTAAGATTAGCTGTTATGCATACAATAATTAAGTATTTCGTAGAGATTTCAATGAAAGCAAAGGCAATGCATAATTTGTTAAAATATGAAACATTTTTGTAATTTACGTAAAATTAGTAATTAGATCTCATTAAGTAAAATCAGTGCATTTGCTCTACGCAAAAATTATTTTAAATCGGTCTGAAGTTTTATTTACAAGAATAAACAAATTTACTATTAAATTAAATCATGAAATTGACTACATTAATATGATGCTTAGAATTAGCTGAAAGCAAAATCATGACAAGCGTCATAGGAACTGAAAACTATTATCGGCCTTATAATCCATCTTGTAAACAAATGTCAAAGCCTTCATTACATACAAAAAATTATGTTATTCGTATGTTGGACTTCTGAGGTAATAATATATTCATACCTTCAGCTACAAAAAACCATTAATACTGCAAAATATTGTGACGATATTGACTTTTGCACAGAGTACTGAACAACCAGCATCAGTCTAGAGAAGAAGTCTCATAATATTGCTCAATAATGCAGTGCCTTTAGAGAGTTGTAGAATGGTCAATTCTGAATAGTACACAACTATTTGTTTGCCAAAAGTTTTTGAAGAAATAAGGAAAACAAACAGAAAACCGACAGATCATTCTCCACCATGACAATGCGAGCTCTCACAAGTCGGTTCAAACAATTGAATATTTAACCTGGCAAAACATTGAATTGATGTGCCATCTGCCGTACAACCCTGATTTAGTACCCTGTGATTTCTTTTGGTTTCCACACGTGAAGAATAAACTTCGTAGTCAACAGTTTTCTACGTTGGAAGTTTTGAATGCCTCAGCTGCTTCAAAACTCATATTTTGGAGATACCGCTTTCATAGTGGCAGCAATGTTTTCCGGATTGGTTTAAACGAATGCAAAAGAGCATTGATTTTCAAGGAGAATATTTTGAGAAGCAATAAAACTATTTTTGATAATAAAAAATTATTTTTTGTTTGCTATTCCCGAAATATAATAGGCTACCCTCCCATATCTCAAAAACGCTACTTTTCGGAAGGAATTCTTTTCACTAGAAACACGTTGCAGAGGTTGGCAGAAAGGAATTAATATATATATCAAATATTTGGATTAATAAATATTTTGTAAGAATTTTTACAATTCTTTACACATTCAAATTCGAGCTTTTGTATGAAAGAACCTAATATTAAGATTCGGCTGTATAAATTATTTTTTTTAAATATTTTATGTCAAATAAATATGTAATAAATTTCCATCGTACTATTTTTTATTAAATATTAAGTTCACTACATTAATCGTAATTATTTAAGACATTCAAAAATGTAGAAAATATGAATACGAAGATATGTTTAAATAATCTATTATCAGAAGCTTTGAGAAATAATATAGCAAATGAACATATGAAAATACTAAACAAAATATGTATTATTAATATTTAATGAAGAAGTGAAAGTAAACAAGTACCACAAAACTATAAACTGAATAAATAACGCTTACTTGTACTCTAGAATCTTCTTGACAAAACATAGAAAAAGCCTTCAATAATTTTTAGTTATTTTATTGTGACATTGCTAAATTTTTGCATAGGGCTTCAAGCATCTTCGGGGCACTAATATATGGAAACAACAGTAAGTTTTATATAAAAAGATGAATTAATTAATACAAACTACTACTTACTACTTACAGACAATAGTTAACTAACTCTGAAGAATATTTAACATTCGTTATATTATAATTTAATGTTTGCCTATTAATAGTTCATAAAATCAAAATCAAATGCACGAATTTAGATTTAAATTTTATAATTAAATTCAAGTGGACAGGTTGCGGCTAGTGTTATTGTTGATTGTACCAATGAGGAAAAAGCTCGACAGTCTCTCTCTTAATTACATCAACTTCAACTTAATAAACAAAACGAACACGTATAATTCGCCAACTCGGAACTAAGTGCATTAATTCCCGGTGCCGTCCCATTAACTCCAAAAACATATATATCAAGATGGCCGACATTTACAAGTGCCACATCTGGAACAGGGGTGGGAGTGCCGAGAGCAGGCAAGTTAAAAAGTTGGAAAGAGATGGAGGGTGCCAGAGATCGATCTGAGTCTACCACACTCACTAATTCACACACATACACATACTAGCACGGATATACACTTACAAACACAATCAACGCCATATAGACGTCTGGGCGACCCCCCTCTTTAACATCGCATTACATTCAATTAGGTCTCCTTTGCTCCGGAAAACGAAGAGCAACAAGCGGTTTTTATCAACAAAAGAATGGAAAAATATCGGTGTCTTTATCTATATAAAAGGGAAAGAAAGAGGTTTCTTCGTTATTTTTCACATAATACGTCAAATATAAAGGAGTGTTCGGCAAATATGGACACGTTCAGATAACGAATAATATGCTTTAAAAAAATTTAGAAACTAATTTTTTAAATAGGTGTTATTGTTGCTAGTAATATTTCTCGAAAAATCTTTGAATAGGATTTAATTGAACAAGAAGAAATATAAATATGAAATTTGACACATCATATTTTTTTAACAATCACTTCCATAAATAAGCTATATCACTGAAGATAAAGTTTGAAAAAAAGGTATAAATTTTGATATTGTGAAACTAGATTGTTTTAATGAATTCAATATAAAATAAAATTAGGTTATATATTTAGGTTCGAAGCAAAATTTAAAAAATTGATTAAAATTGTGAAACTCGATTTATACCTATGACTAAATTTTGGAAAATTACATGGATCTAGTAAAATAGTTTCTGAATAAATTCCTTAAAATGTTTAGCTTTACTTTAGAACTAATTGAAGGTATGTACTAAACCGGTTTAACTGAAGAAATCGTGTACCCAAAAACTACGAAGTCTAGTACTTGATGAATGAAAATATAACAAGAACAAAATAAAGACAAAATATATCAAAAAAACAAAAGTTGCGTTAAAATATTAATTAATGATAATGTCCTTAATTCAATAGCGAAGTGTTAATTCTGCGAACTTACTAACTTATTAATTGTTCTACTGTCGATCTGTTTTAATCATGAAATTACAAAATATTGAAATTTTATTTGAACCCAAACAATTGAAACATACTCAAAGTTGGAAATCCAAAATTGAGTAGCCAATGTGCCACGTGGACTTCTCAATTTGTTTCCCGTGAACTGTGCAGAAAACTAAATACAAAAAATTTTCTATTGAGATCTCTTAGGAATAAGTTTTGTTTAAATTATTTGCACAGTTTATTTTAAATTTCTCTTATGAATTGTGGAATATCAGAATGGCAACACTACTTGTTTGTATAGAGTATTTAAAATATAGTCGATGTATGCAAAACTAGATGCAGGATTTGGACAGATGAACAGCAGGAATTCTTTAAAATCGGTAGATATTTTAATTTTACTTGTATATATGTATATTAGAATGTGCCTTATCTATTAAGGAATGTATTAATTATTATAATGTTAACAGATATAACATCATTCTTTTACACGATGTAGAAATGATATTAGATTAGACTTTTCTTAGATTAAATAAGTATAAATTATTATGCTATAAGTTGTTTTAAAGTATTGCTTAAGCATGTAAAATAACTGCCCGTTTTAGCACTGAAAAACATTGTGAAAAATTATTTGCCTTCTAGAACTTTCTCTTCAATACAAAAGTGTACAAAAAAAGATTTTAGTGAATTGACAAAATTCAAGTACATTTTTTTCGCTTTTTTATTACTATTTGTCTTTTAGAAAACAAACGTTTATGCAAATGCAATATTGCATAACTAACGTTGACTATTATTAACAAAATTTAGATGAAACTTTAGATTCAGACAAAATACAAGTGAAGCAACACTTGCGAAGGGTCTTTTACTTTTCGTATTAGTTTTACATAGACTTTGGAATTCCACGAAAAAAAACTTTAAATTAAGTTTTAACCTCTCAAATCCCATACATATTTCACTCTTGAATCAAATAAGAGGTCCAACTTTGAGAAGGTATAAGGATACGAGAAGAAGAAGAAGAAACAAACGAGGACGAATATTATAACTGCCTTGGCTTTCAACGTAAAACAATTTCCTTTCCTTTTGCCAAAATTTCGCTATGCCTGTCTAATGATGACAAATCCACCGTATCGAAATATAATATTTTAAGATTTTAAATAATTGAAGAAATAGTAAATATGAAATTAATTTTGTCCTTACAGTTTTAGGTTCGCGTTTTCCCTCTCAAATATTTTTGGAAACAATTAATTAACTAAGTTCGGTATTACATGTGCTTCATTGGTGAACTGTTATTGTTGTAATTGCAGCCTCCTTACTTCTACCCAACGCAAAATTGTCTACCGAGTATTTACCAATAAACTTCCTCGAATTTTTCCATATACATAATACTTACGAACGCTTCTTAATTATGTTTATTTTGATTATTTATATTATTATAATTTCTTGTACGTCGGCGTATATCTATTTTTGTCAGTCTTATTCAATTTTCAGGAATTGGTAGCGTGGTAGTGTTTCATTTGAAAAAATAAGTGGAAGTATTAGAAGAGGGTCTTGGAATTATAAATTTAATTTTAACAAATTGTATGCAATATTCATCCAGATAGGAATATAAAGTGATGGACCAGCCACCCAGCACCTAAAAAATCGCGTTTTACTAATACAATTAAGTGATTCAGAATAGGATCTTGAAACGGAGAAATCGTAGAGTAGTAATAAACTGTATTATCCTTAAATGCATCTTTCTATAAACATTATTACTACTTCATTTTATAGAAATAAATATTTGTTAAAAATCTAATAAAATATATTAATGCTATTGTATATGCTAGACGCAGTGGTAAATTACAATAACGAAAACGGAGAGGAAGCTCATTTAATTCTCTTTCCGGTTTTGTACGCGGTTATTGTTCTTATTAATAGGACATTTGGGAAATTCAATAATCCAATATTGGTTGCCGCTCATCTACATCTAGATAAAAAAATGTTTGTCTACATCAACAGGATGGGGATACGAATTCCAAATGAATTCCGAGAGAGAGAGAGAGGGATCAATATTGGACGACGCGACCACATAATTGATAAAATGAATGTCATGTCGACGAGATTTTATCAACGGCAAGAGTCAGTCCTGTGGAAGCTCCAACACCAACGTTATGCAAATACGTTTCATACACTTACAATTGATACACACACACACACGTACACACACATACGTACGCACACATGCGATACACAAAATGAACGAAGTGAATTATGGCGTGCATGTTTAATTTAGTAAAGGTCGCGAGCCCGGCTAAGACGAGCAACAAGCGACACACGAGGTTCACCAAGCTACATATATATATATATTGCCGGCTAAAAACGGTTTATCTTGACAAGTGGAAGAAGCGTTTTGTACTCTTGAAAGCTTGTTATGTGCAGTGTTTTGTGTATGTGTGTGTATGCAGTTATGTGAGTGCGCGTTTTAAAAGCAAAATGTGTGTAATTAGTAAAGTAGGTTAGGTTGCTCACCTCGAAAAAAAATTACCCGCCGGCTGTCGAACACGACTAATGACAGTGACACAGCCACAACACCCTGCACTCTTTGGGTTATACCTATAGGTATGTGGCATGCGGATTGCATATAGCATATAGGAGGGGCCCAGCGCAGCCGTATACATCTTAGTGTTATGGCCGCTACTCACATTGGAAGATAGGCCATCAAGCATGCCGTATACCGCACAGCCAGCTAGCGCGATTGTAAAACTTTTAGGACACTTTGCGAACCCCCCGCCGTCGGTCGACGTCGGAACCGAACACTCTTCTAATATCCGGATGGATGGTGTTGTCTTTCTTGCGCGCGTTCGCCGCTACCGAAGAATGATACCCGCTTCGACGAAGACGAGGACGCAACTCGTCTCTCCCTCGTAAATCGTAAACATCCCCTCGCAACGCCGTTACCTTGCAACAACATCTCGCTCTTCACCATACATTGCATTTCACCTCTTTTTTCCCTTTCTTTATTTTACCTTCCACCGCGTGCATGACATCTCTCTTCATTTCTTTTCAATTTTCCTTCGCATTTCACCAATCCCGAATTACACTACGGGACATCCGTAGATTCCAGTACATTCCACAGGAGTTACTTTACATCCTTCTCCATACATATTCTTTGCCTTCATTTGTATTCCTCATACTGATATAACACTTTTTTCTCCGTTATACACGAGCACTTCACATTGTTCTATCACGGTTTAACTTCTTCCTTTACGCGGTTTTCTTTCTCCTTTCGCTCCTCCTACACGTTCAGCGTATAATTACCCAACAAGCAATCACCGACACATTATCCGGGGTCCGATGGGTCAAAGGGTGTATATACAGTCATTATCCCGAGTCCTTGTCGCCCGGAATGAGCACTTCATTACCATATCACGCGAACTTCCAAGACGGTCCCCAATTTCGTGTTATCATTATTCTGTTAATGAGGATTTCTCAAGTGTTATCTTTGATAATAGGTATGTTCTAATGTAAAGGTGATCATTTGACACAGAAATTCTTAATTAGTCTCCGCAGTAGATATTTTTCATGAATATTAAGGATTTGAAATGGAATAAATTTGTAAAAGGCGATTTAATTTTTTTTGTAAAGTAATTGCTGGTCATATTATGCATTTATTGGAGTTGTAAAGTATTTATATTTCATATAAATGATGATTTTCGAATGAAAAATCAGTATATATTAGGATTAATGTAAAAATTATCTTCAGATCTTATTGTAGATAAGTTTTCCAATTACTATGTAGAGCTTGCAAATAAGAATAATAGAAGACACAAAACTGGCAATGTCTTCGATGCTTTGCTTTGCTTATTTGAAATTAAAGAGCCTGTATTTATAATAGTACAGTAAAAGTAGTTTGTTTAAGGTTCTAACAGGGTAGATAAGGATGAATTCTAAATAACTTTGGAGGCTGTTGTGAAAAATCAAAAAAGATGAAAACCCTTATCATATTAATATTTATTATATATTATATATTATATATTATATATTATATATTATATATTATATATTATATATTATATATTATATATTATATATTATATATCATATATTATATAATATATATATTATATTATTATATTAATATTTGTGACCTAGATATGTATTTCGACTAAGTTGTCACTATTAGTTGTCGAAATAGGTATCCAGATACCGGTAAATGCGGTAAAGGTTTTTTACTTTTTGATAAACGAAGTTAATTTTTCTATAAATTGCAATTGCTTCACGTATTGCAAATTAATTTTGAAGAAAGGTGAAAAAGTTGTGCTCTGCTCTGACCTCTCTGATCAAAGCCACAACAAACCGAGAATTTTAATTGTGATCCGTGTATTATTATCGTTCAGGCATTATTGCCTGCAAGAGTTACAAACTCCACCTACTTAGTACACCATTTTTAAATTAATAACGAAGATGATATATTTCGATTAAAGAAAAAAATATCCTTAACTTAAACTCAGAATATATGTATATAAATTGAGATCAAATTAATAAACTAAATTTGCTTAGTAGTGTGCACAACTTTGAAGGTAAATGATATTCCAAATCGTCTGGAGCACATCTGATTTTTTTTTAGTGCTACCTTAGGAGTCCGATATACACTGTTTGACCAAGAACACTAGATGTACTGAGGGAAAAAATTGAAGATGAATTTCGTGATATCTCAGGCGAAATGTTGCTGCGAGCAAAGCAAAACCTCAACCGCAGTCTGAAAGAATGCATATGAAGAAAAGAACGCCATCTACAGGACTTTAGTCTTCAGATATTAATAATTTGGATAACTGTTAAACTGGTATGTTCAATTTATGATCATACATTTTTTTGTTAGAGTTCTTATATTATTGTTGAATTTCCACTTTTCTTGTCACCTTATATTAATTTAGTCGAATAATTTCATATGAGTTTCGCCCTTAATAATAATAATAACATATTACACGAGCATACAATTAAATTCTTTTGAAACAAACGATATTCAAAACAAATTCGACCTGACGCACTCTATCAAGAAATCTTCATTTAGTAGATTTCTTCCTTTGAGTATTCTGTCCATGGTTCAATGTTTCAAAAATGTGATTGCTATTTATTTTTACAACGCAATAATTACATTACCATCAACGAATCCAACAAGCAAATTCTCATGTATATTAATTCCATTTGTTTACCCGTGAACTTAACTACATTTACGATGTTTTTCATATATTTTTTTCTAGCTGGTGTATACATTGATACATGGATGAGGTGATACTTGAACAATATCCCATTGTCAAAATTTCGAATGTCTTAGTCACAGAATAAATGTTCCTGTTAATCATAATAATGCAATATAAATTTTTGTATAACCATCAATTAGGAACTTAAAAGTCATCTAAATATGATGCCGTCTATTTACATTTCCAAATACTAAAATCTCGAACATACGAGGGGTGTTTCCAATATTCTGGGAATTGGTGCTATAATTAAATAACGCAGAACTTGTACGCAATGTTATTGATGCCAGACAAGTCTTGACATGTTTATGCAACTACCTAGTGCAACGTTGTGTCATTCTGATTCAGGTATTCGACTGATGTAGACGCATTTTAGTAGCACTGTCTTTGTGACCATGGAGCACGCGGCAAAATCTCAAAGAGCGATAATATTTTTTTTTTGTGGAAAGAAGATGTGAAAACGTCAGAAATTATTAGTCGTCTGCAAGGAGTATTTGGTGAATCTGCAGAATCCAAAAGTACTATTTATCGGTGGATCGATCGTTTTAAAGCCGGTAGAACATCACTAGAAGACGATCCACGCAGTGGGCGGCCAAGCACGTCGGTAAATGAAAGAAACATAACTGCCGTCGAACACCTACTGAAAGACGACAAGCGAATGACTATTTGTCAAATTAGTGTACACCTAGGGATAGGTACACGACAAGTTCATGACATCTTGTATGATTGTTTGGGCGTTAGCAAGGTTTCGGTGCGCTGGATGCCAAGGCTGTTGGGACCAGAACAGAAACTCAATAGGTCCGATACTTGTCGTCAACTTCAAGAGCTGTTAGCCCGTTACGGGCTGAATTTTGGCAACGAATAATAATCACTGACGAAACGTGGATTCCTTATTTCAATCCTGAGACGAAAAGTCAATCCAAAGAATGGCGCAAACCTGAAGAAGGGCTTCCACTTAAGGCATGTGCAGTTCCGTCTGTTGGAAAAGTAATGCTTACTGTATTCTGGGATTATTTTCATGGATTATCTGCCGAGAAGTACTACAATTAATGCAGAATATTATTCAAATTTATTATCCGGACCACTGCGACAGGCACTAGTCAAAAAACGGCCTGGAAAGTTGCATTAGCGTCCGTTATTGCAACATGATAATGCAAGACCACACACCGCAAGAAAAACGAAGGATGTTTTGAACGATTTACGATGGGAATTGCTGCCGCACCCACCTTATTCCTCGGATTTTGCACCCAGTGATTACCATCTGTTCAAAGATTTGAAAAAACCCTTACGAGTTTTGAAAGTTTAACTGACGTAAAACGTGCCATAAATAGGTGGATCGGGAAGACACAGAAAAACTTCTTTGAGGACTGCTTAAAAAAATTAGTTTATCGTTGGGATAAATGTATTCAGTTAAATGGAGATTATGTTGGAAAACGACACTTTAATATTGACGAAAATTAACAAAATTATAAAAATTATATGTAATTCTCAGAACTTTGGAAACATCCCTGGTATAATGCTTCATGTATTTAATTTTATAATCCTCCAGTATAGTCGTCATAATTTTTGTTATGTAAGTCAGGGGATAGTAACTTCACGGCTTCGATATAAAATCTAATTCATTTAACAGGATTGCAAAAATGTTGGTAAATCTTTACATATTGACTCATTAGAGTGTTATAAAAGCAATGTACATAATATATTTTTTAATGAAATAAAAAGAATTTGCTACCCCTTTTTAAAAAATTCATTAAAAATCCTTTAAAAAATAATTAAGTCAACATTACAACATGTGTTATAGATTTAAATAGAAAATTTCAATTTAATAAACAAACTTTTTTAACTAAATATAAAGTAATTGAATTGATAGAACCGCTTTTATTATCAAAACGACACTGTCTTAAAATATAACGAAATTTATTTAAAGTATTGCAAATATAAAACAATCAAGTTCACAGACATCGGCACCGTGGAATAAATAAAACATTTTGGTACCTCCGCAGTCCATATTTGTTATCAAATAATTTTAAAATATATGTAATATAATTCTCTACTAATTATGTAAAATATAACTACACAAACGTAAATTTATATACGTACATATCTTTGTATTAATTGCCATTATTAAAACTCATCTCGATATATGTTATGCACACAAAAACTCTTATGATTGTACCTGATTCTCTTATCTATGATAGGTAACATGAAAGGTGCAACACGTGTTAGAAAATATAACCGCGTAAGCTATTTTAAATAACCAGAACTACTAAATAGAAACAAAATGCAAATTATGCCGATAACTATGGATTTGTTAATAACAATACGTGTTACCCTACTTAGCGAAGTAAAAAAAAAACATATTTTGATTATGAGCTTATGATCCACTCAAAGAGAATTTTGTTTGCTTTCATAATATTGTTTATATAATTACTAAAACATATGTTATGGTTTGTTTCAAATGAAATTAATTGTATATAATATATTAATCATTAAGAGCCAATCTTATATGAAATTATTCGTTTAGTTTAATATAAGGCGACAGAAGAAAAGTGGAAACTCAACAAAAATATAACAACTCTAACGAAAAGAATGTATTGAGACAAATTGAGCATAACAGCTTGCCTCTTAAGAAGCAGTTATCCAAATTATCAATGTCGAAAAATAAAAGTCCTGTAGATGTCGCCCTTCTCTTCATGTTTTCTTCCAGTCTGCGGTTGAGGTTTTGCATTGCTCGTAGCAACATTTCGCCTGAGATATCACAAAATTCGTCCCAAATTCTTTCTTTACAGTGTTCTCGGTGAAGTCGTGTATATCCGACTCTTAAGGTAGCACCAAAAAGAATCAGAAACGGTCAAACATATCTCGGAGCCAAGCAATGTTACCAAATCTTCAGCGTACACAGTTAGCAAGCAATTTTTACACAGCCTCCATTTCTTGTCTTGCAGTATGCGATGTCACAGCAGGCTTCGTGAAATTGCGAAAAACTGTTCAAGGCAAGTGCAACAAAAGATTGAAGCATTTCAACAAGCAGATCTGAAGTGACAGTCCTCGTGATTCGCTCCTTATATAGCAAAAGGTCCGATAATCCGCATGCGAAAACAGCGCAGTATACCGTCATCTTGCTGCTATGTAAATGGCGTTTGTGAATTTCATAAGGCGTGTTGTCTTCCCAATAACGATAGTCCAGCATCTGGTTCGTAAACTTCCGCGGTCGTTGTCTATTCCGCGGTCGTTGTCTATACTATCTTTATCTTGGCTTCCAAGCTGGAACTGCGCCTTCGACAATACTGGCACCAACGTTTCGTCACTACTTCTATGGGATGTACTCAGCGCTTAATAGTCGAGCTGAAACTGTTTCAGTTTCGATGCGATTGTTAAGCCCTACTAAGTCCCGTAAGACTAGTTTTGAATTTATTTTGTAATGATCCGTAAAATGCTAAAAAGTAGAGACTATCCAAGTAGATTTCTTACGTATTATTTACGATATGAAATTGAAAAATTGTAATTTTTGCTGCTTTTCCATTGCATACCATTGCAGAAATTTTCGGAAATATTTATGGCCTTCATGATGAGACTCTAATTCGGGATGTCATATTTACCGGATCTGTGTCTTAACCACTAGACCACCGATAACTGTGATATTCGAATCTGTTAGCATGTCATAAACTTCATTATGGAAACAGATATTGAATGAAACCCGCAGTAGGTTCAATTGCATATAATTATACGCATATTCCATGTGAAACTGAAAAATTTTAATTTTTTTTGGCTCTTTACATGGAATATATCTTGCAGTCCAAACATGTGTTTTGACTACTAGACCACATAGATTGTTGCTTTATTCGAATCCATTAACATACCAATAGTTTAATGATAAAAACGTTTGTCCGGTAAACATGACATTCATGAGTTGCAGTAAAAAAATAATTCTTCAGACTTCCTTTATTTTGCAATATAACAATTATTTGTAATTATTTATTATTTGAGTTGACAGAGTTCAAAAGTTTAAACATTGTCGTCGCGCAATAGATGGATAAAACTAAAGAGCAAAGATATGCGAACAAATTTTGTCTTTGTTTGGAGAAATGTTCACCGGAGCTTTTTCGTGATTGAAACGGTTTTTTGGAGAATCACCTATAGCAAAACATGATTGTTATTGGTGCCATAAATGTATAAAAACTATCAACTCTTCTAAAAAATAATATAATTGCGTTTAAATATAAATAATATATTTACATTAGGTCCTGTACGAGATTTATAACCAATTGTAGGCAAATATATCTGAGCACAGAGTCTTGTGTACCGAAGTAAACATTAGTTTCCAAATAAACTTGCTAGCGTGCGCATCACTGATAAGACCGTATTTTTTATATGAACTTTTTAAAATACCAAGAGGAAAACCAACGTTCTGTAATTAATGCTTTTTAGCAAGAAGGTTATTCAGTGTCTCAAATTTCTGAAAAGACACATGTTAATAATCGACTGTTAGTGATATCATTCGGAGATATCAATGCACGGGCAGTTTAAGAGATCCGGCACGTACAGGTCGTAAAGGAATAACATCTCATGTCGACGATGAGCATATAAAATTACTGAATAAACATAATAGGAGACTGACAGGACCCGAAATCGTCGCAGAAATGAATCGCGACCGTGCAAGAAAAATTTCTGTTACTACGGTGAAAAGAAGATTAAAAATTGCAAATCTTCACAACCGCATTGCAGCAAAAAAAACCCTTACTTCGATAGGGAAACAGGGAAAAACGACAACAATGAACAGAAACACACAGAGATTGGACACTTGATCACTGGAAAAGGGTTCTTATGGACTAACGAATCACAATTTGAAGTGTTAGGACAATCAAGACATATTTTTGTAAGAAGATCGAGTGGTCGAAGAATGCTGCAAGATTGTATAGTGCCAACTGTCTAACAAGGGAAAAGTTCCCTGCTTGCATGGGGTTGGTTTTGCTACGCCGGCACAGGGGACTTGAAGAGAATCGAGATTATTTTGTGAAAGGAGGGTTATTTAGAAATATTGCAATAAAGTGCAATACCATCGGGGCTACGTTTAATCGGCGAAAATTTGCGTTTATGCAGGACAACGACCCCAAACACTCAGCAATAATATGTAGGAATTTCTTAAATAGCGAACAAAACAATAACACCTTACAAATAATGATATGGTCACACCAAAGCCCCGACCTAAACACCATAGAATTGTTATGGGATGAATTGGACAGAAGAGTCCGAAAACTGTGTCCTGCCTCAACAAATCATTTGTAATTGCATATTGCAAGAAGAATAGAATAGTATAGCGAATAGAGTCATTGAAAAAATCGTGAAACGGATACTTCGAATTGTTCTTCGAGCAAAAGGGGGTTTCTTCGATGAGCAGAATGATTAAAATATCTTTGTTTATTTGAAGTTAGAATTACTTTAAGTTTTATTATTATACTTTATAAACATCTATAAACAACAATGCAATAAAAATAAGTTTTGACATAAATTAGTTTAACTGTTTTCCCTTTTTTAAATTTATTTGAGCGTCCGAACTAATATGGACGGTAGTGTATATGTAGTTCTATAATATCATTGTATAAACCAATTTTTATTCTGTATAACAATGAATTTTTTAAAGCAAATGAATCAACAAACGCCTTAAATTCAACTATACCATCAAGGTGCACTATATTATCGCTCGCTACGGATGTGGTTGAATTCTTTTTGATTTGCCGACAGACCATTTTAATCGTTACGCTATCAGGCGTATTTTTTATGTATGATTCAGAATTTTAGTGCTGATTACATTGTGCTGAAATTATTAAATTAAATTTTATCAAACCGTTACTATTCTCTTTAAAAATATCACAATTAATGTCAAAAATTTTTATAAAAGTAGTGAATTATTTTGATATAGTATGCAACTGCCTACTATGAAATCTAAGTTATTGGCATATCCCCTTTCGATTGCAGGATTATTCTGCCAATTTATTAAACACATTTAAAAAACGCAAGTTAAATTTACGTTGATATTATTAAGAAGTTGCATTTATAAGATTGATTTCTCATATGCAGAAGTCTATAGCAAAATAACTCAAAGGTCAGGTTTATTTAACACTAGACCTGGAACTTTTTGTCATTTGCAGTTGCGGTCTTTATTCGACACATAAAATATTTAATATCAAAATATAATTTTTATAATAAAACAAAGCAGTTAAATAATACCTAACTATAATTTTGAAATACTTTTGTGCTCCTATAGAAAATATATTGCGTATTTCTATAATATTATAAACACTCCTACATTTATTGTAATGTATATATTGAGTTGGCAACTAAGTACTTTCGGTTTTGTAGTATAAAATACAACACTTTTTTTTTAAACAAAGAATAGTTTTTAATCAATTATATATTTTCCATTTTGCTCAATGACCTTTTGCCATCTTTCTTTCAGCTGCATGATTCCGCGCTCATAAAATTTCTGGTCCTTATCAGCAAAAAACGGAACCAGGTGCGAGTGAAGGTTATCGTCATTTGTGAAAGTTTTACCATTCAAAGAATTCTGCAAACTTCGAAATAAGTGATAATCAGATGGTGCTAGATCAGGACTGTATGGGGAATGTGGCATCACTTAACAGCCAAGCTCCAATAGTTTCCCACGAGTTGCCAAAGATGTGTGAGGCCTTGCATTATTTTGGTGGAAAACTACACCTTTCCGATTTGACAATTCTGGCCGTTTTTCTTTGATTGCTTCATCCAGTTTTATTAATTGTTGACAGTAAACATCAGAATTGATCGTTTGGTTCCTTGGAAGCAGCTCAAAAAACACAACACCTTTGTAATCCCACCAAACCGACAGCATGATCTTTTTTGGATGCAATTCAGCTTTCGATGTGGTTTGAGCTGGTTTATCGTGTTTGCTCCATGATCGTTTTCGAACTATGTTACTGTACAGGACCCATTTTTCATCACCAGTGATGATTCTTTTTAAGAAAGGGTCGGTTTCATTTCGTCTAAGGTGCATATCGCAAAAGTTGATTCTTTGTGTTAAATGAATCTCTTTCAATTCGTGAGGTACCCAAATATCAAGCTTCTTAACTAGCCCAAGACATGTTTTTCAATTGTTGTGTGCGATACATGTAGCCTCTCCGCAATCTCTCGAACAGTTATGTGACGATCCTCTTCACTTTGATTTGATCATCATCAACTTCAGTAGACCGACCAGAACGTTGCTCATCTTTGAGGGGAAAATCTCCAGAATGGAATTTTTTATACCAATTCTGACACGTGCGCTCTGTTAAGCAATTAGCACCATAAACTTCACATATCTTTTTGTGAGCCGCAGCAGCTTTCTTATCTTCACGGAAATAAAATAGTAAAATATGTCGAAAATATTCGCTTCTGCACTCCATTTAAAATTAACCAACAACTAATAGCTTTAATAAAAATCACGCACTACTTGCTTCTGAAATTACGTCAATGTGACTAGTATCACGCGACAAACGGTGAAGTACAGCACTAACATACGTTATACAAAGAATAAAGCAACGCTCTCTATCAGTAAAAACCGAAAGTACTTAGTTGCCAACCCAATATTATTTACTTTGCGCTAAATATTTCGAAAGTTTTGTATTATTTATGTTAATATCTTAAAACAAAATTATTTTCTTACCATTGCAACAAATTTTATCGTAAACACTTAATTGTCTACAACATCGTTCGGGATATAAGACATGAGCATCATCCCGCTCATTGACAATTAAATATTTTTATTTAAATGTAAAGAACGAATGCTAAATTTGTATAAAATTTATATTTGACAATTTTTATTTTGTGTATTTGTTAATTGCATATCAAAAAAAAGAATATTGTTTTGCGCGTCGTTGATGAGACTCCCCACAAAACGTGAATTAGCGAATCATATCTGTGTACATCTACCCCTAGAAAACTTCGACTTTTCAACAATATCAAAATCGTATATAAAGACCGCAATTTAATGTAAATTTAGAAGCTCTTGGTGGTGGTAAACTTCCCTGAGCTAAAAAGATCTATGTCGCCCTTGCGGTGGTATATTTGTACAGTTCAAGCACTCTTCGGCGGAAGGGAGCTCTTGGTCTCCCTTGTGGTGATAAGTCTCTTTTCCGAACCGGTAAGTCATTGTCGTTCTCGTGGTGGTAAACTTATCCAGTTTACGCTCTTCGGTGAGAGAAATTCTCTTAGCGGCTTTTATACCTGAAATACCGACCGCATCCAAGACGCGTCCCGTGTCCATTGTTAGAGCGTATCCTCCGAGGACAGAGTCGTTGTCACTGTCCTGTCGTAACGACGTCAGTCTGTTCAAGATTATAGAGGAGGGCTACCGCGCTATAAGTACGGCCAAATAGCTGTCGCCCCGTTGAATAAAGGCTTCTTTTTGTTAATTAAATAATTATATGTTTTGCACATTAGTTTTGGTTATTTGCCGCCGCTGTCCAGGGGGGCTCGTGCACAGATGTGACCGATTTCGCTGGCGCAGTCTGTGAGCGTTCTTTTTTGATTCACGCAAGAAATTATATCCGCGTGGTTAATATATACGTAGTTTCTTTTTTCCTTGATCATTGATTATTGATGGACTATGACAGTCACATGTAGTTCTGTTAGCAGCACGTAGAGTTTTTCTGCTTTGATATTTTGTTACTAAAGACAGGACGATCCTTTGCTTTTTGTTTAATTTATAATTGTTCACCCATAGAAAATTTTGTAGAATATATTTTTGTATTATACATTTTTATACTGTTACTATATCTCACAGAATAAATTCGCTTTATTTCGTTTTACTTGTACGTATGTTTGTACAAAAAAATAAGTAAGCTTACCTTTTTTTGTTTACATGGAACTGACACAAAACATACAAAAAACACCTAGCAATAGATTGCAAATACACATAAACAAAGCGATATATTATTTCAGTATAACCGATTGACTAAAGTCACTGTGCTAAACCTGATTACACGACTAAAGTTAACTTAAGTTATATTGTTATTCTTAACTAAAGAAGGCAATACATATATACACGCGTTAGCTACATTATATCTGTCAATTGGATCGATAAAGTAGAGCTAGACATTTGCAAATTCGTACTTTGACCTATAACATATGCCGCAATCTAGAAAAGTCATTAAATTCGACTTCCTGATTTACCGACTATTCAAAGAATTAAAATTTTATTTAACCCGAATATAAATAAAGAATTTTATATTTAAACTTAGACTGCCTCTATTGTGGCAACAAAGCTGCTTTACATTTCTCAGTAATATTTATATTTCTGGCAACAACAGGTCAGACGTCTCGACGCTCGCACAAATTGCAAGCGGATGAAATCCCATTGCACCGTATAATACTTCAATTGTTTGGTTTTATCATTACCATTCTATATCGACAAGGACAGTCAGTGATTTACATTGTATCATCAAACGATGACTAGTGCGAGAATTTTTGGCGAGATATAGTTTAATTTATGCATGATGGTAAAACGAAAATGTTTGCTTTTTATTGCACAAATACAAAAATGGCTAATAAACTACCCAAATTTAGAATATGTATCCAAAGAATTAAATTGTTTCTCGTGCAATAAATTTTTACTTATTAGAACGCGGAGAGATACCGTAAAGAATTCGAATTGACCCATAGACAACAAGGAACGATTAGTACTCTATCAAATCTTTCTTTTCCATCTTATATCTTTTTGTACATGTAATACACCTTCTTATGTGCTCAACAGGAAACGGTTTCATGTTTTAGGAAAAATAAAAAAGCTTAGAAATATTACATATCCGAGAAGGGCTTGAAAATCAGCTACAGTCAGAAATTGCAAATGAAGAAATACGGCTTACTGTGAAAAGAACAAGGTAGCAATTATCTTATACGTGTCATGAAAGCAGATAAATGAGCAGCATCATATGTATATCACTACCTAAAAGAGTGCAAAATGCTAATGTTTAGTTGATGTATAACACAGCTTGTTTAGAAAAAAAATATTTTGTTATCAATAATCTCTCGCCATTATTGCTTGTCGCTAATGCAGCAACATATTGTATATGCAGTAGCTGAAGTTTCATTAAAAATGCTTTCACCAAATCATCTAACATGTATAATTCACGCTTTACACTTGGTAGCAGAAGATATTGGAAAGAGTTATTTACGTATAGGCAAATTAATATCATACCCAAAATAGGACACACGGAGTATTTGACTAAAAGCTAAAAACATCGACGATTGGAAACAGAGCCTGTATTGTTGCCAAAACTGTTTGTGAAATGTCGATGTAAATGTAGCGATGAAAGATGCAGAGAGAGGGGGGAAGAGGGGGGGCGGAGATAAATGACAATTACTGGCCTGTTAAAACTTAGTTTACGAAATCCCTTATGGGGTGTGTAATTAAAATCAATTACTGACGAATATATACGTCAAATACAGGGCAAGTCTTATTGTATATTTTAAGAAAATGTGAAGCAAAATGAGAAAGGATTACATTTTTCCATTTTTTTTTTGCTGCGGTATATGTAAGGTTTTATTAAAATAAAACACTTTGCCCTTGACAATCTACGTACATCAAACTGTCCATCAGAGTTTCTGCAAAATTCAAATCGAGCCTTAATATTTTCTTACGTATTCTATTGGAAACCTACCTCTATTCTTCTTTATTGTCTATTAATCCAAAAGTCATCTTCAAGTTCATTGGCACTGGAAAAATCTATTTTTGGTTTACTTTCTTCATTCTTACGTCAGAAAATGTTAAAAGGCAAAACATATTTTTTCATTTTCTGATACGTAAAACTTCACTATCATCACACATCTGGAGAGTAAAATTTATCAATAACGAATTATTTTTTAGCTAATTTTTGTCACACTTTCCTTTTGCTATATTTTGATAATAACTGAGGAAATAAGTAAAAAATTCAAACGAAACTTATCCTGAATCTTATAAGTATCACCTTCATGCAACAAACCAGAAATTACTAACGGCTTTCATAGTCCTTACTTCTTATTTATATTATTTCAATTGTGATCGGCGTATACTCTATATATTCAGTTAATATACAAAACCATTCTTAGGGAGAATAATCCACTCAATTAATGGAACAGCAATATATTATACGGACCATATTCGATATACCAAAGCCAATAATCAAAATAAAGCTTAGCCATGAAGCCAGAAATGGGCCTCATTTCTTAACAAAATTTTGGTCGGAAACAGTGGATCTTCTTCAAGCTTTTCAGGAGGTCGGAGACTGAGACGGAGACAGTCTCTGAATTTTGTATGCTTTTAAACCAAGATCCTTACATAAAATACGCCAAGTTATCGCATACGACAAACTATGCTGTTCAGATCTACATCGAATCAATTCGTCACGGTTATCGCGTACACTCTCAGCTACCATTGCTATATTTTCTTCACTACATGCTGCATGTCGTCCCTTTGATCGCATATTACCCAATAATGAAAATTGCGTATCAAATTTTTCAATTTTTCAGCGAATTGTGCGCTCAATGAGCCGATTACGTAGACCATAATTTACTCTAAGCGCACGAAACATATTTCTCGTGAAACGCTGATTTTCGTAATGCAGTTGAATAATTTGTAGACGCTGAGCCGGACTAAACCTTTCCATAATAAAATATCACACAATACTTAAGTAAAATAGCGTGAAAGTTTGACACGACTCGTGCTTTATCTGCCAAAAAGTCGCTATTGATGAAAGTAAATCATAACGAATCACCCATTATTTTATTGTTTCAGTATAACTACAATTTTCATAGAAACTTAACTATTGGGTAAACTATGCAATTACTAATCAGTAATACCAATTGAATTAAGTAGATGACTAATTTCGCTATGCTGCCGCTGCAATAACAAGTGTAGAGTCAGATTCAAAATTAATAACACCCTAACGACGTAGGGATAACGCCAATGGCAGTATACTGGTAAAGAAAAGTATACGTCAAGTTTATTTAACAAGGGAAGTTTGCGGATTTGATGCTCTTTTTTAGGATGATTCTGTGTAACAAATATATACTCTCTGTACAACTGCATTTTTGCCAATGTCTCTTGGTCACGGACAACAAAAATTAATAATTTACTTGCCAGACATAAGCTGTATATAGGAACATTCTGGAATCTAGATAGGTAGCCATTGGGCGTGAACCGCATTGCTATTCAACGTTTGGTTTTTTTGGGATCGATTCTAGGCATCAATTTTTTCATATATTTAAATATTTATATTAACATAGAACTAGGTACAACACGGTGGACGTCTATAAAAAATAATTTATTTCTGTTCCTTTCCAGTTTTTAGGATTATACTTATCATAGAAGCATATAAAACAATCAGTTTATTTGCATAAGATGCACCGAATAAAACTCATTCGTTCATAATCGCTGGGCGTTTCCTTTGTTATTGTAGGAAAACAAGTTTCTTTACACTGAAAAAAAATAATATATTTATATTCTCCTGCATTTCGTCATTCAGCATTTCAGTTTCTATAAAATATGTCTCCATTAATAATATTTTCTTTTTGTACAGTAGGGAAAACAATATATGTAAACAATATTCTAGCGTTGCAGAATAAAATGAATCGAGTTACATCAAATAAGCAACTTTTCCATAATTACATCGATTTAAATTTTTTTTCTACTTTCGTATTAATGGTATAAGAAGATACAAATCGAAAATTGAAAAAAAATCTAATGCCAGGGACCGAACTCGAGCTAAATAGATCTAGGTTTGTATATATAGCTTAATCTGGCACATTGCTACGTCATATAGGTACTGTCAAAAAGACATTCTAAGGGAGATATAGGCACCCTTCGACGTGTTGCGGGCCAAACTTTAGTGTTCATAATTTTTAGCGATAGATATCAGACATGAAATAATACGACAATATTATTATAATACAATTTATTAAAATAACAAAACGAAATGAAAAAAATAGGTACAACATTATAATTAAATCGTTAAATTTGGAATTGTTACAAACTACGGAAGTTAAATAGCGACACCGAAATCAATGAGATACTTGAGCTTAGATTTTGGAAACTAATCCATCGATATCTGCTTCTGGGCTTCTGGGCTGGAACCGCGTCACTTGTATATCTGCCGATGTTTCGTAACCATTTATATGGTACATCTTCAAGGCTGAACTACTGCACTGAAACTGGTGTAATTATTATAAACTCGTCCACAATTGACTTACACCAGTTTCAGTGGAGTAGTTCAGCCTTGAAGATATCCCATACAAATGGGTGCGAAACGTCGGCAGATATACAAGTGACGCGGTTCCAGCCCGGAAACCCAGAAGCAGATAGCATGGACCAGGACCGCGGAAATCTACGTACTAGATTAATCCATCGATGTTTGTATTAATTCCATTGATACAAAGACGAAAAGAATTTTCCAAATTATTGTTAGTCAGCCTTGTACGATATTTTGATTTATTAACTTTCATCATTGAAACGAACTGTTCGCATTTATAAGTACTGCCAAACGCACAAATCGATCTTCTTACGAATTTTCTAGGCTGCGGAAAATGGTCTTCTTCGAGGTATTTTTTGTAGAAATCGCACAACTTCACGTCTTCAAATTCAGATTTTAGGAGTGAGTTTTCTTGAGTAAGTAGCGTAATATTTTTTTTTAATTGGGTTTGTCAAAATGTCTCGCAGGCCGGTTGTTGCCCATATTTGCTCTAAGGAATTCGAAAATCATATTTTAAATTCAAAAAATGAGACGACTAAGAAAATATACCAGCATAAATACGTGGGCAAGGTGAAAAGTTCTCGGCCTGACACAGAGATGGCGTTACAATTAACAGAAATTTATGTTTCCTGCGTGGCTGCATGTGTCAGTTCATATGAAAACTTTCAACTTGTTCTCTCAAGTAGTTTGCAAGAATTTTTGTAGTAGACGTCGTCCGTGTTATTTTTTTAAATGGATAAACTTGCTCGCATTTGCTGAATGTCGAACAAAAGCAAATGCGCAAACGATTTTCGGAGCATTCTTTGGACCGATTTAACAAGAATCCGACCGATTTTGTGCGGCGATTTGTCACCATGGATGAGACATAGGTCCACCACTACACGCCAGAAACGAAATAGCAGTCGAAGCAGTGGGTGGAAGCTGGTGGTTTAACGCTAAAGAAAGCGAAGTCGATGGCATTTGCCGGAAAAGACATGGCCAGCGTGTTTTGGGATGCAAAAGGAAACTTGTTAATTGATTACCTTGAAAAAGGCAGTACAATTACAGGCGCATATTAGTTTGAAGAAGAAAAAAATCATTTTTCATCAGGACAACGCACCCGCACACAAGGGTGCGTTGGCGATGGGAAAATTGCGGGATTTGGGGCACGATTTGCTCGGCCATCCTTCCTATTCTCCTGATTTGGCACCCTCAGACTTCCGTCTATTCCCAAATTTGAAAAGATTTGTTTCTGGAAGGCGATACACATCCAACGAAGAAGTTGAAAGGACCGTAGAAGAATATTTTGACAGCCTTCCAGACTCTCACTTCCGGAAAGGAATATTAATGTTAGAGAAACGCTGGACCAAGTGTATTGAACTCAAGGGAGATTATGTAGAAAAATAAAATCATTTTTTAAATTTAAATCGCAATCTTTCATTGTCAGGCTGAGAATTTTTCACCTTGCCCACGTACATATACAACTTTATTAAAAAAAATTAAAGAATAAGATAACTATATGAACATATATTTATTACGTTTATAATAAAATAATTATGCCGTATATGCTTAAACTAAAAACTATTTAAATGATATTATTTCAGAGTTTTCTTCTGTAGAAAGTGGTTCGGACAGTAATTTCCTTTTTGTTCTTGAACAAGAAAATAATTTATCTTCTGGGTCTTCTTTGTTGTAATCGTAAAAAATATTACATTGTAAATTATGCCCGAGTCCCGCAAATATATGACTTTTGATGCATTTGTTGTTGAATTAATTTCACCGACTGATTTTCGCACAAATTTAAAAAATTCTAATTTTAATTAAAACTAACAAATAAAGGATTGTACAAAAGCCTATATTCGTGAAGAATTATGTATAAAATAAACACTTAACAATTATGCTTAAATCGAAGCATTTCAACTAAAACCGAGGATAGTAAATAACAAAAATGATATTTAAAAAATAAAATTGACTACATAAAAAACGAAGGTACTAAATGGAATATTCAAGTAAAGAGAAGTTCGCGTTGTAATGGACTATTGAAAATTTACAAAATGAAAATTATTAAGAGTACACACAAATATATACATACTACTGTGGACAAAAAATAGTAAAACTTTTTAATTTAAATTTCGCGCGAAAACCCATTCGTCGAAATATTTTTTTTTCTAGGTTGGTATGACTGTCAGTGACATCTGTGCCAAATGTCACATCAAAATAATCATTAGTGTTTAGTGTACGCTTGTCTTTCTGAAGTACAAAAAGTGCATTCGGCGATTTTTACAATGAGTGAAATTATTCAACAAAGAAGTTCCATTAAATTTTGTGTACGGAATCAAATTTCTGGTGCCGACACGTTCAGAATGTTGCAAAAGGCCTTCGTTGATAATTGTTTGTCGCGAGTAAGTGTTTTTGATTGGTACAAATTATTCAAAGAGGGTCGAGAACGCGTTGATGACGAACCACGTCCAGGACGGCCATCAACATCAACTGATGATCAACACGTCAATAGAATCAAGGAATTGGTGCTTGAGAATCGACGATTAACAGTCAGAGACCTTACTGGCATCGTTGGAATATCGGAAGGATCAGTGAAAACCATTTTGAAAGATCATTTGGGCCTAAGAAAAGTGAAAGCACGATTTGTTCCAAAATCACTCAATCTTTTCGAAAAACAGCGTCGCGTTGACGTCTGTGAAACAAAGCTTTCCGACTATCAAGACAAAATGAAAGGCATCATAACTGGAGATGGGACTTGGATCTACGCTTATGACCCGGAAACAGACGATCAATCGGCCGAATATCGTATCAAAGGTAAGCCGAAGCCCAAAAAACCACGTCAAAGCAAGTCAAAAATCAAGGTTACGTTGACAGTTTTCTTCGATTATCGAGGTGTGGTGCACTCCGAATTCCTTCCGACCCGCCAAACTATCAACAAAGAATACTATTTGAGTGTTATGCGTCGTTTGCGCAATGCTATTCATAAAAAGAGGCCAGAATTATGGGCCGACAACTCTTGGTTTTTGCACCACGATAATGCACCGTCGCATACTGCATTAATTTTTCGTGAGTTTTTCGCCAAATTTTCAACCAATATCGTGCCGCAACCACCGTATTCGCCTGATTTAGCTCCGTGTGACTTCTGGCTATTCAGCAAACTCAAACAACCGCTCCGGGGAAACCGTTTTGAGTCAATTGAAGACATTAAAATTGAATAAAAAGTAAAAGTAATAGCCTTCAATGCGTGTAGCGACACGCATTGAAGGCTATTACTGAAATTGACTTTAACAACTGTTTCGAGAATTGAAAGAAAAGTTGGCACAAGTGTATTTGGGCCAGGGGAGATTACTTTGAGGGGGACGAAATAGATTTGGAAGAATAAATTAAGAATTTAAAAATTATGAACAAAGTCTTACTATTTTTTACCCACAGTAGTATATTCAGGGTTAGGAAAATCCAAGAATCGGGAGAATAAACGGATTTCAGAAATAATTTTTAATTCTTATTCATACGTAAATAAGGGTCTGCAAATTAGGTCTGTTATCATCGTCTCTCTTCAACCTATAACAAACGTTCACCTTACGACAACTATATTAGAGTAACTCGTATTTTCCTTTCGAAATATGATTGTTGGTTACATAATTAACAGGTGTATGGGTCATTTATTTTGCATCTGATTGTACACAAGTTTAAAAAATCTGCACTTGATGACAAAAGCAAATATGCCGAATTTAAAGAACAATTTTTTAAAAAAAAAAGTGATTACTTTCAAAACAATCTTGGCAGCGGTGGGATTCGAACCCACGCCTCCGAGGAGACTGGTGCCTTAAACCAGCGCCTTAGACCGCTCGGCCACGCTACCGTAAGGCGCAATATTTTATTCAAAAGTAATATATCACTGAGTGCTAAAAACTTTTTATTTGAGAACAAATATTTAACTTTAATATAATTGAATGGAAGTTTTAACTTACACCTATCCAGAGAATTGACAAAGAAAACTAAGATCGGTGCTAAAAAGATTTTAAATATGTAAAAGTAAAGCAAGACGAGAACGGATTACATATCTGAATTACTTGTAGGAAAGTAGCTACTCTACTGCAATCGTTTCTTCTTCTCGTAAGCCTTGATTCTTTTCACAAAATTTCAGACTACCATTTCGTACAAGCTTCATTGAATACATCGGATTTCGTTCTTGTGGTCAACTGCTTATGTTTTACTGGTATAAATCTCAACGGTATGCATGATCTTATATACCTTTGAACCAAATGTTTTAATTGCCAATTCAACTGTTATCGTCATTTCGTGGAATTTCTCCACCAGGAAATTGTTGTTGCAGAAACTCGACTTTTTTCGGACTGTCTGATAGATCTGCGATCCCATTACATCTATATTTGTTCAAGATTCATATTGTCCAGTTACTGTCCGAAAAACCAGGTTATTATGTTAAAGTAACAATCGTCATTCACACTTACAGAATTTTTGGCATCATCTTCGAGGAGGTATGTACCTTGCCATAATCCAAACTATTCTTGGAGTGTATTTGCTTCACGAATTATGCGAGGCTTGTTTACAAACCTGTACAATTGAAAATGCATCTCAACGTTAAATATGATTTTTCGAACCAAATTAAAAGTCCACTTTTCTTCAAACAAACAGTTAGAAAGTTTTAGCTCTAATGTCAAGCCAATTTCGTTAGGAAAACGACATGTATTTAGCCAGTATTTCTTGAAGAGAACTTTTCGAAAAGTCTATTTGTTGTGCACGATATTGGATTCATATTCTTGTATTCATAACGTTGTTTCGACTAACCATGACAATATTCCAATAGAACCTTTTCCCACGTTGATATTCACGATGTCTTAATCTACTACCGACCTATTTTCGTAAAATTTTATAATAAATTTTCGGACAGTTCACTACTTGTTCATCAAGTTTGCAATAGATTTTAACAATACCAACGCGCTCTTTTTTGAAGTGTTTCCATATTTTGCCATAGGCTATGGATCGACTATTTAAAACACTATTAGAAAATGCAAAGTTTTAGAAAAACTGTGGGACAAGTGTGGGACACTTTTTAAACGAAATCTACAGTGACAATTCCTGATTCTGGTATGTTCAAGAGGTTGTCACTGTACGAAACGCAGATTTCCTATATTTAAAAAAGCTTCCATGTAAGGTCCACATTGTTGTGTTTATGATTTTCAATATTAAAATTATATGTAAAACTTTTAATGTCATAATCTACAATAATAAATTATAGTCATCCGGTTAGGTTTTAAAGTGCTAATTTAAATAATTCAAATACATGTAACGCCTTCAAGACTATCTAATTTATTCTGAAGGGAAATTGCATATCGGTTATGACGTATTTATAGATTGCACCTAATACACACTATCAGTATTCTAAATGCGCTAAAATCGGTAGATTTTTCTATGAAGATAAGAGAGAAAATACAGGAAATGCAACAACTGAGACTTTATAAAAAGAAATATTCAAACGCGCAAGCCAAGTATCTGTCTGCATTGGAATTACAGAAGAAGAAAACAGCAACAGGGTAGAAATTTAAATAGTGCCAATTATAGGAGGAAGTGTACGTGCTGCCAAGAGTAAATTATTCATTGTATGCGGTGTTTACGAATTCGACGATTAACTTTGCATGCACATCGTGCATCTCGGAAAATAAACATGAGTGCATAGACACATCAAGGACAATGAAGACTTTAATATATGTAGATCGGTATTTTAAATAATAAAGAAATAATTTTATTATATTTATTATAAATTTAATCTTGTTATTGTGATAGGTTAAAAATAACATAAAGGATTCATAAGATTCGAATTATAATTTCCTTTTGTCTGTTACAACACACGCATTGTCCAATAGCAGTAAAATATAAGCTTGATATAAGTAACAATAATGATTCGATTAGATTTCTTGAAGTGGTTATAAGTGCAATCTTTTCATACGAGGGTAGTCCCAAAAATACCCGATCCAACAAAGAAAACACAAAAATTTTGGAATGAAATATATTTACTTTTCAACATAAACTCCTTTCAGCTCTATACACTTTTCCCAACGATGTTCAATAAGTTCGATACCCTTTTCATAATAAGAACTGCTTTGCTCCTGAAAATAGCCATTAACTGCCGACATCACTTCTTTATCGTTGGAAAACCTTTGACTACTGAGCCAATTTTTCAAGTTTGGGAACAGAAATTAATCCGAGCGGGCTAAATCTGGGAAATAGGGTGCATAAGGTAGCAATTCAAACTTTAATTCATTATTTTGGCCATTGCAATAACGGATTTGTGCACTGGTGCATTGTCTTGATGAAACAACACTTTCTTCTTGGCCAAATGCTGCCGTTTTTGCTTGATTTCTTCACTCCAACGTTGCAATAAGTTCGCATAATACTCGCCGCTGACAGTTTTTCTTTTTTCAAGATAGTCAATGAAAATTATTCCACGAGCTTGTCTGCAGATGAAATTGTCTTCGCCTTCTTTGGTTCTCCCTTTTGAGACCATTATTTTGATTGTTCTTTTGTCTCGGGTGTGAAGTGGTAGACCCATTTCATCCATTGTTATGAAACGGCGCAAAAATTCTGTTTTATTACTGTGAAACTCCGCTAAACACTCAACTAAAACATCTTTACGACACTGTTTGTGTTCGAGTGTTAGCAAACGCGGCACCCATCTTGCACGCAGTTTTCTCATGTTCAAATTTTCAGATAGTATGCCCACTATATCTGCTAGCTCACACACTTTCAGTCGATGATCATTCAGTACCGCTTTGTGGATTTTCTTCACAATTTCTGGAGACGTCACCTCATTTGGTTGACCACTGCGATGCTCGTCTTGGCAGCTCGTACAGCCTCGTTTAAACTCTACTACCCAATATTTCACTGTTCTAAACGAAGGAGCAGACTCACCCAAAGTAGAATCCAGTTCAGCTTTTATATTGGTTTGGCTGAGGCTTTCAAATAAAAGTAATGTATCACGTAACGATGACCAATTTTCTCCATTTTTACAAATTCACTAAAAACGTTCACTATTGATAGCTGCCAAACAAATACTAAACAACGTGACGTCTTCAAACTTAAAACATACTTTATAGATTGTGTACTTTCTAATACAGTGATATGTTTCAAACAACTACCGCTATCTCTAGGGCAGACCGGGTACTTATGGGACCACCCTCGTAAGTGCAATCTTTTTATATTTACTATTGCTTTCGCGCCACATTAGAGTACGTTCTCTAACATATTTCTTTAAATTAGATCTGACAGTTTTAAAATTGCATTTTCTACATAAGTAGATTTCTGCTTCAGCATATTCACCTCTCATTTGTTCGTTTACTTACTCCAACTTTTATCACAAACTTTTGTTTCTACACTGATTACATATCTTCGGTGTCACTTGCTTGCTCTCTTCTTTAATTATTTTAACTTTTTTAACTGTAACGAAGACGGGCTGAAATGTCAATTGAATGGAAATAAAGAAACGTATTTTGTGGTTTGAAACTTCTCAGCTTAAACCTGTACCGCCTTGATACATTTGTACCGGCGATGATTCAAAGTTTTTATGCTTTGTTAAAATTCAAAACACTCAAGTTCGTCAGACACAGCAGCTTTAATATCGTTGTCTGTTGCAACTTTCAAACCTGAAAGGTATTTTGATGTTGAAAACATGGTATTTCAATAATTTTTACCATAGGAGCAACGCTTATGTGGGGTTGTTTATTGTCTCGATGGAAAATGATTTTTTTCTTAGCTGAACAAGGACGCTTTTCTTACACTCACGAGAAATTTACATTCGCACTAATAATTGATCGACACTGAACAGTTGTGACACCCACATCACAGACACCTTTTTAGTAACTAACTCCTCATTCATGTATATTGCTCAAATTAAACCAAAGCATGTTTTATAGACAATATCGACTACACCAAGAGACGGTCCATACTTTTCGCAGTAGGCACGTATGAATCAGGCTCTTATAACAACTCAGATTTGAAATGAGTTTGCTGCTACCATTGCATATATCTGATTTATGGTATATGACCGACAACTGTTGATTTTCATTTCTCTTACTGCAGAGTATAAGAGCCCGTAGACTGTTGACAAACGAGCATATTAATTGGAGTTATATTGAATGAGGACAAATAGTATTGAGTGACAAATCCAGATCTACGTTGCAACTAGATTAATAAGCGTATTCTGAATTGACGTGAAACCCAGACACGTCATAACTAACAATTTATCCGAAAAAGGCTTCGATACGAAGACTGTTCTTTCGTATGAGCAGCAGTTGGAGAAGAATTCATTTTTATGGATAATAATGCTCGCCCCTATCGAGCAAATTTTGTGAACAAGTGGACTGATGAATTTGGTATAGAGGAAATGGGGTCATCAGACAGTCACCCAAATGATAATTCAATAGAACTTGGGATGATGTGGAAAGACATTTTCTCCACGAAATGAGTCACAAAGAACGCTTCAGGCTTTACGAATTGCTATCAGGGATGAATGGGATGTGACAAGAAATGTTCGACATTCCAATGTGGTAATTTTTTAGCGTTCGTGGATATCATACGTATTAATAATCTATATTTTCCTATAAAAGCTATTGAACTAAAACTATAAAATTTGTAAATAACGTCTTCTTGCGAAACTAGATGTAGTTAATGATTGATGCAAGAGTAACTCTTAACAGCTAAATCTATTCAAATGTATGATTATGACATGTGACATATACATATAAAGAAGCTAAATACAATTATGCACGAATATTCCTTGCATACTGCTTCATTTGACGCAGACTAATCTAGTTAAAGACCTAGGTGTCTTATTTGATGAGAAAGTCATGTTTGTCAACCAGACCAAAAACGTCGGCTTATCTTCGAAAAAGTCATTGGGTTTTGTTATACGCAATTGTAATCTAGTAAGCTATGAAGTCTCTGTATTTTTCACTGGTTAGAACGAAACTTTTATATGAGGTTTTGGTTTGGCATCTCTGCTATCATGTTCGTGAGAACGTCTTGGAAGCTACACGTTGACAGTCTTTAAAATATTTACCCTCCCGAGTCGACTTGGTTTTGTCCAAGGTATTGACCAAATGCAAATGTTACAACGATTTGATACCTTGCTAGAAAACAGACTTATTACTACCAGTTTGATGAATTATATGAACTTCTACATAATGACGTCAATTGTCCGTCACTTCTTCAAGAATTTTATTTTCACATTCTTCGATTATCAGTTCGTTACTATACTACGTTTTCCTGGCCACCTTCTAAAACTAATATAGTAGTAAAGGCGACTCTATATATAATGTGCAGTAATTTGAAGAAAATATTTTGTGTAGCAGTACATCATGATTCTACGAGAGCTTTACTCAGACTGGAAATCGGGTACAAGAATGGAAAATTAATATTTTTTCACATTTTCTCTATTTGTTTCTTGTACTTTTATATTTTTGTGTACTTTTCATGTACTTACGTACATATATGGAAAGATTTATCATGTTCCCTTATGATTTGTGAAATTCCAAATTTACTTTTTGTAGTAACACTTCTTAAACATATTTGTGTCATGTATGTATGTGTTGTATGCTTGGCTTTGTCCTGTTAATGGACGAAATTCTGTTGGGCAAAATATAAATAAAAAATAAAAAAATAATATTAAATATTTCTGTATTTTTTCAGCACTAAATATGCTAGATTTTCTACTTTCTCAAGATCACATCAAAATTACACATACCAGTGATGTCAAATCTTTTTTTTTAATGAATTTTTATTAAATATCCCCTAATTGTTTTGAACAACACATTATATAAATGTTGTTGCACAAAAATATCCGGCAGAATTATTTTTCTTTGAAGTAACTAGTAGTCAAGTTACACGAAAATTATATTATTCCTATAAGATTCTTGCTTAGATGCTTAAAATATTTTTATAGGATGATTTAATGTCTTCAAGAGAGAATCATTTTCGAAAATTTTGGATCATATTTCTGTTTCTTTTTATAAAACAATTTTAATCACAAGAAAGTATTCATCTACTTTATATAAAAGTAATGTTTTCAATATTTTCATTACAATAAATGAATTTTATATTATTTTATCACATTTAATTAATCTATTTATTTTCATTATTTAATTAATTCAATCAGGATTAGTCCTACCACTACTACTGACGTTTAAATAGATTTAGAAAGAAATTTAATAACGTCTCTCATAGTACACCAATATCAAAACAACTGCGAAGTTAGCTTTACAAAAGCAACTACCACTCAGGTGTACCACAATAATATCTGATCGTATCGTTTTAAATATTTTACTTTGACACTAACTAGACATTTTCATTAGTTATATACATTGGAAATCGAAACTGGCCGAAGACATACAGTAGTAATGTGATTGTGCTATTTTATTTAATGTGATATACAGCAGTGATAAGTGACAACTATCGAAACGATATCATAATGACTTATTACCAGTACGAACGTGTTATACTTCTTGGTTAGATTTTTGAAATACGAACGTAAGTCAATTACTATATAAACTTACCTGCTATGTAGACCTTTCTTAATTTACTTATATTTTCTGTATTTTGGAGTAGAAAAGCAATGCTCAAAATGTAAAATGCATTTGGTTAATTATTTTGGGCATGCTTAATATAGTACTGGTAGTTTTTTAAATGTTTAATATGTATCAAACTGCGCCATTCTCTTCGTGTTAAACGATAAACTGTCTTTAAAGCTATAGTAGTTAACGTATTAATTTTATAATAGTATGCTTACCTGTTACAGAAGTTTTGCTTTCTGGAATTTGAAAAGGCAAATCCTAGTATATCTTCACGCAACTGACTAAAGAAAAACATCAGTTAAAATCTGAATTCTTTAACTGCGTACGCTTGCATATTGAGGGTCATTATTCCGTGATGTCACTCTAGAAACATAATTTAATATTATCTACTTATTATCGTCCATTATTAATTAAGATAAAAGTATTTGAAAGAACCGCGGGGCGTAAAGGTTGTTGCTCGCGAACGAATACAGGAGGAATTTGGAGTTGGCGCTTCCGCGCTTATATACAAGCGGATTTAAGAGCAAAGAGGTCAACATTAGATTAGATATTCATGTTGCACCAATAGAAAAAATGTAGTTATTTTAAATATTAGCTCGTGCACAAGCGGCACAACTTTTAATAAATATTTAATTTATGTAGCAGATAATAAGGCGTTTTGAATTGACAGAACAAGTAGAAAATATCTTCTTAAGGATATCTAATCTGATCAAATCTACAAAGTGGGCTAATACAGAAACGAAGCAATTTTAAAACGAAAATTAATACGGATAGAATTTGTAAAAATGAAAATATATTATGAAGAATATTGATTTACGAACCTCAATTACGGGCTTACAGACTAAATATAGAACCTGGATCTGAGTATGCTAGGTATTGCATATACATATAAAGTCATGGGATAATGAATAATGGAAATTTTAAGAGATTAGGGGCTAAATTAAAATCAATACGTTAATAAAATAATAAAAAATATGGAAATTCTAATTGATTGAAATACAAGGGCTCGACAAAAAGAAAAATTATCTTTACGTCTAGGATAAACGGTATTAGTGAATGGTTTAGTAGCATAGGTTATTTTAACCTATTTTAACTATAAACTATCAACATACTAGTGTACATATATTAATATATTTATTAAAACATCATTTTTCATAAATATTTACAACTTAACAAATTAACAAACGATAAGTCGACACATTACAATTTCCACTTTAAATATTTTAAGTAATCCTTTATTAGTCGAGTAATTTATAGTGTACAATAAAAAACAAAATGAAAGATAACAGAGCAAAAAAAAAACAGAAAATATAAAAGAGAAATAACCGATTTTTTTAAATATAATTATTCGCAGGATACATATGTACATATCCGTAAAAAATTATTTAATTTATAATTAAAAAATACATTAACACAACAATATGCATTTTGAACACAACAAGTATTAAAAATAATAGAAAGTAAATTTATTTTAGGTACAAAAAGAATTGAATCGTTTATTATTCGATGTACAAATATTAGATATATAAAAAAATAAATAAAAGTTTACCAATCATCAGAGATCATATGTTTCGGTTTGTAAATATAATTGATAATAATAGTAATAAACTGTAGCGATTGGCGTTTTGTTTTTTTCTTTTTTAATAATATTAATTAATAGTATTTTATTATACTTAATAGCGAAAGGACTATCTCATGTTTTTTTAAACTATGTTCTTTTAAAGCTTCATTTCTTATAGGGAATATACAGTTTAAGAAAATTCATATACAAGTTTCTTATAAGAAATAAAGTTTTCCTTTTGACTATGTACATTATTTCATTAACTACAATTGACTGCAACGCACATTTTTAAAGCACCCCTCGCATTTACTTTTTACTATATAAATAAATACTTCCAGCTGAAAATATAAACATTAGCTTATATTAATCTGTATAACAATTTTATGCGTTTGCAATTGCACTCTTCAAGTGCATTAAAAATATGCGATACAGTCGTAATAGTGATTACATGGAACAAAGATACCTAAGAACTTTACAATGGTGATGGGTTTCTTTCTAATATTAAAATTCGGATTTCTAGAGAAGTTTCGTTAATAATTCTTCATTTCTTTCTGAATTCTTTTCTAACAATTAAGTCACAATACACCAACAAGTAAAATATAAAAATAAAAAAGAGCTATTTGCAATATAATATACATATATCACTGGTTTTGTTTTTAAGAGAAATTTAAAAAAAAATTTTTAAAAGAAATAAGTAAATCAATCAATACGTAACGTTTTGCATATACCGTATACAACAAGCCACAGATTTACAGGTACCTAAACTTTTTTAGTAATAATAATTATATATTTACAATTACAGTACAGGAATTTAAAAAAAAGAGGGGAATTATTTAACAGTGCTTAACATAGAAAGTATCAAGACATTTTAAACGAAATAGAAAGAGAAAGGGGAAACAAATAAATTAACAAATTTAATCATTAATTAAATATCTTGGGCAAGTTTAGCATTTTTTCTCGTTTACACCTGCAATAATTTAACTATACACATTCAAAAACTACGGGCAACATTGATTAATATATTAAAATACCAATTACTTAGAAACTAGACAAAGTACAGTCGGTATGTATGTTTATGTACAGTGAAGACATACATATTGCATCTTCAATCACGTACAATTTTTCTCTCTTTCACTTGGTGCTACGCACCCAATTTAAAAATTAATTAAAACTACAAATAAAAAGTTGCACAATCCCTGTTCGCTTTTAAAATATGTCTTTTAAACGAAAACGAATAAAAACACCGATTTAGTGTATCACTTACACCATCTTTGGCACGGCAAAGAATTTTTATCCAGGGTTGCGTAAAAAGTCAAGACACCTCGTTATGATTTTCTTTTTAACCACTTATTCATAATAACGATCACCATTATCATCATATTTACTTTTGAGGTGCTGTCTTAAGTGGCCAAGCCGTGATGGTGGCCTAGGACAACCCCGGAAAAAGCCATTGGTCACTGGTGATGTTTTAGCGTTCCATTAGCGCCCACGTGATGATTCACCACATGATGCTGTGAATGAACGTGATGTGTCGGATGATGATGACTGCCGTGGTGATTCTGATTATTCGTGTTTACATTGTTGTTGTTAGCTTGTTGCGCCGCCTGCCTCTGTGAGTTTTTCTTGTTCTTCATCCGCCTATTCTGGAACCATATCTTCACCTGCCGCTCGGTTAGATTTAAGTTCCTCGCCAATTCCCATCGTTTCTGTTTTGAGACATAAGCGTTGAACAGAAATTCCTTTTCCAATTCTAGCGTTTGGAATTTCGAGTAAGGTTTGCGTTTCTTTCGCACTGTAACTTGGCCCGTCCATTCCAAAGGATTTGACGCTGTGCCGCAAGGAACGCTCACACCCATTGTACTCAAGGAACCTGAAGAGAAAAACGCAGGGGATGATCCCCACATAACTTTAAATAATTAGTCAGCCACTAGGTTCGTAAAAAAGGATAAAGAATATAAAATAATACAGAAAATATTCCATTAAAGAAAACAAACTTACAGAACTTAAAATTGAATTAATTGAAACTTAAAAAAGTCAAAATAATTAAAATAAAAACTTGGCGTGTCAGTCTCTTTCTATATATAATATTACTACACACAATTTCACATGAAGTCAAAATGTAAAAACAGTGTTTATTTTACTTTTTTATAGAAGTAATAACTATAATATACTTGATACTATGATAGTGTGAAGGCAGATCAGTAATTAGTGGGCCTAACTAAAGAAGGCAGCACTAAAAAAATATTTAACTTTCAGCTTAACAATTCTTCTAAACATAACTATCAAGTCTCCATCAATGACAACCATAAAACGATAGACATCTAAATTTAAACGTGGCTGGGCTAGTATTTAACGAATAACACTGTAAACGTTCAAAAGAGGTGTCCCGAAAATTAAAAAATACATATTATGGTGCGTCGAATAATATTAAAAGTAGCAGAGACTCTAGACCTTTCATGATCAGCGAAAAAATTATAATCAATATAAGTTCCGCATTTGTTGAATGTGGACCACAAACGCATTTCAGTCTTGAATTTAGCGAGCTTAAGGCATGACCCGAAAGAGCTTTTGGCGCCCAATAATAACAGCAATTAAAACAATGGTGGGGCTGATAGAAGTGCTCCGAAAGCAGTAAAGGCTGAATTAGAGAAAGTTATGGTCTTTTGGGGCTACAGTGAGATTCTCGTTATCGATTATTTTCATAGAAGTAAAATGCTTAGAAACGAATAATATGTCTTTACAAATACATGCCTTTTAAATTAACAGCATGATAAAATACAACGCAAAAGGAAAACGTGCGTCTAATTCAGTTCATACGACTGTTTTAATGGCAAAAATGAACTACATTTCGAACTGTTTTTGCATTCTGCTTATTCGCCATATTTGCCCACTCAAGACTTTTTTCTTTTTCCAAGCTGAAAACTTGACCTAGTGGCAAACAGTTTGGGTCGAATAAGTAGGCAATCACTGAAACTAACATACTTCGAATACTGCGATTAAATTTATTTTTCTGAAGAAATGAACAGATTTGAATATTGGCGGACTAAATGTAATAAGCTGCAAACAGAATACGTTGAAAATAAAATAATTTTTGCCAGAAATTTGTGTTACCTTGTCTTGCCTAACTAATTATTGATTTGCCCTCGTATTACCAAACTAAAATTGTGTACAAAACAAGGAAAGGTTCAAAGGCATTATTCTTTTACTGAAAATTGTTAGATTTAGAAGTTTATCGATGAAAAATAGAAAACGGAATTTAAAAATATCGTCTAATTTTTAACAAAATTAAGAAAGTCCCAAAGAGGCACCCATTATATAAATGGTAAATTCTTTAAGCATTTAAATTTTGGGAAAAGAGTGCCTACTATAATTCGCTAATGCTATGCAGTACCACTCATTGGCCCTTGTTTCATGTTACTTTGCGAATATTTCAAAATATATGCTTTAGAATAAATTTCGGAATCGATTATTGAAAAGCGTTCTGCCATAACATTTGTTCATGATATTAAGTTAGTCTTCTAATTATTGCCAATCTTGAACTAACACAATACTTCTGAAAATTGATAGCGACCGTATTAAGACTTTTATTTGCGAACCACAGCAGATTATATACGAGGTGATATCAAAGAATTCGTGGAACTGCGCCGATGTTCACATATATAATGAGACCAACCATCTTACTCCGATGTGTAAGTGTTCACTCCACCTTTGTTTGCAAATGAGTTATAGAAGTAATCGTAATAGCTGTCTTAATGTAGTAGTTCTATATGTTCGACGTTCTGTTAAAATTTAAAGAGAGTTCAACCTTAAATTCATGTATTGATTAGGTAAAGGGACAGCAAAAATGCTTCGGGCTTTGCAATAAATGCATGAGGCTGATGTTATTAAACACCAATCTTACAATGTGAAGACTACGCTAATCCCATTTTCAATAACGAGGCATGGCCTACCATGAGTTCATATGAATGGGAAAACTGCCACGTTTGCATGAAATAGTATGTTGGCTAAAAATCACAGAAATTATGCTTTGGTTGGGAATTACATCATGAAAATGCCCCTAAGCCCTAAGCATAAAAGGTTAGCTCAGATTGGTCCAGGAATTTTTGGTAACGAAACCAATTCCTGATTCCCGACCCAGCACCAGGCGACTTTCTGATACTTCTTGGCATTAAAATTGGGGTTCGCGGCAAACATTTACGAACAGTGGTTGACATTAAAGAAATACGACAGTTACTCTGCGATCCGTACCAAGAAAAGAGCTTTAGAGATTGAAAATGGCTTAAAATGGCAAGGCTGTTAGAGCAATTGTATTTAAATAGATGGAAATTGCTTTGAAAATGACTAGACTCACATTGGACAATTATCATTTATAAGCAAATTCCAGGAATTTTTTGACTCTATCTTGTATACATATAAACTCGGTTCTACTATATTTTTAAAAATGTAACTTTTGTTATTACGATGGTGTAATGTACGATTTTATAATTTAACTCATCTGTCCTATATATAATCATCCTACTTCAAATTAGGATGGCTTTAATTAGACATCAAACGTACTTAATCAGATGTATAAGAAATGAATATTTATTTCATTTTTTTAAAAATATTCGAATAACTTAATCTTTATTTCTAGAAATTGTATTTTTTATATACTATATATGCCTTTGTATATGCGTGTATCTCCATTTATATGCAATAACTATTACAATATTTAAAAATATTAAAACCTTTTAAAAATCTCCCATTTAAACCGCTCTATATTGTCCCTTAGCAGATAGAAGAACAAACAATGGAAGGATGAGTTTAGTTACATTATGTAACGTAAATAATAAAAGAGAACTTTTTGAACATATTTTGAGGCAGTTTCAGTTTATTTATTAACTACTACTCAATCCAAGAGACGTGAAATACATTAATTGCTCAAGTACTGCCCGATGGAAATGAATTAAAGAGGAATAATTGACAACTTGAAAACTTCACTCGTAACTGCATCGAAAACTTTAAAAAGTGGAAAATATAATTTATGTTGCGGGTGAACAGAAAAAATATTGCCACGATTTTACATCATAGGGCATCGACTAGAACGATTCATAGAACTCTCCGATAGATATGTCGCAATGATTCTACGTCAGCAATTTAAAGTGCAAGATACCTGATTCACGAAATAAAATTAACAGAAGAAACTATAAAAAGAAGGTGAAAATTATACTGCGACTGACTGAAAAGAGAAGAATCTTTAAACTTATATTTCATATGAATATAGACTCGTTACTTAAGCAATCTTCAGTGACTAGTGTCACATTGAATTCTTATCGGAGAGTGTATTTTATGTAAAAAGAGGGGCGTTTGACAAATACAGAGACTCATGTTTTATAAAACCAGTAAAACGGTTACCGACTGTCATCTTACGTAACTCCAGTTCTGAATATGGTGCTGATCGCATTGTGTGGTACATTGCATACGGAATAATACGGCAGCCTAATAGCTAGAAATAATGAACAATGTCTTCTTGTAATACCTAAATAACATTACCAATGAGAATATAACAATATATTTTACGCGTTTATTTTTACGATATGGTACAATATTTGTAAAAAGATTGCATACTAGAAAACAATGTTCAGCCACCTCCTTCCTATAGAAAATTGATGGGCTGTCATTTAGTCAAAAGTACATAATAAAATAGACTTTCCCAACCCAAATATTGATAAATGTTACATAATGAAAAATTCTAATTTTAACCGCCTTATATATCGCGCTGCGGGGGACTCGAACCTACGATATCATTCTCTCCATGAATGCGCATTGACAATTAGCCCACGGAGACAGTTAATTAAAGTCCTTCTAATTTGCCATAAATTGCATTATGGGAATATTTATTAAGTGAAAATCCACGGTAGGTTATTAATTGCATATATTTGTGCGCTTTTACGATGCTAAAATGAGAAATTATAATTTTAACCGCTTTATACATCGTATATGTAATGCATATATATATATATATATATATATATATATAAAATGTTCAAAAATTTCTGTATTATATATGCCAGGGGTTTCCAAAGTAGGTGGGGCAAAGAGTCTCCAGGAGGGCCACGCTAGCCTCGCCAAAACGATATAAAAATTGAAAAATATAATTTTATAAAAATGAATTTGTTAAAATCCAAAATATTTTTGAAACTCTTATTGCTTGTACCCAATTACGTTTAAAATGATTCTCTGTTTTGTACTAATTAGTTGCTATTTCTGTTCTCAAAGTAATTGTGATTTTAATTTGGTACGTAGACTTCCGCGGTCGTGGTCCATGCTATCTGCTTCTGGGTTTCCGGGCTGGAACCGCGTCACTAGTATATCTGCCGACGTTTCGTACCCATTTGTATGGGCTGAACTACTGCACTGAAACTGAAGTTTCAGTGCAGTAGTTCAGCCCTGAAGATGTCCCATACAAATGGGTACGAAACGTCGGCAGATATACTAGTGACGCGGTTCCAGCCCGGAAACCCAGAAGCAGATAAAATTGTGATTTTCTTTATTTTTCGATTTATTTACGTTTTCCTTCTCTTCCTTATTACAATTTCTAAAAAAAACAATTTTACCAACTATTCATAAAGTACTTAAACAAAATTAAAGTCTTATAAAAATCTAAAAGTTCAGTTTAGAGATCATAGCATAGAATCAATTTAAATTTAAGATTTTAGACTTAAAATTATCAGGTCTTCAGTTTTGCTTCATATGAAGGGCGCCGCCGGAAATAATCTGAACGTTAAGGCCGCCATGGCTTTAAAAAGTTTGAGAACCTATGATATATACGATAAAAGCGCATAATTATATGCAATTAATAACCTATTGGGGGTTTTCATTTAATGACTGGTTCCATAATGCAATTTATGGCACATTGGAAGGACTCGATTTAACTGTCTCCGTGGTCTAATGGTCAAGGCGCGCTCCCGGAGAGAAGGAGATCATGCGGAGAACAGAAACTTGTAAAAAAAAATTTCTGCATTTCATATACGATGTACAAAACGGTTAAAATTAGAATTTTTCAGTGTAGCATCGTAAAAGCTCAAAGCTATATGCAATTAATAACCTACCGTGTGTTTTTCATTTAATAACTGTTTCCATAATGCGATTTATGGCATATTAGGGCTTCAATTAACTGTCTCTGTGGTCTAATGGTCAGGGCGTCGAGAAATTTTTTCAAAAATTTCTTCATAAAACGGTTAAAATTAGCATTATTCAGTCTAACATTGTAAAATCGTATAATTATATTGAAGTTATATAATGTTTTTAGAATTTTTATCAAAAACTGCTCTATGCAAACCCAAAAGTGATGTTTTATTTTAAAATTCTTATCTCGAAATAGATTAAATTCTACAACTTTGAAAATAAGGACTTGATATAATTCAACAATTTATTTTTATTTGACTGCTATTTTTGTTTAGTTTACGTACTGTGTTCTTTGTTGCTTATTGCTCTGATGCGACTTGGAGTGAATGAAGATTTGGTAAGTATGCATATAATTTGAAACCTTTTATGTAAGTGGAATTTCCCTGCTTGAAGTTACATTGTATTCTGATTTATTCTTTGCATATCGACCCTAAATTCCGCAGCGAGAAAATATCTAAATTTTTAGCATACATTTAAGTATAATACATTTTTCAGTCTTTCATAATTATGGAAGTAATATAATTAACAGTTATTTCTTGAGCAAAAGTAAACACTTCAAATAATTGAAAATTCATTTGCGATTTATGATTCACACAACTTTGAAAGACATCCTCTAATAAACGTGTTATTTATTTTAACGCACGGTGTATAATTATGTGATGTATTTTAGCGAATATATTTATATTCTTTACCTCATAAAGAAACGAGTTTATTAGAGGCGAACACATATCTTTTTAAAATGAGTATAATTTATCAACGCAAATTATTAATTAGTATGGAAATTATTCAAAAGTCGAAGTCATCCAGATTAGCATATATGTATATCTCTCACAAAAATCGGATTCTATCTTAACCAACGCGGTTGTTTATTTGTGTTTGTACATATATATACGAGTATCATTATATAAGAATAAGAACGCCGTCGACACAGCGACAGTGCGTGCTCGGCGATAGTCAGCTGTTAGATCACGTGACAGGCCGGTGACGTCAGCAGTAATAATGTTCGGTCGTTATATCGTTCTCTCCGGACCCCTCTGCGTCAAGCGTCTCCCTCATCGTTCACAGTAAACGTCCCGTTGTACAGCCACGGGCCCGAAGTATACACAAACACAACTATGTACTCGGGTTTTAGTACTTGTATAACATTAATTTAATAAAAACATACACCGGTTCTTTTTGGTAAATAAACATTAAGCCGTTTTAATTTCCAAGGAGTTAATTGATCGATTCGTCTGTGTTGGCGTGTTGTTTTGCTTTCTATAATTTTTTTCCTATTGGAAATGCTGGATTGTTTATTGTACATAGTTCAGGGGTGAAGTATTGATATATATATATATATATATATATATATATATATATATATATATATATATATACAACCGATATGTTTTCAATATTGCTTCATTATGCGAAGCGTAAGAACAGGTTCGCAACGGAAATAGCAATCAGTTCAATTTTGAAACAAGCGCTCGTGTTGCTTAGCCAGAAAGAAAAACTAAAATGGGAACAAGCATTCAGAAAATTTCTTTACAAGCTTTATAAAACAAAAGTAACAAGTATAAAGAATTGTCTCTAGCTGTTTTTCAAAATTATTTGAATAGCAGAATCCAACTTGATTAACTATACTGATAGCAAAAAGAAAAGCAATAATTTTAATTTCCTTTGAATCTAGTATTAAAATTTCCAATTATTATTATATTAGATGATAAAACGTACGTTGGAAACTAATCCAAACTCTTCTGGACAAGTACAAGAATTCCTTGGGCCGCTGAACACAAATTATATCAAACAAAATTGAGTTGTATTAGCTTGTATTATAATATAATCAGTACTAGTTATCAATATTGCTATACCTTTCCATTTTTTGTTTGGGAGTTGCTTTTTAAAGTCCCCAAATCCAGAAAATTACAATTAATTTTAAAGAAAAGTCCATCAGATGAAAGTTCGCATGATGAACGATATTTAGTTTCATGGATACTACTAGTTACTAATAATTAAATAATTTATATACATACAAGGAATAGCAAAAAGCTGTTATCGGGAAAAATTCCAAATAAACAACAAACGATATTAAAATATAATTTCATTTCCATGGTTTGGTAGATTTTTATTCCTACTTCAATTGCCATTAATGATAGTATTATAAATTACGTGTTCTTGTTTTTTGTCATTGCATCTAATAATCTTGAATTGTGTACTTAATTTTGTTTAATATTATCATTACATATGTGTAGTATCAGAAACATTTAACCATCATAATATAATGCCTAATTATTCCAATTAAATTTTTGCATTTTTTGAATCATTTGCATGCTTGTAGTGCTTATAGTGTTTATAATTACGTTCGAATATTATGTACAATATTTATTTATACTGTTTTGGATGTTCACTAGAAATATTTGACTTGGATCTTTGAACAGGTTTAAATCTAAATAAAGAATGTAATTGTGCTAATTTATTGAAAATTTTATTACTGGAACATGCCGTGGGTCTAGTTAAATTAGGTAATATTTCCCCCCCACATGCCACTGGTCTTTCATGGCCTTGACTCGATTTCTTCAAAAGCCTGCATGGTCGAAGCTAGTTGAGCCTAAATTTGAATAATTAGAAACTCTAAATGCCCAACCGCTGCTAATTATTTCTAATTTATTAAAACGCATTAACATATTTGGGGAAACGTTTAAAAAGGAAAGGATATTATCATTGAATTTAATCGATGGTAATGAAAAATCGGCAAGCATTCTGAGCTTATTTTGTATTAGTTGTTCAATAAATTAAAAAAAAAAGAAACGAGATTGCAATAAAAAGTTGATTAATGGCTCGAGTAATTTTTGTGAAATGAGATATGATAGAGCGATTCAGTAAACAATGCTGTTTTTGTATGAGCGTGTAAATGTGGTGTTTTCTGTATGTGTATGTGTGTGTGTGTGTGTTGTAAACGACAGATTTACTATTACACTTTTACTATAGCAATAAAACTGACCTAGCCAATGCAGAAGTCATTTAAAAATTCTCAATGAACAGCTATTAATTATTATTGCATGCCTATAAAACGCTTTATAAATACAAATTATACACGTTTTATAACTCTAAAATATAATTTTACTGCTTCACAATTATCTATGTTGTTCGCGCTTGAGATTACGGACTTTTCTTTTCTCGTGTTTTTTTAATGTTCTTAGCGGACGGATAGATGATTGCAGTTAACATTTGACATCACTGACACACTTTAGGAAGTTCAAGGACACCCTCCCTTGTATTTTCATTACTATATATACACGATACTTAATTTCGAGGGAAATTATTCCCACTACTGTTCGATCCCGCGTATTAATTAAATATTCAAGCGGTCTTTCGATATACTTCTCAAGGCCAACTACCTATTTTGACATGTCAGCTGGATATCTCTTGAGAAATCAGACCGCCTTGCACGTTGTATGCGTATTTCGATCTGTTGTACTTGTGGACCTTGCGGTGTAGCCTGGCAAATTCCGTTTCCCCCGCGTAATTTGTAGTGCAATTGAAGGGGTCCTTTCCCTTACCCTGCGCACTTCCAAGTACGTCTAGACGAAAATGCATGTTTTATGAAGCATCTGCCATCTAGTGTTAACAATAGATACTAAAGGAGTTTCATAACTAATATTTCAACATGCATTATATAATTGAATTTTATTAGTATACCTGATAGGCTTATAACATTTAAAATTATATCAATTTCCTTGATCTACGATGCATGAAAATTTAGACATAGTAATGTAATAGTTAATCAAATAAGTCTATTATAATTATCTATTCATTAATTTACACACAGAGATAATACGTATGTATAATGACAAATATAAAATATAAATGTAGACAAGAAAAGTAGAACGTGACAAACTGAACGTTGAAATTTCGCAAAACTAGACTTAATTATTAAAGAAATATGATATTATTTTGTTATTGCTACGAAAATAGATCTATATATTAATTATTTATAATTTTGTAATTCTGAGATCAAAGGGAAAATAATGCTATGTCATTATGTAGAAATAATATCATATTAACGATATTGGTCGGCAGATGATTCTTAAAATACTTTCGCTACTTTATTAAATGTGTTAGAAAGAGATGAACTGACACGACAGGTTTTTAAACAAGAAATAAAGGGACACACAAAACGAATAGACCATTAAAGAGGAGATAAGAATATTATCTACATTAAATTTGCGTAATATGTCAATAGTTGCAATAATTTCCTTACGAATTTATTAGTCAAAAAATGTGATATTGTTTTTTAAAAAAATATGATTTATTTTTTGCAGCTATTGATACAATTTTTTTAAAATATTAGAACAGTTTCTACGCTCACCTGGTGGTGGATATGGTGTTGAAGGTACAGGTTCGGGTCCATAATTTCTACTTAGACCGTAACTGCCATCGTGAGCGTGTGCGAATCCAGCATTTTCAGCAACCATCGCAGCGGCTGCTGCAACTCTTCCCCTTTCATCTGCGGGAGTTAAGTACGGGACGGGTTGGTGAGCATCCACATGGTGCCTTGATGCAGAAGAATACGGAGAGTAATTACACCAGGACGACGAGGAAAAACTCTGATGGCACGAAGAAACGCTTGGATCAACGCTGGGACCTGCAGCAGACACGCTAGAATATTTATATTCTGGCGTTCCACCAGCAGCTGTAGCAGCAGGTGACCAAAAAGATAATGCCCCTGTTTTACGGCCGTCTCGACCACTGGTAGGGTCTGCACCTAAACTGTAATAGGTAGGAGCATTGGAATACTGATGATGATTCAGGCCTACGGTGGGTTCAAAAGCCGTAGCACCCGCATGATGATTATCCGTTGGAGAGTAGTTCCAAGGTTGACCGTGATGCGAGTGCCTTATTACACTGGGTTCCGCGCACTCCCCATAACCAGATGTTAACCTCTTCGCTGGTATGTGTAGCGGACCAGCAGAACCACTGTTACTAGTAACGCTGGCCGGCGAAGAGCTGGATGTGGCGGACGTAGTCGCCGTAGGTGGTGGAACGGTGGCAGGGCTGGTCATACCGCTGTTACTTGGCGTTGCTGCACTTTGCGGTGCCGGTGGTGGACTTTCTTCGTATAAACCACCGTTCATCATTGACCACCAAGTTACCCCGGTGGAAGACCCCGCTCCGGTGGCTGGGGAGGATCCCGAAGGATGCACATGATCGTACAGGGTGGGCGCGGCACAAGCCACGGGGTCCGCGATGGTGAGGATGATGGTTGTGCGTTCAGATCACAGCATCGATGGGGAAGGCGCCCAGGTAAAGGAAAAAGCAGTCGCGTAACAAGAATTCAACGACGAATTACGTATGTGGAATGAAAAAAAGCAGACAATAATTCGATTAGTCTATATAATTAACCTTTAGTCAAATTAATAAAAATATCGAGTTACGCTCATCACAGTCGCGATCGAAAAATAAATAATTTAGTGTGTATCAGTCCACAGCACTTAACAATCGAAAAAGAAGGATGCTACACTAACGTTTAAATTATGCTTAGACAATAAATTTTCGAGGCGAGAAAGAGACGGATAAAAAGGGATGACAACCCCCTAATAAAAGTACCTCTTGACAATAGCCCCGCACTGTGAGGACCACTTTTTTTTTCTACTTCAACCAGTCTGTCATGTATATCTCTATTTCAATTCGAATTCCGCACAGATTTTGATTTTTTTTTGAAAAAATTTTTTACAAGTGTTTCGTCGTGATAAGTTTCGCGATCTCATACGTCTATGTTCACGTATGCAGCGACTGACATGAACGTACAGGTTGCAGGCACACACTGAAGTTGTGTTGTACTCGCGCTCTCAAAGCCGTCGGTTCAGATCGACGATGCGCGTGCGATCTAGCGGCGGTACGATGAAACTGCTACAATATAAAAAGCTCTATCTCATGCAAGGATCGCACGATTTATACAAGCACTACGTTTGTACGTTTATCTTTGTCCTTCGTATTCGATGTACGATAATATAGTGCGAATACCATACACCGCTTAGCTAACATCACTTCGTGCTGGTTAAAGCATTCCTGCTGCTCGAAAAGACTGCATCAGCACCTGTACTATTTCCTTCGTGGCAAATCCTAGACGTTCGGATACATTTGCACCTGATATGATAATAAGCGGTTTTATAAAGGGAGAACCTGATAGGCTTTGATCATGATATTATTATTTATAGAAAATGTAAAGAAGCACAAAGATGTACTGAAGGAAAATATTAACTTTGCACCTGACAAATTTATCATGTTTTCAATCATATACCATATGCTGTATGTATTAATTTATTTTGATGTTTTTTTCAAAATTAAATATGAACAAAGTATAGATTTTATATAATTGATAATATTTAATGCAATATTCAAACACTATTTTTTAGCAGTTGAAGTAGAGCCATAAATAATCTAGTAATAAGTTATTTTATTCTTTAAATTGTAGTTAAGGTTTTAATTACATTTTTGGAATTTAACTGAAGCATACTGAAGTTAGCACCAATATTACATTGGTTACATTTAGATGTTTCTTCTATGCAACGTACTAGCACTACCAAAAAATATTAAACTGTTACTATATATCTATTCTGGTCTCTACTTCTTTAATAAAATGTTAAACAACGGATGCTGTATATGTGAGATTTTATTAAATAAAAATCTTTGAATGTAAAAAAGAAATTCCATTTAACTACTACTCGTGCGCGGCTAAATTCGGAAAACTAATTGCTTTCAAACTACAATAATCCATTTACATAGCTTCGTCTTCGTCTTCATGCTCTAAAAGAGCTATACATATAGAAGTTTTGATCTATAATAACAGCTGGGGTTCTGATAAACCCATAGGCTGAGTAAGCTACAGTCTAGGTACCAGGATGTGGGTGGGGCAAAATTTTGAGTTCAATAACTAAAAGTGAGCTCATTCATTGTAATGAACTGTGTATAGATAGGTAGTTATAATTTAAAAATCGAGCTAATGTTTCGCCTAAACAGTCAACAACAAAGTCTCAAATATGGAAAATTTGAGAGGAAGCGGGCGGTTGAAAGATTAACAACCTAGGACATCAAAATCTTAATTAGGCTCTGAGAAATTGTCATCCTGAGGTTACCAAAAACACACTAATAATGAATGATTGAAAAATAATGAAAAGAATAATAATATTTTGTAAATTGTGGATGTTGTAATACATAAAGACTTGGACTATGAAAACATCGACTAAAACAATTAAAATTGTTAGGAAATAATTTTAAAAAATCATAAAGGAGCAAATGGATAGACTTGCTAATCAATTGCTTAGAGAAAGCGCATTGAAAAATCTTTAAGTTTAGCTATCATAGCGGCTAGCGACACCCAGAGAGAACAAAGTTTCTTCACGCGCCTCTATCTGTTGGTAGGTCACTCGCCTGTCCTCGGCAAGTATTTTCCTCAGAGTAGTAATGCTTTCCTCCGTAACCGACGTTCGTGGCATTCCCGGCCACTCAAGCAACTTCCACAGTTAAATTACCCCTTTGGAATTCTCTATACCACCTGAATATCGTTGTACGATGTAGACAAACATCATCTAGTGCAAGAGTCATTTCTTCGAAGCACTGGTCTATGTTTCATGATGTATTTAACACGTTGAGATGCATCCATTAAGGAAATTAGAAAAAGTTGTTTACTTTGGAGTAAGAGATTTTGAAATATATTTTCTGTACATCTTTTCCACATGTGAATGTATACTTTGTAGTACTTTTTTTGGTAAAATTATTACTCAGAACACTTTTATATATTCTCTTTTTTATAAATTAGTGGGTCGTGGAAGGCAAGTTATTCTATTTCGTAGCACATTTTCGTAGCTTCGCGTAAAAATAAGGCTGTAGAATAACAATATTGTTATAATATAACATTTCCAAAACGACATGTACTGTTACATTTTTATCTTATCTTTGGAATTTAATTAAAAAAAAACTACTCGCGGAACGTTGTTCAATGTAGATTTTTTCTATCCATAAATAATTGTATTCCATGTCCACAAAATACTTCAGTGTGGTTGGTACTAATTGGTGGAAACGATCATCTTGTAATATAGAGATTTGGGGAATCATTCACATATTCGATTAACCAATAGGCAATAAGAAGCAGAAGTATGAGACCATACAATATTAGCATCATAAAAAAAGTTCAGTACGTAATGTCACTAAAGTCTTTAGATATATGCCTTAAGAATTTCAGGTCAAGTCTCTAGAAATATGCTTTAAGAATTTCAGGGGTATACATGAAGATGTGCAAATTGAAATCTAAGTTGGTAATCAAAAATAACTTCCAGGTCTTTAATTTGAAACTGTATGTCCAGAATTCTACCACATATTTTATAAACAAAGTGAAATGGAGTACTTTTTCTTCTATGTCTCTACCTAACATTTACTTGCATTTAACTATGATTGATACCATTAGTTTCAATGTACGCCAGATTTGATTGTAATTTATAGGCATCCTCAACGGAAGATATTTTAGAGTGTCATCATCGGCTGCACATATATGTGCTTATTGCTGCTGCAAACATCTTTTTTAAATTCTGGGACAATCACTGATGTATTATCTTAATCTACTGGAAACATATTAAACAACAGTATTGTAATACTCTGCATTAACTTTTCCTGGATCTTTTTAAAAGTACTATACTCTTTTATGGTAAATTCGATAGCGCTATAGTGTGTGAGCTGCAATAGACTTATTTTCAGACGTGAATTTTTTGTAGAAAAATAGTAATAATTAAATTAAAAACTAAATTGATAGGATACGTTACCTAATGATAAAAAGTGAAGGCCATAATTAATGTTCTTGGCCGATTATTACTTCTTGCAATTCCTCTGTAACATCATTTGAGCGTTCATGGAAACTTAGTATTAAAATTTCGCCATATAAAAAGTATGAAGTCTACTGCTGTGTATGCTAAATCTGTTACAATTTCAATCATCATATTAAATAACTCCAATTCAATAATAATTATAAATCCAAGTTCCCGAAAATTATAATCCTATGAATGCACAGTATTTATTCATTCATCTAATAATAAGTTTTGCAATAGTAGGTGCTTATTTGCAATAATAGGTGATGATTTGAGTTATATGATACTTCAGAATTTCCCAACTATAACAAAGAACAACTGTGCTTGTTAAGCCGTTAAAATTGGTCACGAGTGCGGGTCGTAAAATTTCAGGTACAAGGGATGTTTTATTGAAGAACTGTCACTTTAGCATGATAAAATCTGACGTCTAGCTACTTGTATTACGTGAATCGCCTGAACTAACTGACTTAATACAAGCAAGAGACACCATTGTCTAAAGAGACGAATTAATATTTATTAGACGGATCTATCCCTGGAAACGATTCCGTAGTTGTACTGAATGAACAAGAGGTTAGAACGGTGGAAAAAATGGAGGAAAAATTTGTTTCCAAGAATACAAGAAGAAGAAATAGTGGTGACTTTTTAAGAGACTCCGGTTTCTTCCGAATAAATACATTTTTAACAGTTCGTTTAAATATTTAAAAAGCATAGTAAATATTTGTGAATTTTAATATTATTTCTGTTGGAGTGCATAATAATATATATTTTAAAATATTATTTCCTCAAGAAACTACTACCGTACTTCTCTCATACTTATCTTTTGCTCGAAAGTTGCCTAATAATATAAATAATTTTCCTAAATTTTTTTACTAATTATGAATTTTCTGAAAACTAAAACCATATAACTGTCTAGCATTAAGTAGCTTTAAATCGAACTGCAATTTAACGTTTGAAAATCTATCTAAAAATTCCTTAACATTATAGAATGTTGCTAAACATACTGTATAAATCTTTGCACAGTACTCCTGCATATTTTTATTACCTTAGCCGTTTCATACACATATCATTTGGTAAAGAACTCTAACCTCAGACATTCCTGTGGTTATTGAAATTTTAAAATGTAATAACTCTGTAATAGGGTTCGTATATTGAAGTGTCTTAGTAGTGAAATACTGCAATAAGTATATTAAAGAAAGAAGCAACACATTATTCCAAGCGTATTATTTTTCATGTGCTGTTTAATTCGTTGCATATTAGATTTTACTCTGCATACACACCACTCGTCCTCTCTAAACCAGCCAATATTTTACGAGGTGAGATAAATTAATTCCTAAAATGCATTTACAAAAGATATTTTTTCAAAATTTTATGAGTATAGTAAAGGATCCATAGTATGGATCAGTTGCTTGGGTTAAATGTTTTGATTTCCAAAATCTTTGTTTTCGAAGACCGTAATTAGTTTTACACGAACACTTAATTTTTCTATCTGGATACATTGAATTTTTTGTTAGTGATAATTTTCGTCCTTTTTGGGCAATTTTTGGTACTAAGATATGTCAGGAATCATAAATACATCTCTGTCATTACACAGATGTATTTATGATTTTGAGATTTCTAACTTCAAATTTATTCATTTATAAATTTGAAGTTAGAAATTTCTTCCGATATACTGTTGCCAGATATATTGCCGCAACTAATGATCCAATTTAGACGTTTGCTTTGAACAATTTATAAAATTTAAAGTGATTAATTAACAGAGGGAAAATGCTGAAGAATTCTGATAAGTTTGGACTTTCCATAATATTTAACCTTTATTCTTTATCATTTTACTTATACTCATGCATTGTTAGATTTTTCTAAAGTGATTAACAATGGGAATATACTGAAGAATTCTGATCAGTTTGACTTTTTATTTGTGGTCCTTATTAATGACAAATAATGTTTTCAAAATCAAGATTCTTGGAAAGACAAGAATAGGTCCTTTTTATTAATTCTTTGTTATTATACTTATTCTCACGTATTCTTAGGTTTTTCGTTCTCACTTTTACTGGAACTCCTCAGATTATCTTTACTCTATAACTTCATGGTAGCCTATCCCCTTGTTATAAATGATACAAACCAATATAAACTTTAGCAGTTCATGCGATATGTAAAATTTCTTTGCAAGTCGAATTTGAAACACATTAATTAAATTCTCTAGCATTTCGTTCCATAATTCTATTAAAAATACCTACTCTTGGCGTGTTCAAATTGCTTTACCAAATATGTAAGATAGTCTGCAATGTAAGATCTTTCTAATTTAATAACTTCTACACTCATTATTGTTATCCTTTAGCTGCTTAATTCTGAAATAGATCTTCTCTGTCCGTAAGCATCTTTAGAAAAGGTAGACTAACAAATGAAAGTAATGATTTTATCGTGTTACATTTGTTGTAGGTACTGGTCAGTACATATGATGTAATGAGTGGGTGAGTATTGGTGAATATTTCATATATTACATAATATCTACAGCCAGTTTGCCTTATGTTTCCATTTTGATACACATATAACGTTAATGACCCCATCTCCATAATTTACTGCAAGGTAATGTCGTATGAAAGACTTATTTTATTCCATGGGATCTCGCGGTCTTTTACGAGTAACTATTAATATTATATTCTTAATTAAATAACAGTCGATATACACGTCTACATAAATTACAAAATAGTTTTATTTAGGTGATATATAGGTGTATATGTATTTTTTCGAAACGCTGATTAAATATTATAAACGTACATTATTGGCAGTTGTCGACCCTTACAACCATAAAAGAAATTAATATTACATCTGAACCAATAAAATTAAAGCAAGCCACTTCTAACAGGACGATAGCTAACTTATCCGACATGCTATAAAACATATTACTTGAAGTATATTCATCAAAGGATTAGTAATCCCAAGTGAGCTAATCATATGTTTATTCTTTCTTTATTTCATATCCTTTATTTCTCTACACTTTATTTGACAAAATGAGAAATAAACCACGACGTTCAAATATTGAATATATAAATTTATTCAGCGCATGCTATAGGAAGCATTACGAGTAATTTTTTTTAATTTTTGAACTATGTTGCTGTCAAGCAGTTGAAATTATTTTATTCATGTGGGTGTAATATTTCAATAATAATGCATACACCATTTAATACTTTTGAGTGGAATAGCAATTTTTATTAACCAGTTTAACCCGTGAAGAAGAGCTGAACTTGCTACTTTAAAGCAGAACAATTAAATTTAAGTTTGATTTCAATAAGTATTAAAATGAAACACATTTATTTCTGATTTAAAAAGAAAACAAAACATTGTTCGAAATCTCCTCTTTTGTGTCAATTATTTTTTGTTGATTCTAGGCACATTTTGTGTAACTGTTTCTTCCTTCTCAAAATAATCACGAACTTCGTGCGATCCTGCTTCGCCTCGTGGAATACAAATCACAAAAATGCATCGTCTAGACAATAATATGTCAAACAGCAGCAATATATGAATGTATACTGACCGACGTCCATAGATTTCTAAACGTTTCTTCCTGCTATAGCATAACCATTTGTGTATAGCCAACATGGTCGGTGGCGTGTGTTCAGGATGCAGTATGGCGCGCAATTCTCCGCCCTGACGGCGGGGGTGTGAGCTCGAACATACTGCGGCACCGACTACAGTCATCATCAAACTCGTACATATTGGATGGAAGCCCTATTCGTTGCGCTCAGTTACCCACGCCACGAACGTTGCTGCTTCGTTTCGCGTTCGTATGGAAATAGAACCACTTTGGTTGCATACAAATCATCGAATATACATACATATATGTATGTATGTATAGCAGTCGGTGGAGAATAGATTCCGGACGAGATTGCATCGGTTCGTAAGTAATATCCGGGTCGCGTTGGTTCGGTCAAATTTATCAAATCTATACGCCAAATGTTGCGGTTTTCTGGATATTTTATGTAAATATACAAATACTACATTCAATTCTATTTTTAGATAGCGGTCGGTATTTGGATACTTACAAATTGAATTAAATTTTCTTGATTAAAAATTTTAAATGAATATTTTAAACAGATATATTCAATATAATATTTTTCTCATGAAGGAGCCCCGGAGTTACATTTGCTTTAAAAATTTCAAATTTCATAAACTTTATAATATTTAAAAATTTTAACAAATATAAGTAAGATTTGAGGAAAGAATTTGTTGTATCGTTTTGAAAATACTTTGTAATAGATTTTAAAAACGAATAATTATAATAATACTAGCAACTGTTTGCGAGGATGTGTATGTCATTACCACGAAAAGATTTACGATCTAAATTGCAAGTGTTGCCCTATATTTTCAGGTCGAGCTGTAGCGACATCAAACGAGGAAGAGAGCTCTTGCATGTTTCATTAAGGAAAAGAAACGAACAATGGTGTGCCTAGTGTGCAAATAGTATTCTTTCTCTTGCCGTTTGGGCAATGTTAAAAAAATATATTTTAACAGTATTGTGGAATGTAAGAAACGAACTTTCACACTGCATTTTGCGTACTGTTTTCTATAGAATATTTAATTTTGTTGACGTAATTTTAATTACGAGATTTAATATTTTAAGTACAAGTTTCGGGGACATGCCTTTTGTTTTTTTTAAATTAATGTTAGTTTAAAAAGCTTGACGAAGATGGCGATGAACTTATTAAATTTATATTTGTTATAGTCAAAATTATCTACTAATTTAAAAGCCTAAGGTAATGTGATAATTTGGTGCGAAACTTATTTTTATTTTGTTCGTGTTTTATATATATATATATATATATATATATATATATATATGTACATATGTATATATGTATATGTACATATGTATATATGCAGCATGGGGTGCATTTAAACAAATTGTTTTGAAGTTTTTAGGTAATCAGAAAGACCCTAATTACGAAAATATAGTTAAAAAAATGTTAAAAACATTTCGAGAACTTTGATGTAACATGTTTTTGAAGGTGTATTTTTTACACACATATTTAAATTTTTTCCCCGACAATCTTGGGGCTGTAAGTGAGGAACAAAGGAAGCATTTCCACCAAGATATAAAGAAGATGGAGAAACGGAATCAGGGTCGTTGGAATGTCAACATGATGGGAGATTACTGTTGGACCGTTCTACGAGCAACTCCAGAAGCATCATATAAACGGAAAATCTACACGCGAACTTTTACCGTAAACAGGTTGAGGAAATACAAAACTTTAGATTATTGTAATAATAAAATGTTAAATTTTTCAATTATACTCTGATAATAAATTACGTACCTTTAAATCTTAACTATATATTTTAATATTATCATACCCAACAAAAGATAAAGATTGCGAAAAATTGGTACGTGGTAGAAAAAAACTGATTGAAAATTTGGATTCAGCACACCAAAATACATAAGAAACAGGTTGAACTTTGAAAAAAGTTTTTAAAAAATATTTATTGGTTGGCCTGTGTTATTTATGGGAGCTTGATAGTTCAAGAATTGTTATATTGCTATCGCATCTCTAAGAATTGTTATGGATGAAATGAAAGAGCAAACATTCAACCAAAAAAATTCGGGTGAGAAAATTCGAAACCGTTTCCATAGTTGAGACGTTTTTGAGATATTGTCTATTTCAAGGTTTGCTTGTTTTCCATACCATAGAAAAGATATAAGAACACTTTTTTATCATAGCTAATATTATTGATCGAGACAAATATTGTAACATACTTAATCATGCAAACTTTACAACAAAGTTATCCACTTCGCGCTATACAATAACAGCTATAAACAAGATAAGTGTTTCAGAAATTTAAAAATGACTTATTTTTCTTTATTTTATGCATCGTCGATTGTTAATATTAGTTTCACTCACATCTGATTGTCGGTACGTAAATACGTACTTACTTTAACCGATCCTGACTTGTCACATCGGAGGAAAATGAAAAACCTGGCGATGACTGTTTTAGACTAGCGTCATTCACGTTGCACAGAATAAGTAGAAATTCTCCGGTAATATTTTCAAAGCAGGTATTTTACAATGTATCAATTATTTTCCATTATAAAGTCGCTAAGTATTTTATTAAAATTTTTACGTATTCTGTAGGTGTTCCAGTCATATAATTATGCATGTATAGCAGAGTGTGTAAAAACGATAAAATGATCTCAGAAATAACAAAGAATAAGCGTAGTGATCATACAAAGTGTAATAGCAAACAGATGTTCAATAGCCAGTTCCGTTTGGTACTCTATGTAGTAGAAAGTGCTTGTACCTGAAATTTATGTCATTGCTGTATGATGCACGTCAAAACATAGCTAAAAATAATGCTGATATTCTTTGTAAGGAGCACCGCCAAAACTAAGATATATTAAAATTTGTTTTCACTCTACCCAGACTTTATTATTTGCGACATAAAAATGATTACTAACAGAATAGAATAACATAATATACAACGAAATCAAAATCTGGAGCCATATAATTTTGAAAATCTATTACTAATGTTATCAAGAGTAATGACCAAAAACTATTTGGGGAATTCTTGTTATTATATGAAAAAATAAGTTTTAATATTATTGTACAATTCTCCCTTAGAGGACATGGAAGCAAAATACAGAAACAAACCCGAATAAAATCCGTAAAAAATCGAATAAACACAGAGATTACAAGGAGGTCGAGAAATATAATAATACATTATTAAATATGTTTAAAAAATGAAAAGGAAAAATATTAAAAGATTAAAAATTAAGATATATATATATATATATATATATATATATATATATATATATATATATATAGAAAAGTATACGACAATAACATCCTATGGAAGCAAAATAGAGAAGAAAAAGTTTGAAGAAATATGTATGTATACAGAAACGAACCCGAATAAAACCAATAAAAAATTAAACAAGCTCAAAATTACAAGGAAGTTTAGAAATACAATAATAATATAAAAAAAATAAAATAATAAATACATTATTAGATTTGTTTAGAAGATCACAGAGCAAAATATTGAAAGATTAAGAATTAAGAAATATAAATAGGAAAATATAATAACACGCTATACATCCTATGATTGCAGGTTAAAATAAAAATGCAACAATCAAAATTGTTTCGATTAACTCAAGAGAAGCTATTGCAAGCAATGTCTATAATGTAGAACACCGGAGAATAATAAAATGATAATAAACAAATATTAATGAATAAACCAGTAATAATAATAATAATTTTTATTTCCTTACAGAATTGATAATGACGTTGATATTTTGTTTCAGGAAATAGCTATACTGAAAATGTTTCAGTTTAAAAATTGAAAAATTTAATAATTAAAAATAGTAACTAACGTTTAAAGTTAGTGGGCTGAAAAGTACATAGAATGACACATAGATAGCGCAATTTCAAACGGTTTTTGTGGTGACACAGCAAGTTGTCTAACAACGCGAACTGTGAAATTTCATATCTCTAGCTTTTTTAATTTCGTTGTGGTGAGTGCTTAATAAAGAGCGCCTCGTAGGTTTCGACGAGATGTATAATATTGAAATTCACGCTGCCAGTAAACAGTCCTTCTTGGAAGGCTCGTCAGGATATGAAAAATTCGGCTTTTTCATTTTCCACTGTTGATAAATGAGTTTGTTCAAATATGGTCACACAATCGTTAAAAATCCATTTAGTGAATATTTAAAATTTGGTACTATACCGGAAGTTTTTGAAAAGCTATGACCATCCATTGATAACGTTTGAGATAGCGGAGGGTGTAAGCATCTCCGAAGAACGCGCAGCATATGTACATTTTGAACGAAGAGTTGCCTACGAAGTAGCGGTCGATGAAGTAGATGCCGTGACTGCTTTGTCTTGCTTAAAGCTTGACAGACGAGCCTTAGCTTCATCATTATACGCCCAAAACAAAATAACAAAGTATACAGCGGCCGCACAATAATTTTAATCCTCCAAAAAAGACGATCCCTATTTCATCAGTAGGAAAGGTAATGACTTGCCTTTTTTTTGTATGCAAAAGATGTGATCATTGATTACCTTCCAAAAGGCCAAACCATCATAGACGCATATTAAGCGAGAATTTTAGACAAATTAAAGCAACAAGTATATGAAAGGCATCCTAGTATAATATATCCAAGAAAATTGTCATTTTTCACCAAAACAACGCACGGTTCTACACAAGTGTTGTAGCAATAGCAAAAATTAATGAATTTGACTTAGATTTGCTGCTGACGCTGCCGTATTTGTTGGAATTATCACCGTCAGATTATTACTTTTCTACGCCAAAAAGATTTCCCGGCGTATCATAAATTTTTAACAAATGATCCTGAAGCAGATGTTAACAAACGAAGAATTGTTAATTTTATGGTATAGATGCTTTCAATCATCGCTTGTCCAAATGTATCCAGATGACAGGGAACTACATTGAAAAATAACGCAACTATGAAAACCGCAAAATTCTTTTTCTATTTTCGTTTTACTTCTCAGCCTACACACGAGTACCTATACTTGCAAGTAGATTAATAGGAATATTATGTTTGACATTTGATCGATTGAAGTACATGCATTATTGTACTATTCGTAGTAAGTATTATTTAAATAAAATAAATATCGATTTTAAGAGACCATATTCATTACTTTGATTTTGTTATTATTCTGTTAATAAATTTAATCTTGGTGCATGACTTTCATTTATACATATTTAGAAAATACGTTTGTAGTACCGGCATTGAAAAAGAAAATTGCAATTCATGTTAGATAATATTTCGATTTTAAATGACGTCTAACTCCGTATTTAACACATATTTTTTTAAAGTAAATGAATTTTAGTTGTATTCATCAAATAGCTTTTTGCAAAAACACTACGTAAACAGAAAACTTTTTACCATATTTATCACCAAGATACATAATATTATCTAAATTTAAACTAGTAAAAGTTTTTATGTCCATTATCTATATTTAATAATAGAATTTATATCTCTGTATGTTCATGACTTATTGAAAGGAGATTGTCCTCACCTTCGATACGGTTTTACACTTTAAAACGTTAGATTCTGATTATCTCATTGACTGTATTTTTTCCGTTAAACACAAGGTATAGCTTTTTATGATTACGCTCGTACGTTTCCAAATGGACCCTTTTAGTTGCATATCTCGAACATTCAATTATCTTAAGTAAGTGAGTTAGCTGAATATAGTTCTTAGTCAGTTCTATTTCGAAGAAACTCTTACAGACATATGTAGATACTTGAAACAACTAGGTGAATGTTGTTAATAGAAAGTTGTATCATGATTAAAAAATATACATGTATTGACGTAGTTATGAACCACTCATGTCAATTGGGAAAGTGACTAACTATATTCTAGTAATGTTAAATTATAAGATTCGTTCTTCATTAACAGTTTAAATAAGTACGGGCAATCATAAATATTATTTATTAGAAGCGAATCTTAAATTAATGGAAGCATTACAGTTTTATTACTATTAATCAATTAAGGTTAATACAACCCCTTTCCACAATAATTTTCATATTCTGTAAACGCATTTAGACAACTAAGTTATCATCAGCAGATAATACAGGGCAACCATGAAAAAACTTTTTTTTATAAATTTGGTTCCTTTTATGTTTTTTGACGTGCTGAATCCGGATATCAACTTTAAAATACCACAGGACGTAAAGTTTCCTCGCATGTTTACTTTACGTTATTTATGCATTGTAAGCGTACAATAATACCTTGATATCTACACCTAAGTAGTAGTAAATGCTCAAAGTGCACTTTTGAGTATCTGCGTGACATGTTGAAAACATTTCGAGAACTTGGATGCAACGTGAGTATGAAGGTGCATTTTTTACACTCACATTTAAATTTTTTCTCTGACAATCTTGGAGCTGTACATTAAATTAACTTTAATGTATGTCTAACAATTTTTTTAAGGTACTTTCATTTTAGAAACTGTTATTTATGATAGACAATAATTTTGACTTTTTGTTGTACAACCAAACTGTAGCAACCGAAAATGCTTAGAAACAATTTAGGAGTGATTCTTGGCAACAGAATATTTAGATTAGCTTCAATGTAAGGCTTGGCTCTATTACTTATTTATAATATTTATCATCGATAACTATAATCTAAAAACATTTATTCGACACATAAACACGAAAAAATGACAGCAATAAACAAAGGTAAAATGCTTCAACCGAAGATTTTGTACTATCAATTACAAAGAGGTCTGGCTAACGAGTATATGATAGGTGTAAGACGAACGTATTCGTTGTATCGAAAATACACGTGAATTTCTATAATTACACGGACAGGCACCAACTGAATGAAAATCCAATGCCACCGTCGAGTTGATTGAAGTAATAGTAGTTCTCGCTCGTGTAAATAATTACTACCGAAGAATTTAGCTGCAAAAAAGTGTATGCTCATTCAGTTTCAAATTCTTTAATCGCAGGAAGCAATTAACGTTCCAAGATTTTCTCGTTTTAATATGCGATGAATCTTGGATGATATTTTAAAGAAATTGACATTGTACAATAGAAACATAAGCAATTATAGCTGCGAAATATGTCTGCTAAAAATGATTGAGGTTTTTTTATAATATAGAAGGTATTTTATGAATTTGTTTATTGCACTTCAAAAGTTAGTTAACGTTCTATATTATTTTTGACTGTTGAAAGAGACAAAGAAGTCTTTACCTCTATTCCCCTGTGACAAAAGTAGATACCGAAGTTGGTACAAATTTTTTTTCACATAATTGATGTAAGAAACACTTTCACGTCCTGTCTGTAACCCAGATTATTTCCCTTTGGATTATCACTGATTTTAGCTGAAGCACTAGGAAGTGTGAAATTTGAAGTCAATGATGTGATCAATTTGATCAAAAATTGGTTAGACATTTAGACAGAAATTTTATAGGCTTTCAAGGGCGTTATAAAGTTACCGAGCAGATGGAGTATATGCCCTGAATCAAAAGAAGATTATATTGGCAGTAATTTTTGGATTAAGTTCTTGGCTGACGTACAAAATAGTACGAGGATAGCCGTTTATATTTTGGGAATTGCAAACAAAAAAAAATTTTTTATTATCGAAAGTAACTTTATTGCTTTTCAAAATATTCTCCTTGAAAATCAATGCACTGTTGCATTCGTTTAAACCAATTCGAAAAACATTGCTGTCGCTGTGAAAGAGGTATCTCCAAAATATGGGCTACGAATGCCTCAACTGCCCCTTCCAGCGTAGAAAACCATTGACCACGAAGTTTATTCTTGACGTGTGGGAACAAAAAGAAATCACAGGGTGTTAGATCAGGCCTATACGGCGGATGTCTCATCAATCCAATGTTTTGCCCGGTCAAATATTCAATTGTTTGAACAGTCCTGTGAGAGCTCGCACTATCATGGTGGAGAATGATCTATCGTTTTCGGCTTTGTCTTCCTTATTTCTTCAAAAACTTTTGGTAAACAAATAGTTGTGTACCATTCGGTATTGAACGTTCTACAACTCTTTAAAGGCATGGTTGCAACGTGACCGGTTTTTCCGAAAAAACAGGCGACCATTTGTTTTGATGTGCTTCGAGCGCGAACAACTTTTGCTGGCTTTAGCTCATCTTGGAATATCCACACAGTCGACAGCTGTTTACTATCGGGCTCATACGTATAGATCCAAGATTTATCACCTGTGACGACTTTAGAAATGTTCTTTGTAGCACCAATCGACGTGACTCGTTTTTTTGAGCGGTTGTCAAATTAAGTGGTACCCAACGTGAACATAGCTTCTTAACGGCTAAATATTCATGCATGATCTTATGCACGCCGGTGTTACTAATACCTAGAGATGCCTCGATCTCATGGTATGTCACATGACGGTCTTGCATTATTAATTCAAACACTGCATTAATGTTTTCCGACATAACAACATTTGTGGGACGACCTTCACGAAATTCATCGTCCAAAGAACGCTGTCCAAGTTTGAATTCACTGTGCCAACAATATACTGTAGTTTTCGATTATGCTTATCGCCACATAAAGAATTCAGCTCGTCGATGCATTCTTGTTGAGATAATCCACGCCGAAAATTGTCAAAAATAATTGCAGGAAAATGTTTGCGAGTTAATTCCATTTTTTCGCTGACATAAAATTTTCAAGTTACTGTCAACAGTAGAAATAGCCACCTGATAATAAAATTGTCAAGGTAAATATATTGTCAAAAATGGCAAACTCGTAGGCAACACTGACAGTATTGCCAGTTCCCGAAATATAAACGGCTACCCTCGTAATAATAAGAATTTGATCAAAATTAACAGTTTTTTTAGCTTATGAAGTAGTAAAATAAGCGATTATAAAATATCATCACATAATCTTACAGGTTTTTAAAGTTATTACCCAATTGTCTTATGTATATATTTTCAAAATAGTTGTTGTACTTAAAGCTTCTTAATACTGATTTTTGATGGTATAAGAAATGACGTATGCATATATAAATTCAGTAGCGAAATCCAGAAGGGAATCCAGAAGTAAATCCATAAGTGAATGAGCGTAATGTGGGTAATCACATAAATGTTTTCTTTTAAATTATTCATAACTCGAAGGCTGTTATGTTTATAGAGCACGCAAGCAGTTTCTTTGCGAATACAACCCCCTTAAATCTAGATTGAATATGAATTTGTTTAACGAAATTCTATACTATTCATTAGAAAGTAATAATTGTTAACGTTTTTAATTCTACATTTACGTATTCAATCAAATTAAATATGCTAATATGCTATAAATTCTGTCGAGAGAAATAAACTATTCAAATACATATGTATGTAACGTGTCAATGTTAAGAACAGTTATCTAACGTATAGTATAGTAGCAGCGAATAAAGCCCTTCTCATCCATTGACGAAAATAACTGAACAAAAATATGAAAAAATATGAAACATATATATTATTACTTCAAAATGATTACATTGATTTAGATCTTTAAATCACAATCATTAATTAAAATATTCTATGTAAAACCTGTTAAAGCGTAGCATGTGTTTAGTAGTTTTGCGATGATACAAGTAACTCGATATTTTGATTAAATTTTGTTTTAGACGACATAATAGATACTAACCTTGGTGGAAATTCGATAGCGCTGTCCCAGAAAACACTCTCGAGAGTCTATAAGAATAAAAGGAGGTTAAATTTTACAGCATATGTAAGTACACATACACGTACATCAAAGAAGAAACAAGAATAAACCCGAGATACATAAGCGGCCATGAGTGTACTGCAGTTTCGTGACAACATCTCTTCAAGGCAGATGAAGACGATTTAGTAGTAAAAACGCCCACCGAGATGCATCACGATGCAACGACACAACGATACAGGAAAAGATAAGTTCGAAAAGAATGAGAGAAAAACGCGTTTCGCATGGAATATTTATATGCAGTTGGAATATCGCCATTTTGCTAAAGTTATGAGATCAATAAATAGGGATTACACCAGCGTTGTAATAAATTATTTGACTTGATGCGTGTGAGAAGTCTGGCATCTAGCGTGGTCTAATATAGATATATTTCGGTAATCCTGGTGTTGTTTCGTTGATCACGTTTCCCTTCGTGGTTAAGAACTATAAATTTACGCAGATTACTTATAATACGCCACAAACGAAAATTATCAATAGTAACAACATACACAGATTTATGTCATTTTCCATATTGAAAACATATTACGTAGCACCCACCTGCTAGACAGCTCGAAAGGATGAAGGACTCTCTCCACGTCCCCGAACAGCTTGGCGCATTAGTTGTTAACCGGACTGAAAGGAAAATGAAGCCTGAAAAAGAATAATTTTATTAATAAGAATCCTAATTATTTCATAGGAGTAATTTATATATGTAAGGTTGATTAGTAAATACTTAGCATTATAAGTAGTATGTAAATAAAATTTTTCATAATTCTTCAATTACGTATTGAGGAGACACATTTTTTATATTTAATTTTAACATCATTCTCACGTTAGAAGTTAAAAAGTGCACACGTTAATACCTATTAATGGGTAAATAGTTGAAATAGAAAATTAAAAGTACATATAAGGCACACAATGTTGTGGTACCTTAAATTATAAAATGGAGCAATAACTACGGCTGAAAGAAAATGTTGTCTCTATGTTAGTAGAGTGATTAGTGAAAGAACAAGAAATCAGTTTACCGAAGTCTGCCCTGGAGACTCTTGAGGACCACCTAAGATCAGGCCGAGCATTTGGTTTTGATAAACATCCGTTAAAAATTTTGGCCCAGCAATATCCTCGTCAGAAAACAAGAAAATCTCCTGAGACGCTGAGTACTTTGAAATCGACTGTGATAATATCAGAGGTAATTCAGTAAACTCGAAAATTATATGGCGTCACAAGCCTTTTTCTAAGACAAACAAATGAACCTTTCTTGTACGAAATTGTTACTGGGGTCGAAAAGTTGATAACATACGAGAATGTTGTCGAACAGTTGTCAAAACAGAAATACACCACAAGAATTTAATCCAACAACCATGGCAGGATAACTTTATTGTGTGTAAAGTAGGATCATTTGTTCACTATTACTACGTTTAGCATTTGCAGAAAGTACAGGGAAAGCTCGTCGAAGAACCTCAGACAAGATTAATCGACGACAAGTTATCTTTCTTCATGACAATGACGTTTACACGGCCAAAAATACGTAAGACAAAATATTAAAACCAGGTTGGTCTATTTTATCTTGTCCACCATATTTGCCAGACTCTGCTCCTATATGTTACCATCTTTCTGGTTGTTGCAAAATTCACTGAATGGAGAAACGTATACAAACAACGATCAAGTTCGTAAGATGTTGGATTCCTTTGCAGTAAAGTCCAGGACAATCTCCAAGAAGAGGATAGCTAAGTTGCCTGAAGGATGGCAACAAATAATTGCTAATTGTAGTAGTTATATAATATATTAGGAAATAAATTTATTGTGTAATAGTGAAATATATTTGTACTTCAAAATCGGCAAATATTAATGAGTCAACCTAAACGTGTTCATCTTTTTGTGTCAAATTGCAAACAATAATATAAGGTAAATAATAAAAAATTCTTTCTTGTGTATGAAAAAGTTTAATATCCCCAAAGTACATAAGTTTCACATGTTACAGAAGGTTATTACATATTATGTAAACCCAATCCTTAAAGTTTTATAATTATATTTAGAATTATTTTATTTCGAACATCTGAAAAAGCCACTATGTGATGAAACAATTGCTATTTGCGAGATTTAGAAAATAAAATAAGTGAAAATTTTGACAATGTATTTTTAAATATTAATCATCAATTTGCATTTCGGAAAAATAATGGCCGAATCAGTTCAAAACTATAGCGAATACATACATTTATAAGAAAAAAATATATTTACTAAGAAGGATAACCTTAGACCTGATATTTTTCCGTAAGAAAGAAACGAACGCATTTCGAAAATGTCTCATTATAATGATTTTCAAATGAACCATAAACCCAAACAAATAACGGCTATTAATACCTTTCAATTGTGCAACATAATGAATGTGAAACTCATGCGAAATATGAAATATAATTACACTACTTGAACGAAGATATTTCGTCAAAGTAGTCTAAGCTTTCTGGAATTTGCACATCATCTTTGTAAACCTTGCAAATATTGATATATGACGGATTTATACAATTCAAGCGAATAAACCTTCGAGCACTTTTATGACTATTCTGTATATTTATGAACCATAGATGCCAACATTTCTAATGTAAGATGAAATAAACAATATCATACGATATTTCTGAATGAACTTTTTTCTTCACAATATATACATAAAATTGAGAATTGCTTTGCGGTCTGCCCTTGACAAAAATACATAAAGTGTAAACAGCGACTTCTAATATGTCAGATGCATTTAATTTCTTTACTCCATCTTGTTTACATGCAATATATAAAATATGCACAGAAACAATATTAAAAGTATCGTAACTTACATTCAATTATGCTGCACAAAGAACCAAAACAAATTCATTAATTTATGTGAATATATACAACATATAACGAGCACATGCTAGTTAAGCTTATTGATTCAGGTTTATTTTCCATACAATTCCAATTTTGCACTAAATTTTTCCCAATTACTATGTTTTTCATTTGGATACTTAATTTCAATTTTCTTGCTTTACATCTCTTCTATCTTATTCTCATTAGTATTATTCGCCTCCCTTTATTTTCGGTCATACATTCTAATTATCTTAACTATTAAATTCTTCTTATGTGTTTATCCCTTCGAATTTTCGCCTAAAATTCTTCTTTACAGTTTCCATTAGCCCTTTTATAATAGCCACGCTTTCATTTAGAGCATAAGTTTCGATAAAACAAAAAGCTTTCGGTCTGCTAACCTCTCTGTGAATTCTTATTACACATTAACATCATCCATGTCATCATCTCTCTTACATGATCACATCTTTTAGTTATTCTCGTAGACGATTAGATATTCCACCTCTTCTTCAAAATTAGATTTTTCCCCAAATTTAAGTCTCTAGTGGTTCCTCGTATTCTAATTTTCATGTCTTTACTTTTCTGGCGGTGCATTTCCTTCTGATCTAGGTTGCCTTATTTATGATAATAACTAATGATTCTTATAATGAAAAAACATTGCACATCCCCTCTATCGTACAACATACGAATGTATTGAACAACAAAACAATCTCGCTAAGTCTGTCAGAGCTCTGGCAACCTTGTTGCTGACTTAACGAGATAAACGCACCCTTGTTCTGTCGTTCAAAATGTTCGTGTGCTGTACGATAGGGGGAAGCGATGTTTCTTCATTTTTTTCCTATATCAAAAAGGTATTATAAGCCCTACAAAGGAATCGTTCGTTAATAATACAGATTTGCCTGATGATAAGTGTTATTCCTTGAAACATACGTAGTAAACAGGATGTTATTAATATTCAAATAATGCTCTTTCAACATTCAACGATTCTTATACATTAAACTTCTTCTCTCAATAACTTGACTTTTGTTAGCGACGTTTTTAAAATCACTTATTCCCGAAATGTTTTATTTTATTTATTTATTCAGTTTATAGTCTTTTTGACCCGTGATATATATTTTTCTCTAATATAATACATAATATCACATATGTATGTGCGTTCGATAAAAGAATTAAAAATTATAATATGGAATACATGGACAGCGTAAATAGATAAACAAATATAGGACAAACATTTAGGGAGATAAATAAACAAATGTACTTTTTTATGTATTCGAATTGTACAGTCACATACAGTAAATCTTTTGTGTTCTTTTATATTGGTGGTCTGTCGGCACTCGTGTGTCTGAGCATGAGCGTTGTACGTAGCTGGTTCTGCACTTGCCAAGCATAGGCTGGAAACTGGGCACCATATCGAATTTAATTCTACCAAGATCCTATTCCATACTAACCATTACTATGGTCGCAAAATCCGTGAATCTGTAGAGATCTCTAAGCACACCAATAACCTTAACCGTGATGATGACTACCCCCTACACAACGCCTGGCAGTCCTGCATCGCCAAAGAATCTAACCACACCCGTAACGCTCCCCCACCCGTCCACCACTGACTTACGCCAGTTTCAGTGCGACAGACACTAGCAGTAGTTGAGCCTTGAAGATGTCCCATACGAGTGGGTACGAAACGTCGGCAGTTATACCAGTGACGCGGTTCCAGCCCGGAAGTCCAGAAGAAGATAGATATCGAACCTTTTGTTTTCAATGAAAAAATTTCTTGCAATGGCCACTTTGTATTATTTGACCATGAATTATCTATATTTGGATATTTGCCAAGGTAAATTTTAATAAGGAAAGTTCGTTTTGTTATATTATGAAAGCTTATTAACATCGCCGACTTTATTATGAAATTAAAAGAAATAAATTTATTGTCGGTGATATAATTCTGCTATAAACATTATCACAATAATTTGCTTCATTCCAAGATAATTTTCTTTATGTCCGTGGACCAAAACAAATAAAAAGTTCCATACCTATAATCTTTGTACGCCTGTCTCGTTGTCCGTCTTAATAAAATTAATCGCAATGATATATACGAAGTAATTTTCCACTGATGACTGTTTGTCAACTTTTGTCATCTTCCAACCCTCCTGATTTTTAGTCTACGGCTGCGAGAGCACGTCTTATCATGACTTATATAATTGATATTTGTGGTAGAGGTCCCGGACAAAATGAAACGGTTTCGGTCCAGTTGCGCTTTATCTCTCCCCAAGATGTCTCCATAAACTCTGATTACATTGAAGTGAAGGCATACTTATTTGAGGAAAGCAGTGAGGATTATATTTTTTTCGATCCGGAAAAAAGTAAAAGTGTTCAACGTAGGAATCTGGATAGCTAGAGCTGTTTTTAAGTTTTTCAAATAACATTTTATATTATATACAGGGTGCGGCTAAAGTATAACTAAAGTAAAGTATAACTAACTATACGATGTAAAAAAATTGCAACTTCTTTGTTTGTGAATATTTCATTTTTTTTTTTCTGTTTGAGGAATTAAACTTTGGAGAATATATAAAATGGAACGCTATACAATTGCGCAAAGAACTAGAATGGTTTTTCTATTCCTTGAAAATAATCGTTCGATAATTAATACTCAGCGTGCATACAGAAGGTTTTATGGTGTAAGAACTGCTCCAATGGGTCCAACCATTACTTCGTTACTGTATAATTTTGCCGAATTTGGGACTCTTGGAGATTCAGCACGTACGGGCAGACCTCGAACTGGCAGATCGGCCGAAAATATTGATGCTGTGAGACAGAGCGTCGCGGAAAATCTGGAAACATCAACGAGGAGACGATCTGCCCAGTTGCAGCTCTCTGACCGTACTCTTCGGCGAATTTTGAAACACCATTTGCACCTCGTCCCTTGCAAAATCCAACTAGTCCAAAAATTAAATCCTGAGGACTTCGCATTGCGCTTAGAATATGCTAGAGTAGTTTTAAATCTCGTTGATCAAAATGAAAACTTTTTGTCAAATTTAATGATGACCGACGAAGCGCATTTTCACTTGAACAGTTTCGTAAATAAACAAAACAACAGATTTTGGTGATCACAAAATCCCAAAAATCTTCATCAAAAATCTTTACACACAATTCGTGTTACTGTTTGGTGTGGCATTACCGCCGAAAAAATTTACGGTCCATGTTTTTTTGAAAACGATCAAGGTGTAAGTCAAACAATAAATAGAGAACGTTACAGAGTTATGCTTAAATTTTTTATTTTCGCAATTGCCACCAAACGCAAACATATTGTTTCAAGAAGATGGTGCAACACCCCGTACAGCCCGTGCAACGATGGAGTTATTGAGACAACAATTTCCAAATCGGGTAATTTCTAAAAACGGCGATTTGAGATGGCCACCACGATCGCCTGATTTGACTGCACCCGATTTTTCTCTTGTAGGACTATCTCAAAGACAAAGTTTATGTGAATAAGCCCCAAACCTTGGAGCAACTAAGGGACAACATTCAAGAAGAAATTGATCGTATACCACAAGAAACACTCAACAAAATTATGGAAGGTGCTATAAAAAGAGCACATTTTTGCGTTAGAGAAAACGGTTCTCATTTAACTGACATTGCTTTTCATAAATAACATAAAATAAACTTTATTTTTGTCATTCAATTTTTTGTTTTTTCATTCCTTTTAATATTTATTTAAAAAACAAATCATGTAGTTACTTTAGCCGCACCCTGTAGTACCTTGTAAAATGTAAATATACGTATGTACACTCCGCGCAACATGAATAGGACCACCCGACTTGTTGCAAGCTTTCGGTGGTTTGAAAAACAATTCATTTACTAAAAATACAATGCAAGTTTGTAATGGTATGATATGGCAAATAATACGCATTATTGCGCAATAGTGCCTAACGTTATGCATTGGGTGACGTAAGTACCACATACATATAAAATGCACCGCGCCGGTTGGATACGATCAGTATTTAATAGTAAGCTACCGGATGAGTGTCGAGTTACAACGTGTATCTGGATAAACAAACATCTGTAATTAAGGGTATTGTGCAACGATGGGACGACAGAAGTGCTTAAGTATGGAAGAAATTGGAAAAATTAAAGCGTTCCATCAAGAAGGGTATTCCTCAAGGGCTACTGCAAAGAAAATAAGTCGATCATACCAGGTTGTGAACAATTTTATTAGGGATCCCGAGAATTATGGAAAACGTTTTAAAGGGCGAACAACATCCGTTACAACTAAGAGAGAACGTCGAGCCATATTACGCGAAGCATCGAATTCGGCATTAACGGCAAGACAAATCGCGAATAACGTTGGAACGAATGCATCGGTAAGAACTGTACAGAAGTTACTGAAGACCTGTCCGCATTTAAAACGTTTGAAAATTAAACGACGGCCTCCTTTAAGGGAATTTCAGCGCACTGCACGTCTTCAGTTTGCTCAAGCAAAAATGGGATGGATAAGAGAATGGCAAACTGTTATTTTCAGTGACGAGAAGAAGTTTAATTTAGATGGCCCGGATGGGTTTTCTTATTATTTCCACGATTTACGTAAAGATGAAGTGATTTAATCACGAAGGCGAGCCGATGTTGGTTCAGTCATGGTATGGGGAGCTGTTTCCTATAACGGACCTGTTGATTTAGTAATAGTGAAGGGCAGACAGAATTCGGAAAAGTACGTCCAGCTGCTGCAACAGGTGAAAGACAAATTTTCCAACGTTATGGCAGGTGGGCCATTTATTTTCCAACAGGATAATGCCAGTATTCACACCGCGCGCATTGTTCGACGCTGGTTTCAAGAACAAGTCATGGAGGTTCTCGATTGGCCATCGCTCTCCCCCGACCTGAACATCATAGAAAATGTTTGGGGATGGTTGTCGCGTAAATTGTACTCCAATGCTACCCAATTCAGTTGCGCTGACGAACTAGAGCAGGCGCTGAAACGAAGTTGGGCGGAACTTCTTGTTGACTACTTGAGAACCCTGTATAATTCCATTCCATCCCGACTATTTGAGGTTATAAGAAATAATGGCAAAAGTACTCATTATTGAACAATAAAGTATTTTGTTATTGCAAACGAATCTTTTATTTTGTAGATTGGTCGTATTCAAGTGGCGTTTAATTACTCTACTTATTGTCATTAGTAACGTACATTTGCACTGACTTTTACAAAAATTATATTTGGTACCTACATACATCTTTTTATCAACCCTCTTATTTTCGAAAATAACAATTCCAGCGCGCTACCATGTTTATACCAACTACAAATGTCATATATGCAGTTGGTCCTATTCATGTTGCGCGGAGTGTATGTACTACTATTTTGCGTTTCCTTAAAAAAATCCGTTAATGTGACGTAAATTCTGTAAATTATTTATTCATAATTCATTAATATATTACATATTTATATGTTTTACAAAGCAGCAATTAAAATTTCTGCCGTAGTGCATGTAATATATCTATTATTAGAACACAATGGCTGTTGTGAAGGCTCGTATGACATTTTCTTAATAAGACTATCAATCTAATCTGTCCCGAGTATTCGAACATACATGCATATAAAAATATTCATTTAAAAGCATCGATCGTTTTAATTGATTCGCGGCCTTTTTGAGAACAACCAACGCATTTCGATTAAGAAAGATGTCATGAAATACATGCATGTGCATGAGACAAATTGCGTCATTCCGCAAAGCAAATTGCGTTGTAACCATGTTAGTACTTTTTCCTGGCAGTTATAAGAGCACCGTAAAGGCGACCCATCTAGTTATTCTCATTTGAAAAGCAAAATTATTTTGGGCAGTTTTAATTATTTTATGACCAACGTCTATAAAAAATTGAATAAATAAAAACGAGCCATTTTTAAAACCTTTTCTTCCTTTACTGGATGATCATAGAAGAATCATTGAAAGTTATATTTTAATTGTTGCTAGTTTTAAAGAATTTTGATAAAATTCAGTCATGCTTGTGTAATGAACGTGTAATTAGTTCATTACACAATGAATTAATTCTGTAATTACACAACAAATCTTCCACAATTATTTTAATTTTAATCGAAACAAAGCGGTGCCATCAGTCATGTACGCTATAAAACTCGATGAAAAACTTCGCATTTATTTAATCAATTTTTTATCATATTTTTATATTGTTTTTTTAATACATATCGATTTTAAAAATTCTAACTTTAGACAACTTTTGTGATATTACATTCTTTACAAAGAGAATCTTCCTCGTTAATTACATGTGTACATCATAAACTAAGATCTTTATTTACAGAAACTTTACTTACCACGACACATATGTACTTACAAGCAATCCATTTTCTAGAAGATTCTGTTTAATATTACATTTAATTTAGTTTTATTTTATCTAAAATCAAATTACGATTTTCAAACGCTCGTCTTCTTGCAAAGAATACCTGTTTAGTACCTGCCAAATATATGTCTCTTCGATCTTGTCAAGAGTTCAGCTTGTTTATTGTTTGCTATTTATTGTATATTAATTACATAAAGAAAGTCGTGTGACATATCATTCTAAAGTACTTTGCAATCTGTTAGTTAATTTGATTTAATTTATATTATCCATCTCTTTGATTATATCGCGCCTAGTTACTTCTTAATTTTGATCTCTCACTGATCAATCTGTAGTTTACCATGATAGCTAGTTTTCGTCGCATCTATTCTTTCAAAAGAGCAATCTTTCAAAAACACACAATTTATGGTCAACAGGCGATGTTTTTAGAACTACTCCGGATATGTAATGCTCAGGAATGCCTTGTTAAGGGATACGTATACGCAAATATACCGATCTATCGTTCGATAGCTGCTCTTTACTATTCCTTGTATATTCTACTCCTGCACGTTTACATATTGTATTATAGTTTTCGCATTCCGTTTTCATCATGTATATATATATATATATATATATATATATATATATATATAATCGCAGTGGTCGACCAAATGAGGTAACGACTCCAGAAATGGTGAAGAAAATCCACAAAGTGATACTGGATGATCGTCGACTGAAAGTGCGCGAGTTAGCAAACATAGTAGGCATTTCAAAAAGTGCGGTACATCGCATATTATCTGAAAATTTGCACATGAGAAAGCTGTGCGCAAGATGGGTGCCGCGTTTGCTCACACTCGAGCAAAAATAGTATCGTGAAGATGTTTTAAATGAGTGTTTAGCGAGTGTTTCACAGCAACAAAGCAGAATTTTTGCGACGTTTCATAACCATGGATGAAACATGGGTCTATCGCTTCGCACCCGAGACAAAAGAACAATCAAAACAATGGACTCAAAAGAGAGAACCGGCTCCAAATAAGGCGAAGACCGTTTCATCTGCAGGCAAGGCCATGGCATCGGTTTTTTGGAATAATTTTAATTGACTATCTTGAAAAAGGAAAAACTATCCACGGCGAGTATTATGCAAACTTATTGCAACGTTTGAGCAAAAAAATCAAGCATAAATGGCCGCATTTGGCCAAGAAGAAAGTGTTGTTTCATCAGGACAATGCACCAGCTCACAAATCCGTTATTGCAATGGCCGAAATTAATGAATTAAAGTTTGAATTGCTACTTCATGCACCCTATTCGCCAAATTTAGCCCCCTCGGATTATTTTCTATTCCCAAATTTGAAAAAATGGTTCAGTGGTCAAAAATTTTCCAACGATAAACAAGTGATGTCGGCAATTAATTTCTATTTGGAGGAGCAAGACAGTTCTTATTATAAAAAGGGTATCGAACTTATTGAACATCCCTGGGAAAAGTGTATAGAGCTGAAAGGAGATTATGTTGAAAAATAAATATATTTCTTTCCAAAATTTTTGTTTTCTGTGTTGGGTCGGGGACTTCTGGGACCATCCTCGTATACCATGTTGTCAACTCTGCACATTCTTTAACAATTTATATGGCACATCTAATGATAATACAACATTTATAGAATCTCAACATTGTGGAGTCTCACTACCTGTGTAAATAATTGTTAACGAAAACATTTCAAATTTTCGCGGAAAAAATATTAAAATCCTATTTTCTCTAGTGAAGGTGAAGTTACGTTTTGTCATCATTTGCTTACTCTTTTTTTTAATTACTTCCTCTTAGATTACTTCCTATGATAAATCATGAGATTTAGCACTTTCTGAATGTCGTTTCTCTGCTATAAATTTTAACGATATGACTTTGCCGTCATTTCGCTAATTTACGAGCATTTTTATTGACATTAACAGCTTTTTTTTGCAAACGACTTTAATTCGACAATCAAACAAAAATGTATTTCTTTCAGGAATTGTATGAAGTGTAATATTGAAATATGCGATCGGTTCGTCACTCCGAACAATGTGAATACGTGAATGCGTGCATTGCACACGCAAAGGGACCTTATGTAAACACGATGCCGATGGAAAAAATAAAAACTGTATTTGAGCCAAAAATATCAGGAATAACGATCCAGGGTCGTTCAACTCGTTCAGTCAACATTCCATCCGACATGGAGTGGTGAGTTCCATGCTTAATCAAGTTTAACCTGCGAAATGATCTTATTCCATCTTTCTCGCATTCTCTTTTCTGAACGACACGGTGGTCTTAAATATTTTCTTCGTTTGCATTGTTTAATGAATTTTAGACATTGAAAATATTTATTAAGTAAAATACTGCAACACTTCTACAGAAAACTACAGTAAACTGCATAAATATTTCGTATTAATTATGAAAATAATACACTGTGTTCGATAAAGCATATGTTTTGGGTAATACAAAGAATAAACAACAGCGATTGGAAAATTTCTAATGAATAATTTATTTGTGATGTTGAATAATTGTTTAGGTATCGGTTATGAACTGATCTCACTGCATTAATCGACTTATCACGTGATATTTCTAAAATAGAATAATCCGAAATATTCTCTCATCTTAGATTCATAAGAGATGAATAATCAAACTAAGAAAAACATGGTTACTTAATGGTTAAGTAGCCGTCTGCCCAAGAGAAATTGTTAAAGTCATATTACAGTATATAAAACAGTGTAATAAATAGGCGAGTCTGATGTCGCCATCTAAAAGGCTGATTACACAAGTATACGCGGTTTTGGATCTAAGCAACGAAAAGCTGTTTCTAAGGTTATTTGGGGCGCTGAATCCGAATCTGCACTCCGTTTTTTGATATTGGTTCTAGTTTTCGAGATATTAAATAAACACATTTTTTACAATTTTTGACAATTAATCTCCATTTTATTCATTAAAAAGTGTTAAATTAGAAACGAAGAGCAATCGAACTGAGACGCTTGTACTGTTTGGGATCTGTTTCACGCATTAAAGTCCAACAGTAGTCGCTCATCATGCCCTCGTCCCAAAATCCTTGGTATCGTTTTTCGATTTTCGCCAAATCTTGGTGTAAACGCTCTCCTTGCTCGTCGCTTGTATCACCCAAGTTTTCAGGAAAAAATTCGAGATCGGAATGCAGAAAATGTATTTTGAGAGACATTCGAGCTCCAATCTTGCAATAATTTTGCATATATTCTCCTCTTTTTTGAAAAACGGTAAAAGCGCGTCATTTCTGGTTCTATATACAATGACTTTTGTATGAGTGTCAAGATATTTCCACTCGTGCATCCGTGATGCGAGCAATTCTGATTTTTGTTTCGATAAATTCAAATCACGAACCAAATCATTGAGTTCACTTTGCGAAACTAAATGTTTTTCCTCCATGTTAAAATCGCTTCCATTATTCGTCAGTGATGAACTGCAAGTTTCCATGGAATTTGCACTCGTACCTGGACAAATTGGCAAAGTTTATTGCTCGCACGGGGAACTGGCTTAGACACTGATGATACTTCAGAATATTTATATTTTGCTAGTTTTTTGCATTTAGACCGACGACATTCATCAAGCAAAAGTAACAATCATCTACATGATTTTTTGGCTCTCTCTATAACATTGGCAATGAAAATGAAAAACATACTTTTTTATCGCGTGACCACTTGTATAATATTGTGCTACACGCGTTACAAAACAATTTCGGTACCCACGGCTTGTGAGTGTTTGATACAGAGAAACCAATATAATAAAAATATGCATTTCTGAACACATTAGTAATAACTTTGCCACTTTTTCTGATCATATAGTATTCGCAACCATAACAAAAACACTTTGAATCAACTTTACAATTCTGTCTTTGCATTTTCACACGTTTTGGATTCAAAAAAAAACTTTAAAAATACAGATTAAATAATGTTTCGAGCGACGCCACTAGCTGACTGTCGTTATGATAGCACAGTGCTGCCAACATGCGCGAACTCACAAACTAGAACCAATTTTGAAAAACGAAACCCGGATTTCAATTCAGCACCTCAAATAACGTCAAGATTTGTTCCCATCTGCTCTTATCCAAAAGTTGAGATGAATTTGTAAACTTGTGTTATTAGAAACAAATTCGTTTATCGTAGAAGTGTTGTTCACTATTATTGGCTCTACGAAGGCAATGGGCCAGTGCCATATTTCACATTGTATACAATTGCACAAGGTTGCTTGATTTCTAGTATCATCTATATTTCATATATCTTTAAAAGTGGACTATCATTAAGAACTACTTTGATTTACATAAGTTAAGAATTAGTAATAATTACATAATATAAAAAGATCTTTTAGAATTATGATGCAGAGTTTGTTATATGCTGAAGTTAATTCTATTTAATATTCATTCATACTAAAACGACGGATACATATTACAAAATTTTGGAGAATTTGTCTGCCTTCAAACTAGAAAAATCATAGAAACGCAGCTATTGTGAAATCTGAGCTAAATGTAGTAATTCTTAATACAATTTTTATTGTTCTCTCTATTTTTGTAACTTGGGTTTATCAATATACTAAAGAAATTCCTTAACAAGAAATGGAGGATGCCAATTACTTATGTGCATAAATCATATTAACACTTCTAAACAAGAGGTACTATACTATAATTGAAAATTGAAATAAATTTTATACTATCATAAAATAGCCTATTATTATAACTTAAATACTTTCTTAGGATATATATCGTAAGTTCATAAGAAAAGAAATTGGCTTGTTGAAGTCAATCACGCCTCCTTTTATAGGTACTAAATATATACTGATTAATTCATATTCACTAACTTTATTTAACCTTATTTATTACTCTGATTCTTTTGTAAAAATATATTTTAAGTAAATGAAATTTGCTATGTAAACTAAAACTAAACTATGTGAATGAAATACAAATTATAAACAACGCAAAACAAGGTAATTTTGATGGAGCCTGTGGTTGATTAAGCATCATCGAAAACCACAGCACATCGTTAGTATAGTGAATTCAAATTTTGACGGTGTTCTTTGGACGATAAATTTCGTGAAGGTCGTCCCGGAAATGTTGTGTCGAAAAACATTAATGCAGTATCTGAATTGATAATGCCAGACTGTCATGAGACATGTCGTGAGATCGTGGCATCTCTAGGTATTAGTAACACTAACATACATAAGATCCTGCATGAACATTTAGCTGTTAAGAAGCTGTGTTCACGTTGGATTCCACATAATCTGACAAAGGACAAGGGCTCGCGTCGATTGGTGCCAAGAAATGCACCAAAAATACAATAGCGGTGCTTCAACGAGCATTTATAAAATCGTCACAGTCGACTGTGTGGGTATTCCAAGATGAGTTGAAACCAACAAAAGTTGTTCGCGCTCAAAGCACATCAAAACAAATGGTCGCCTGTTCTTTCGGAAAAACCGGTCTCGTTGCAACCGTGCTTTTAGAGAGTTGTAGAACGATCAATTCCGAATGGTACACAACTATTTGTTTGCCAAAAGTTTTTAAAGAAATAAGGAAACCAAATCGAAAACGACAGATCATTCTCCACCATGACAATGCGAGCTCTCATAGGTCGGTTCAAACAATTGTAAATTTAACCGGGCAAAACATTGAATTGATGAGGCATCAGCCGTACAGCATTGATCTAGCATCCTGTGATTTCTTTTTGTTCAAACGCGTGAAGAATAAACTTTGTGGTCAACGGTTTTCTATGTCGGAAGAGTTAGTTGGAGCATTCAAAATTCATTTTTTGGAGATACCGCCTTCATAGTTGCAGCAATGCTTTTCGGATTGGTTTAAACGAATGCCAAAGTACATTGATTTTCAAGAATATTCCGAAAAGCAATAAAACTATTTTCGATAATAAATTTTTTTTTGTTTCCTATTCCCGAAATATAAACGGCTACCCTAGTATGAATAAATACTTTTGTAAATTTTGTATTTGTGTAAATAAACTTTAAAGTGCTTTAAAATTCTTATGACAGTTTATATTTTAACTGGTATCATACTTATTATTTTAGTTATAATTTTATATACTTTTTTCCACTCATACTTTTGTTTGCCCAAGAAAAACACGAATGTCAATAGAATATTGTCTTTTCTTGCAGTATTATTAACATAAATATTTATTTTTATTTATAAATATAGTTCCTATTGTCATTAGAAACCTTGCCAAGTTTCCCTACAAATACACATACATTTCTTTTATTAATTTTTAACAATTTAAATTTGATATGTTAAATTATCATTGCCGTTTTTCTTTAATACATAAATTTTGACTTTTAATCATCTTTTGTAATTTCCTTTCTTATTTCTTCAAATGTATGAGAAACTACTGTCTAGTTGCAGATGTTACAATGTATTTTTTCTTCAATAATACATAGCCCAATCCGAAGTCTGGTCTAAGTCTCCACAATATAAATTTAACAATGTATTTTTATCAATTGTATTACAAACGAAGACGAAAATATATTTACAAAAAAAATACGTTTATTTATACACAAATTATTTACACCGAAATCTTATATTTTCATCTACAATTTGTTAGTGTTTCGCCTAGTTTATACGTAAACACATAAAAACCTGCGCGGGTTTAATATAAACTCCAAGGCGATTTATTTCCTTTTGAATTTAATACTTCATTGCAATTTAGTCGTATGAAAACGGAACGTTTCAAAAATAAAACAAACGTCTCTACGCTTACACTTGCGCATTCATGTGATATTACGTACACAATTCTCCTCGTTTATTTATTAGTCTTTTGATAATTTCAGACACTTTCATATTTCATATATCTCGTTTTTACGACTTGGCAGCCCGTAAACTAAGGGCGCATGCTCCCGAAAATTTCCAAATAAGAAACAAACAGAAACGCCGCTTTGCAGCGATTATACAGATGGACATGCAACAAACTCATCTCATAAAAGTCTCCACTGTACATTATTGAGTCGAGCGGCCATGCTGTGTTGACGTTCGTTTCTTATCTACTTACACCTGTTGTCCATATTAAGACCGAACCTTCTTTTCGTGATGCAGTTCTTGGCATAAGATACGCTTAATTTAAAACGCACCTGCGAAAAAAGAACATTGAGACAGCAGACCAAACACTGTTCGTCCAATAAAGAAACCTGAATACTAAATAAGAGATTTTATTCATACTATATATATCTCAACGAAAGCTGCTAGAATCTAAATAAAATGCTAAATTGTATTGGTACCCTATATCATTATTCGCATTCAAAATCAAGATTCGGCACTGAAAAATTAAAAATTTTGTTGCATATACATTTTCACTCTTTCCGAAACTTTTAATTAAATGTAATTGAAAAGAATTTTCACATTTACACAAACTGCCAAAGATACATTCGTATCCAAACAAACAAGGACTAAAGATTCAAGAATAGAGGCGTTTGCACATTTGTGCATATTTTGGTAAAATGGATAAATCAATTTGACTTAAAACTGTTGAATACTATACGAGTAGAAACAATTAGAATGAAAAAAGTATATTGCAATGCTATATCTAACATATGCAGAGGAAACGAAATTGTCATCAAATCTAAAACTCACTGAATCACTGTCTCAGGAAATATAGGAACGGTATCCTAGAGAATGACAATTGTGGAAAATTTCAGTATATACAGGGAGTTGAAAAAACATGTCATAAATTTTGACAAAGGATAGTATGGCTCAAAATATACAGAAAAGTCTAATGAACAAATGAAATCCTCAAAGTGTCCGCCCTTCATTTCACAGCAATAGAAGTAGAACAGGGCTTCCACCGAATCAGAGATTTCCGAACGAGTTTGAAAATCCTTGAAACAGAGATGGCATAACTGCTGCAAAATGGAAGGATGGTCCTTTGCACACATCAATTGACTTTTTATCTTTGTCGTTTGTTCACAAGTTACATTGTTTAGTTATTTGTGTGTACATAATAAAAATGTGGTGTAAACACAGTGCTTCCTATCTCTCAAACCGTCGATTTGCAGATCCATGTTCATTAAAATGATTATGTGTATATTAGAAGGCCATTTCTATTGCTAGTATCATGTCCGAAGTTAATATCTTTCTGGTGGCTACCGGGTATTTCTGAACTTTATTGAGTACTTTAATTGCATTGACGCTCAATTGTTTTCTGCACAAATTGTTGACAGTCTTCGCCGGATCTGTTGCCTCGGTCCTTGTTGTTTGTTTCATTTGTGCTTAAAGTTAGCTTCCTTCGTTGTTTTTGTTTCATATGGTCGTTAGTTCTTCGATAGCTCCTCATTACTGCTTCATGAATGTCTTAGTAATCTTATTCATCGGCTTTTTCTTTAATTTCCTGCCTAATGTTCTCGCATTGTTCCTTGATTCTGATTTTTGCGAGTCGACGAGATGGTTCGCTTCTTTGGCAAGTTCGATGACGGTCTTTTCGTATTGTCTGAAAGACCTGCTTAATTTGGGCCCATACCGATCAATTATTTAGGAAGAGCGATTTGACATTCTACGGAAAAATTCGAAAACTGCCTTGCGCCATCAGATTCGTCTACGATGAATGAACGAAAACGATATTTTTGCAATTGCATTACACTATTCTAATAAAGGTCCCGATGTTTAATAAAACCCAGTATTAGTCTTGCACGATAGTAAATTAACAAAAATAAATGAATACGATGATATACACGTTATTCTATGGCCTATATTTGTCAAGAAAACATTTTCCACATATCTCGAGATAATACGCTGACTCCTAAAAACACTTTTGGCTTCCTATCTTTCCGTTGGGTGTTTCTTTTAGTTCATCCAGAGCCTTTCCTACGTACTATAGTGGCTACATTCTTGAGACCAATCTCTCAAAATGTAGTAATATTTCTTTGCATCTGCCTAAGCATTTTACCAAATACAATACTTACATAATGCAATTTAATGACACGACTTTTTCAAAATAGCTTAACGAACGATAATTTTGTTGTTTTCGAATTCTTAACATTTTAATATACTAATAAAGAACTATAGATTGTTACAATGGAATAACCAAACTAAAGTGATCGAAAATAAAGAAAAGGGAGATCCATTTTTTTCCTTAGATTTCGGCAAAAGCAAAACAAGGTTTATTGTTTCCTCGTTATTTGTTTTATGATTTATTATTCTCAACTGCATTTGTATCAAATTTGGCTTAAATTATATATTTCTATTAGTTGATTCATTTTTGTTACATGTATAATATGGCTGAAACTTCCTAATTTACATAGTGTATATTTTTACTAAATGCAACTTTCTTAAAACGAGCCTCGTTGGATTGTTTTCGACCAAATTACAAAAATTACTAATTTTTAAATATCGGTATTAAGGGAAATGCAATACAGAAAGTCGAAAAGCTATTCAGATAATATAAATTCAGGAGGTTAAGAGGACCTAAAATATCTTAGTGTTCTTTGTTTATAAATTTCTTTAAACAAAATATTTACTTATAATTATTATTCTTACGTAAGAGATAAATTTAGTAATTAAAATGCTGTTCTATCAATAATTAAAACAATTTTATACCATACATCTGTGGTTGAAATACTTTCATTGTTCGAGAGCGTTAACAATCTTGATATTGGCCTGGAGCTGAAGCGCAAAGAGTTGTTCGCCAACATTTTTACGATTGACTTGACGTATGTGCCGCGCGAATATTATATGAAATATCAGCAAGTCGTTTTAAATCACGCTTCCCATCACAACTAATCCATCTGAAGAAGTGCGAAATAGTATAAAATTGGAGTCGTACGGACGGATTGTATGGTTAAGAGCAAAAGCACTTAGACCCTGGCGAGCGAGATCTGCACAACAGCAGCATACCCACAATTTTACGATTAAATCCTCTACTACGGAGCCCAGACTCGACATAACAAGAATTCGTTCTTCCATCTCTTTCTCGCTAAGTGCTCCTGAGAATATTGAACTGTTCAATTTACTGATAACACTAACCGTTCTTTATCTCTATCTCTCTCCTTCCTTAGTTAGATGTCATTCCATTTGACATAAATAAAACATACACCCAATCAGTTTCTAGCCTTTTTCTTTAATAGTTATTACTTCGTGGACGATTTTAATAAATTTAAATGAAATGGCGTTTAATTTTTAACTAAATAAATTTTTATAGAGGATTTTACACGTCAGGCTAAGGTATAAACATATGTATGTATGTATTTCCTTTTTGCATTCACATTTATAATAATAATAACACTTTAACTATGAACTACTACTTTTTTATCCGTTTTTCGTTATATATTTTACACGAGGGTAGCCGTTTATATTTCGGGAATAGCAAATAAACAAAATTTTTTCTTATCGAAAATAGTTTTATTGCTTTTCAAAATATTCTTCTTGAAAATCAATGCACTTTTGCATTCGTTTAAACCAATCCGAAAAGCACTGCTGCCACTGTGTGGCTCCAAAATGTGAGTTTTGAATGCCTGGACCACGAAGTTTATTCTTCACGTGTGGGAACAAAAAGAAATCACAGGATGCTAGGTCTGGGCTGTACAGCAGATAGTTCATCAATTTAATGTTTTGCCTGGTCAAATATTCAATTGATTGAACCGACGTGTGAGAGCTCGCATTGTCATGGTGGAGAATTATCTATCGTTTTCGGCTTGTTTTCCTTATTTCGTTAAAAACTTTTGGCAAACAAATAGTTGTGTACCATTCGGAATTGACCGTTCTACAACGCCATGCCTTAGCTTATGAAGATAATGTCAAGGTCTTCGCGAAGGTTTCCAATGTCTTTGATTTTCTAGATTTGCAGTATTACGTTGACATCATAAAGGCTTTATGGCATGCGAATAATCTTATTCTAAGTGTAGACAAATGTAACGTCATGCGTTTTACACGTTTCAATTCCATTTATATTATAGATGGAAAGTTCAATCATTTAACGACTTAAGGGTTACATTTGACCTATTCTTGTCATTTGGTTCTCATATAGATATGATTTGTATTATAGCATCAATAATGCTGGCGTTATTGGCGAGGATGTCTTACTATTTCAACAGCATTAGTGTTTTAAGAAGTTTGCACTTTGGTTTTGTTGTAAGCGCATTTGAACTTGCATCACTAATTTGGTACCCCTACTACATACATCCTAACAGCTTTTCATTAATCGGCTTCAGAGAAAATTCCTCAAATTTCCGTCACTCATATCAACTGAAGCACATCCGGATTGGAACACTTAGTATAATGACTTGCTTCAGGTATACCAGCTGCAATCTTTGGCCCATCACTGAATTATACATATACCGTTTTTCTACAACTCTTTAAAGACACGGTTGCAACGAGACCGGTTTTTCCGAAAAAACAGGCGACTATTTGTTTTGATGTGCTTCGAGCGCGAACTACTTTTATTGGTTTTGGCTTACCTTGGAATACCCATACAGTCGACTGCAGTTTACTATCGTGCTCATAAGTATAGATCCAAGATTCATCACCTGTGATGACTTTATAAATGTTTTTTGAAGCACCGCCATTGCACTTTTTTGTGCATTTCATGGCGCCAATCGACTCGTTTCCTTTTTTGAGCAGTTGTCAAATTATGTGGTAGCCAACGTGAACATAGCTTCTTAACGGCTAAATGTTTGTGCAGGATATTATGCACGCTGGTGTTACTAATATCTAGAGATGCCTCGATCTCACGATATGTAATGACGGTCTTGCATTATCAGTTCAGACACTGCATTAGTGTTTTCCGATATAACAACATTTGTGGGATGACTTTCGCGAAATTCATCGTCCAAAGAACGCCGTCCAATTTTGAATTCACTATCTTAACGATATACTGTAGCTTTCAATGGTGCTTCATAATCATATAAGAATTCACCTCGTCGATGCATAATTGACAGAAATAAAAAAAACTTTTCTCTTGCCGCCAAGATTATTAAGATTAGCTTCGATAAACTAGTACGTACAGTTCATAATTCCAAAACGAAAAATATAAAAAAGACCGAGTAAAACCTGAACGAACAGAATTGTTCAAAGAAGTGCAAGAAAAGGATAGAGTTACCTAAATTAACATGGCTTGGAGAGGACGAGATCAACAGAAGAGGTAGAATCGAAATGAGAATCCTATTCCTGAAGGTAGAGAAAAAGATAAGAGAAACAGAAGAGGAGTTCATCTTTCTAATTAATTAAACACTAAATCTTCTACATATCTTCAGCGAAGTTTGTATTATTTTTTATTGCAGCTTTTAGTGGGTGAGTAAAATTTTATTTTTACTGCAAATAAACTAAACACCTATAACCGCATAAGTTATTTACAATTTATAAAAGGTAATAAATATTTTTAGTGTTCAGTTATTTATATTATTCAAGTAGAACATTATTTGATTATGGTCCATTATCTAGCGCACGAGGAGGTATCGATATCTACTTAGCCTGGAAAGCCTCTAGTAGATAGAATTAAATATAGTGGCTACGGATACAACTATGATATTTTACATGTAAGTTGTAAAAATTTGACATCCATAAGTTGAACGGTGATAACAAATCGAATTTTTTAAAATAGCATGCCTGGCTGGAAGCTACACTTCGAAAGAATTGAATTTCGGTCAGTTATTATAGTATCAAAGTAAATACTATAATAACTAAGATAGAGAAGAGAATTTTTTGCTGATATGACAAAAACCTTTGGTAATAATTGTTCTTCATATGCCACTATTAAAAACTGAGTCGTGCAATTTAAGTGAGAGATTAGACGTCAAAGATGAACACCGTCATGAAAACATTGATTCTATCGATGATGTGATTTCAAAAAATCAATGAATTGAACTCTAGCGTATTGCAAAAGCATTGTTCATTTCCTATAAATATAAATTTTGCATCACTCATAGGAAAAACATAGTGGAAAACCTGTCAAAGTTGTGTTCGTTTTGCGATTAAATGCTCCTGCTTACAAGTCGTTGACTGCACTGCAAAAAACTAATGATACTGCATTTGGTTGGTCTACTCTGTTCCCGGATTTAGTTAGACTAGATTAGATTATTTGTTTAGAAAATTAGAAAGCATTTGAAGGATAAGAGAATATCGACAAATGATGAAGTCATGATGTTGAAAAGTGGTTTGCAGACGAAGACAAAGAATTTTTTGTAAAGGATTTAGAATTACTTCATAAATATTTTGATAGAATTGTAAGGCCAAAAGGAGATTTCGAAGAATAATCAAAATACTGTAGTTTTTTATATGATAGACTAAATATTTATCAATACTCCCTCGTACATTATATATATTACTCTTACATATATTTTGGCTTTTATCCATTTTTATCATTTCAAAATCGGTCTTCACAGTAAAAAATCACCACAATATGTGGGCTTATCTTGCTTTAAAAGCAATTACACATATCATTCTAATTACAGAGACGTTACGTGGCATTGATTTTTTACCAAAATAACATGAACGCATGCATGCGTATATAAATCATATTTACGACAAGAAGCAATCGGTTTGTCGGTATATATGTATGTATATTGTTTTCTTCAGATTGCCGGAGCACTGATGCAAATATCTTTTCCAATTCGGTAAATTGATTTTTTTATGGATGCTAAAATTTGAATTATTTACAATTCCGCGTACGCCTATGTATTCTTTTCTGTCTTCTTGTGTATTTTTCCACTCATATCTCATGAATATTTTATGAAATTTATTACTACTATATGAAAGTACAGGGACTCGATATATTGTATTGAAAACTTTTACAAATAAATACGAAAAAGTCGTTCTTCTTCACTCCCATTTTTTCAGTTCCATTTTGTTGTTCAATCATCTTGAGTAGTTTTCAACGACTGAGGCATTTTATCAAGAGTTATTGACCGTTTATTTTGAAACACCTGTATTTAAACACGAAAAGCCTTTTTCAGCACTTATCATTCGTATTTTTGTCACCAAACGGGCCCATGCCTATTTTTAGGAGTGGGCACTTTAGATTTGTGTAAACACAGACCATTGGTTTAGAATTAAGGATATCAGTCGCAGTTCAATATATGTTAATTTGTAATTGAAAAATGTGATTTTAGAAGCTTAAGTGAAATAAATATTTCTAAGCGATTAGATAAATCAAAAAGGAATATTTAAACAATAAATAATACAACTATAAATAGCATTATGAAATAATTAGTTTGTATAACATATTTAAATAGTATTGAACAGTAGAAGAAGCTTACATTCTAAAGTTTTAACAGTGGTTCATTTAAGTGCATGACACAAAATACAGTCTTGATTTTAATATTATTTTAATAACTTTGATAATTATACTATTCTTTTGAAATATATTAGGGTAAGGTGTAAGGTACTAGTGATAAATGCACAGAGGACATCTTCGAAAATCAGTATTAAACAGTTTTATTTTGAGTAATCTAAAATAAAGAATTTATGATTTACACCTTACACAACATAACTCTTGTTCAAAATGGAAACCCAAAACTATATTGTAACTGAGCTACAATCATTTGTAGTTTTAGATAACCCTACTAATGCAGGTATTATGTACCGTTGCAAAATCTCAATTACAATCGTTTAAAATAAAGTCGCTTTATTGATTTAGTTATTCAAAATATCCACCCAGTTGCGGTATACATATTCTAGCTCTTCATAGAATTGAAATGATAGCTGTGCTAACTATCTTAATATCAGCACGAATAGTTTCTGGGGCATCCATAATTATAACAACATGTTGCTCTCAAGTTGTATTGCATAAGTTAAAGTTTCAGTCTCTTCCCATAAAAAAAATGTAGGGAATTTAATTCTGGTGATTTTCGCGGCCAACTGCTGAACCTCTTTCAATTCACCGGTTCGTATAATTTTTATTAAGAAAACCTGTTACTTGTCTATCAGAGTGCGGAGGCGCGCCATCGTGCTGTATCCACATTCGTCATCTTACATTCAGAGGAACATCATCCAGTAACATTGTTAGGTAATTTTTCAGGAAACATGAGGCGTTCTTCGATTTTAAATGAACCAATGAGATGGTTGTCAATAATACCACACCGGAAATCTATCTTCAAAATGGGATTCCCTAATTTGCCGTGGATTTTCAAGTGCCCAACAATATTCCTGATGTTATTGATGCTGTTTGTAGTGAAGAAAGCTTCATTACTAAACAATATTTTCCGGGAAAAGCCTCGATTTCTCACTAACCAGCGATTAAATTCAAATTCCGATGCGATGTCGCCAGACTCTAAAGATTGGACAGGTAAAGTATAGTACGGATACAAACCAAAATTGTCTAAATTTTTCCGTACTTTCACGCAACTTACGTTAAATCTATTCAGGCACTAGTAGAAAGTGGAGCGTCAACCATATTAAGTATCGTTCCTTTTTAAACAAGTTCTTGTTGTTGGGATGTTCAAAAGTAGCTGCAGGTAACTTGCCTGTTGCCTGACATTACTGAAAACAGTTCCAGGAGACATTTTACGAGTGGGAAATCGTCAGCGATTTTCATCAACTGTCACTTGTCTATTTCCATTACACAATACATAAACAAAGTGAATATCGGCGTAATCTTCATTCGAAAAGGTTTTACTACTTTTAAGAATACTTTAGTGTAACATAAAAAAAATAAATATTCCAAACTAACTTAATTGACGTTGTTACTGTTACAATAAATAATAACTGACGAATCAGTCACCCCGACATATTAATAACAACGAAATTAACAGCAAAAACAACCCCGGGTAAACTGAAGTCCAATTGGTCACTCATTCACATAGATCTAATTAGAATGTTTTGCATGTGGCAAGAGCGCCCGACTTCAAATATTTATTTTGAGAAGATGACTGTTCGAACCTCGAATATCGAGGCGGCGTGACTTTTATGTCGTTTCTCATCTCAGAGATGAGCGGTATAGCTTACAGTACCCTACAGTGCTGAAAGAATAATCAATACTGTTTCTCTTCTACGGGCAACAAAGAGTTAGTGACAAAACTATGAAGTAGTTGACAAACTCTAAATACATACTCTCATTCCAATAGTCGTGACAAGTGGAAAAAACTTACGCGTTCGGTACAAAAAAAATAGTCGAGGTGAAGCCTATTTCACTGTGACATTCTCAAATATCCTAATTTCTTTTCAAAGGTATGTTGAAGTTGACTTCAGTTACGGCTCTCTTAGCCTCTTCACAATCTCGGCCGTGTTTTATTAGCTTTTGCACTTTAGGCAGATCGCCTAAGTAACCGGGTCTTCTCAAGTACGTCGGATCCACTACCTCTACGTTGATCATCACAGATACGCCTATCTTCATCTACAGACGACTTAGCTTGTTTCTTCCATGTAGAGTTCTATATAATATATAATATTTCATATAATTTCATCCATCATACAGTCCAGATTTTCACCCTCAACGTTGGCCAAAATTTTAATGCATGGAAAGAAATTTCGCCAATGTGGCTGTCGTTAGATTTCGATACTTTGAACAGTTGTCAAAAGAGTTTTCTGCTTGTTCTGGGAAGTTGTTCCAAAGTATAAACAAGTATATTTATCTGGAGTGTGTTATTTTCAAAAACATGATTCTTTTTTTAAAAATTCCTTTAGTTTTCTTTGTAGTTAAAGTTTTCCAAAGTACATCTCGTAATCAGATAAGAAAAATCCTAAATAACTGGGAAAAAATATAGCAATAAACGAGAAATCTTGTAGAGACAATAGACAATGCATAAATGTGCAGAGAATAATAAATACTAAGTGATTCCTCAACACATGGGGTAAATGTAGATAATTAGCTGATATAATTGTAGTGACTGGGCAGTTTCTGTAGTGCAGATTACGCGTTTATGAATTTTTTTCATTGTTGGGTATCCACTTGAGTATTATTTAAAACTAAGATACTAGTTACATTTATTATTTTAAATTAATGCATTTCTTAATCATCTAGTGATATATTAACTTATTAAATAGTTTAAAAAGGCTTTTTATATCAACAATTTTAATATTTGAAGATTGTTTTTATATATTTAGTTAATAATATCGGTTGAAAGTTTAATATATCAGCAAATATTAAGAGCTTACTAAAGTAAAATTAACATGATCGCTCTTTCTATTTTATATTTTGAAAATGTATAAACAAATTAAGACATGCGAATATAAATTATAAGGTTAGTGTAGATTAGTAATAAGCATATGTATGAAATACTTGTTAAAAAAATATTATGACGGTTACTAATAGTTGTAATTCATTCTGCAGACTGGCAATCATATTTCCAATTTCATTTTCTCACCCCAGAGGTCGAGAGCATTCTCGTGTTCTCTTGCAAGACTAACAATAAAATAAAGAGGTTCGTATAGACTGACAAGCTTTTGCATTAAATGCAGAACATTGAACTATCATATCCGTGCATTAAAAAATAATATGATTTTCAGTGTAAAACTGTAAAATATGATATAATAAAAATAATTTCGTAATGTTAACAGAAAATATCTTCGTAGTTCTGTAGTATGAACAAGTTATTTTATTAGAAAATGTTTTTATACTGCCAATATTTTGACCAATATGGAAACATTAGTTACAAATTACTTTAGTATCTCGTAAGTGTTTGCTTCCAATCAATGAGATTCCATTTCAAATTACGACTATGTCCGTTGTTAATTATTAAAATCGGAGTAAACTGATAGTAAATATTAAACAAGGTAACCAAATTATATAATAGAAGAGAAAGGAAGTGTGGTTGTTAGAAAAGAAAACAAATATTTCTTATTGGTATGATGAAACCATTATGAAAAATTATCCTTAACCTTTACAACAAGGAAACAAGGCTGAACAAACGGACGTTTTTATATTGGGTTTGCAACTAAGTACTTTTGGTTTTGTAGTATAAAATAAAACACTTTTTTTTTAAACAAAGAATAGTTTTTAATCAATTATATATTTTCCATTTTGCTCAATGACCTTTTGCCATCTTTCTTTTAGCTACATGATTCAGCGCTCATAAAATTTCTGGTCCTTATCAGCAAAAAACTGAACCAGGTGCGAGTGAAGGTCATCGTCATTTGTGAAAGTTTTACCATTCAAAGAATTCTGCAAACTTCGAAATAAATGGTAATCAGATGGTGCTAGATCAGGGCTGTATGGGAGATGTGGCATCACTTCCCAGCCAAGCTCCAATAGTTTCCCACTAGTTGCCAAAGATGTGTGAGGCCTTGCATTATCTTGGTGGAAAACTACACCATTCCCATTTGACAATTCTGGCCATTTTTCTTTGATTGCTTCATCCAGCTTTATTAATTGTTGACAGTAAACATCAGAATTGATTGTTTGGTTTCTTGGAAGCAGCTCAAAAAACACAACGCCTTTGTAATCCCACCAGACTGACAGCATGATATTTTTTGGATGCAATTCAGCTTTCGATGTGGTTTGAGCTGGTTTATCGTGTTTGCTCCATGAACCTCTCGAACAGTTATATGACGAAAATCGTTTTCGAACTATGTTATTGTACAGGACCAATTTTTCATGTCGAAAATGTTCGTTTCTGCACCCCATTTAAAATTAACCCACAACTAATAGCTTTAATAAAAATCACTCACTACTTGCTTCTGAAGTTACGTCAATGTGACTAGTATCACGCGACAAACGGTAAAGTACAGCACTAACATACGTTATACAAAAAATAAAGCAACGCTCTCTTTCAGTAAAAACCGAAAGTACTTAGTTGCCAACCCAATATAAAATATGTACATATGAGAAATTAAAATAAACAGAAATATTCGATTTTATTGTACCTATTGTGAATTAAAGTAATAGTTGTGTAATGTTCTTTTCTTTTTAAGCATAAGAAGCGAAATTTAATAAATGTCATTAGCGTGTTGAAATTTCTTACGAATCTAGGCTATATTGTTTAATAAAGGGATTAGCATCACTGTTGAAGTCAAGACTTCAGCAGCGATGCTGATCTAGAAGGGATAAAATGAAGAAGATATTTTGTATGTTTATTTTTCAAGCTGCTTCCATGATCGAGAGACCGAGATGATTTTAAGAAATCGTCTGTGACCAGATATTCTTATTTTCAACGACATAAGGATTTAAAAATACTGCGCAGATGCTGGGAGTTTGCATGATTTTTTACTTAGTTCGATAACTGAGACAAACCATTAACACTTTTTACTATCTCGCAACTTTATAGCATTCTTGAAGTATCTGCTGGCTATTTCTACCGTCTGAGCATATCTAAAAATTGTGTTTACTAGATTCCGCGTTTGAACTAATTCAATCATTCTTTGAAGAGATTTAGGGAACACACTATTTGGCATCCTTTAAGTAAAATGATGTGTTTGCTAAATCTCTTCAAAGAATTGAATTAGTTGAAAATATAAGCAGTTGATGATTTGGTGTTAGCAAATGCGGAAATCAGTAAACGCAAGTTTTAAATATGTTTTGGCGATAAAAATAGCCAGCAGATATTTGAAGAATGCTAGAAAGATGCGAGACAAACCCACAGCTTTTGCATAGTATTTTTTGTAAGATCTTAAGGATTCTTATCTACTTTATGAAAGATGCTATATTCAGAAGGAGCCAGATCCGATTAATAAGGAGAGTGACTGATTAATTCGAGCCTTAAAATGTTAACTTTTTCCTTGACGACCTGCGATTTGTATCGAGAAGCAATGCACTGCACCTTTGGAAAATTTTTAATGTCTTCTTTTGCTAATGTTTTTTCGTAAAATTTTATGTCGTCAAAAATAAGAATATCTGGCCATAGACGATTTCTGAAAATCATCTTGATCGTGGAAAAAGGTTTCGTTGATGGTTTACTAAGATAAATAAACATAGAAAATTCACCAGTTTCAGTGCGACAGACAGTAGCAGTAGTCGAGCCCTGGGGATGTCCCATGCGAGTGGGTACAAAACGTCGGCAGTTATACCAATCACGCAGTTCCAGCCCGGAAGCCTAGAAGAAGATAGAAAATATCTTCTTCATTTTATCCAACCCGATTTTTAAAGACCAGATAACAGTATCACAAATTTTGAGCTCCGTCGAATTCAAATAAATAATTCGTGGCAACTGCATTTTGAAAAATTAAAGATGCCTTGGTCAATGGGTTCTGCTTTTTGGTGCTTTGCAGTTCATCGTACAGGATCGTGATTAACTCCATCCTAATCCTTGCCAAAACACCCGCGTGAATTGCGTAGTTTCTTTTCCATACAGAAGTGATTGAGTGCTTCAATTTTATTGCAGTAGGTTAAACAGATTAACTTTAAAATATGTTTATACATATAGTAATAGCTTTTGTCCATTTTTTTCACAAACATAAAATATTACTTTCAGAAAACAGCAGGTATATTCTTCGAGTCCATTACACTTCGAAGGCAAAAGACTTAATGAGCAAAATGCGTGCATTGAAGTAAAATGAAACGTTATTACGTGTTGGTTATCTTTAATAATAATATAATTAACTTCCAATAATACCAAATTGTCGATTCTACCTTTTACTAGATACGTATATACTCTATTTTATTCAATGAATACCCATAAAGATAATTTCCAAAAACGAATTAAATTTTGAAACGAAATGAATCAAATACTATTCTGATTTTATCGGAAACCACAACAATACAAATAAATATTCAAAACTGTGTACGATTCTTCCTAGAGTAGACGATTTAAATTCAACGCGAGATACTCTTACAAACAAAATGGTTTTAGCTACTCTTTTTGACTAGACCAGATTGAGGACCGCCCAGCGTGTCGATGATTATTTATTAATCAACCTTGAGTAGCGTGGCAGAAAAGCAAGGCACGTAACATGTTTTGTATGTACATTTTAATTAAAAGATGCATGGATACAGTATATATTGCATGTTGATACAAAAATTCTATAGGATTAATATTCATTTAACATGATAAATACATATGTATGTAAATAAAAGACACTGTTTACAAATAAAAAACCAATTAATATGCTGTTATGGTTTTTGTTGAAATGCATTATATAAATATAAATAAATATACTTTTAAAATGTTGTTAAAATTAAAATGTTTTATTTTTATTTGGAATGCATATTATGTAAATTATGCGTTTTATATATATTATTATTATATGTTTCATAATATTATTGTTTTATATAATGTCTTTTATATTGTAGTCATATTTATTTTATCCTATACGCAAGTTTTTGCAGTTAGCCAAAGTGTGATTTCGCGTTTGTGGAATCGGTTTTTAGAAACTGGAGATGTTCGAAGAAAACGAGGATAGGACGCCCAGCATCAACAACACCAAGAGACGATCGATACTAACAATATTTGCACGTATAAACCACAGTCATAACCCAACGCAGCTTAGAAGTAAGTTGTTGCTGCTACGGGAAGGATGGTATTTTCTCTAACAATAGGCAATCGTCTTCATAACGTTGGCATGAATGGCTCGAAGACCTCTAGTATGCGTTCATAAAAGATCGCGAAGAATACGGGCTGAGAAGCATAGAAATTGGAATCACGATGACTGGGTGCAAGTATTGTTTTGTGATGAATCCAGATTCGCCTTAAATCCGGATAATAAGCGTATTTCAATTTGGAGTGAACCTGGAACACGTAATCAGCCACAATTTGTTCGAAAAAGCCGCAATACGTAGGTGGGAGTATAATGGTATAGGCTGGGGTAAGTGCTACAGACCTTCATATGATACACAATGGCAACCTGAGTGCTAAGAGGTATCTAGATGAAATTTTGACACACATTGTTCTTCTATACGCTGGCGCTATGGGTAAGTTCATCCATTTTAACGGATTACAATGCTCGTCCACATTTAGCAAACATCATGAAAAACTGGATTGAACAATTGGGAATCAATGGAATGGACTGGCCAGCAAATTCGCCTGATAGTAATCCTATCGAACATGCTTGAGTTGCCTGAGGAAGACGTGTTGCAGCAAGAAGTATGCTACCGCGTACAATTCAGAAACTTCAAATTAATCTGGTAGAGGAGTGGAATAATATTCCACAAGAATTGTTTGCTGTTCAGATTCAATCAATGCCGATGAGATGTCAAACCTTTATTACCCTTCGTGGAGATCATAGACATTATTAACAATTAATTTTCAGTCATTTTATCAATAAAACTTCTTATAAGTCTCATAATTGTGTATTCATTTAATTATATTTATTCAGTCTAGTGCCTTAGTAGATTTATAATGTGCGCAAACAAGTTCAAACGTATCAATGCGTTCGGCTTCTTATTCAAAAGCGTTGTATCATAGTTAAATATAAAAATATTTGCGAGGTGCTACGTTCTTTACTTATTTATTCTATTACCACTTTTCCAAATATCCCCTAATTGTTTTGAGCAGTGTATTTGTCATACATGTAGATTCTGAATAATATTTTCACAATAATATTATCTTTTTTTTTATTTCCGAAAGTAAGAATTTTACATTTAAGTCAATTAAAACGTTCAGGGTGTAAGCTGTATTACATTAAAAAAAATAATTAATTGGAATAGAAAATAACGAGTTAAAATTCAAAAGTGTGCGCATACTGTATCGTGTCGCCTCAACTGGGAATAAAACTGGAATAAAACTGAAACTTCTCGCTCATTATGATAATGTCGTCCGGATAAGCGAGGCAATTTGTATCTGGGCGCTGCGAGCTTAATCCTGAGCTTTCGGCTTGTTCGCACGCCGCCAGCAATCTTCGAATTTATTAGATCTACGCTGATAAAGAACGTAATGATAATAAAATTGCTAGATAAAGGTTCCTCAGTCAGACGTATCTCCCGTAATTAGATAAGATATTTTAGGAGAAAATTTAAAGGAAAGCGTTGAAATTTGGTATTCAATACCTATTCTTTCTCGAGGAGATTGAGTAGAGTTGATAAGGATCTTGTGATTAGAGACATACGTTTTTAGAACTATGTGATGATGACGAAAAGGAATTTAAAATTGTTCCAAACTGCAACTTATAAATGTAAAACGATTATTATTGGAATTTAAACAAAAGAACTAAACTAAAATAATATGGGGATTTGTGGAAATATCACCGCAGGCGTTGACGAAGCAAAATTCTTCCGCTGTATAATAATTCACAATAACGATATTCATTTCACATGAATTGCTAAATTTACTATTTGTAAGCAAACGCCTTTTTAGAATATTATTTACAGATAATAAATAATGAAGTGTGACAAGAATAAATAAAATGGCAACAACGAATAACATAATTTTGTGTTCTACACAAAGACATGTTCGACTATGTGTGATACTAAATTCGAAACTTAATAGACGACTGAGAAAAACATTTTCGTTTTATTTTCGTGATTTATCCTCTTAGATGTATAAACGACAGCGAAATCTCCAAGCCCGAGCAACTTTATGCGAAACTGTTATATATATATATATGGAGAATATAAGTGAAACTTGCAGACTTCTCGAAGCGTTTTGTTCAGTTCCCTTTATATTCCGTCTGTTCGCTCTCAACCTACCTGAGTTCGGTCGAGTTGCCGGAGAGCATTTCCTGTGCCTGGCGTGTAGATATCGCGTGCGCAGGAAGCGACTTCCATAAACTGAAAACGCTCAAGTCCTACCAAATCCACGGCGCTCCTCTAAAATCCCTCCTTTTGCATTCAGCCGTCGTATAAACGTCCCTTCTCACTTTCGGACTTATCGTTCGCTACTACCCTGCGGCTCTACCCACCTCTGGCGCACACCACCCACACCAGTGACTCTTAAACCACCCGAGGGAATACGATTAAATAGGGACATCGTTTAACTTTCCATACAGAGTTTCGGATATAATATGTATGTATGGATATGTGTCAAGTAGGGAACATATCTAATAGTAAAGTAATCTAGTGATATATGGTTAAAAAAACATTTCTGTACATCTTTATCTAAACATATTTTTAAAGTGAAATGATCATTCTAAACATATAACAAACTATTGACATAAATTACAGAACAAGTTTATTCATATTTAACAATACTAGATATTTGTTCCTGGACTTTTTTTACTTCTTCGTACGTTAATAAAATACAGGTTTAAATACAGTCATTTTTATTGAATAGGGATGATATGATTTTGAAGTGACATTTCGGCTATTTGTACTATGTCATGATCTGTCATTTGTTTTTCATTGTATTCAGTAGTGTTTACAATTTCATCATGGAGAGATGCACGCAAGAACAACGTTTACAAATTATTCAGTTTTATTATCAAAATAATCGTTCTCCAATTGCAACTTTTCGTGCGCTTTTGCCATTTTATTGTCGTAATAATTGTCCAAGTGTGCTCGCTATTCGTCGAATTGTTAAAAATTTTGAGGTTACATTTTCTTTACATAAATTTCAAGTGCCAATAAGACAAAGAACCGCTCGAAGTAATGCAGATATTGCTGCCGTGCAGGCAAGTGTTACTGAAGACCGTAATTTGTCGATTCCAAGACGTTCTCAACAATTGCGACTGTCTCAAACCACAACCTGGCGGATTTTGAGAAAGGATTTTGGTTTGCATTCCTATAAAATTGTTCTCATTCAAGAACTGAAGCCATTGGACCACCGTAAACGTCGTGAATTTGCTGATTTTGCCTTGGAACAACTTGAAAACGATAACGATTTTTTTAAGAAAGTCATCTTCTCTGATGAGGCTCACTTTCATCCGGATGGTGTGGTAAATAAACAAAACTGTCGATTCTGGTGCGAAGAAAATCCACAAATTATTTATGAAAAACCATTACATTCACCTAAATTGACAGTTTGGTGTGGTTCTTGGTATGGTGGAATCATCGGTCCGTACTTCTTTCAAAATGAAGCTGGTAATACCGTTACTGTCAATGGAGAGCGGTATAGATTGATGATAACCAACTTTTTATGGCCGACATTGGAAGAAGTTGATCTTGACACCATTTAGTTTCATCAAGACGGGGCTACGTGCCACACAGCAAATGCAACAATAGAATTATTGCGAGAACAGTTTGGAGATTCGATTATTTCAAGATATTGAATGGCCTCCAAGAAGTTGTGATTTAACACCATTAGACTATTTCTTGTGGGGTTATTTGAAGTAATTGGTCTATCGAAATAATCCAGACTCTCTTCAAGCTTTACAAGTCAATATTGAACGTGACATACGACTAGATTTAGTGGAAAAAGTGCTCGAAAATTTGGTTCATCGAATTCGTTCCTGCAGAAGAAGTTGTGGAGGCCATTTGAATGACGTTTTATTTAAAACTTAATTGTATCGATTGTACTTCACATTAAAGAAAAATCTTTGGATTTTCTTAACAATAAGTGTGTTTTTTTTTAAAGAAATATATCACTCTTATTGGAAAACCCTGTACATTTAAATATGTGATACTGGTCTTGAAGTATGTTATTTGATTGAATTCTTGCTAGATGTTTGTTCTATTGTAAACATTTACCCACCAGGTAAATTTTGGGGTGTCTGAGCAGGTAGTGTTAAAATCAAAACTAATTTATGAAAATCCTTGAATGTGAATGATTTGCATACGGAGAAAGGATCAATAAACATAATTAAATAGATCTTCAAATGTAAATGGAAATCTCATAATATGCCTTTACGGATAACTGAACTAATTGCGACTTGGTAAATATAATATCAATGAGAACGGCATGCAAATATATACCGTTTTGTATCTATAACAATGACAAGGATTAATTAAGAGTTCAAGTAATTTGGAAATTCCAGTAACTTTCATTATATTTTCTATTGATTATAACAGAATGGAATTAACACGCAAAAATTTTCAAACCCTGATTTTCTGCGATTTCAAAGACGGTCTCACTCGACAAGAGTGTTCGCAAAAAATTAAACGATTGTTTGGCGATGAAGCGCCATTCTTGGCGACTATTGAACAGTGGTACGAGTTCTAACGTGCACATGTTTCGCTCAAAGACGAGCACCGTGAGTAATGGCCTGTCATTGCAGTCACTCCAGAAAACATCAATGCTGACATACTAAAAACAGACAACAACTGCACATACAAATATTTGAGTTTCATTAGGCACAGGTATGACTCTAATCAGAACTGTCCTGCATGATCGTTTCGCCGTCAGAAAGCTTTGCTCTCAATGGATACCACACAATTGAACGGAAGCTCAAAAAAGCGCGTCTGGATTGATGCAAAAAATTCTTAAAAAATTCAACCGAGGTCGAGCAAAATCAGTTTACGACATCATTACAGGTGACGAAAGTTCGATCTATTGTTACAAGCCAGAAAATAAGCAACAATCGCCTCAATGGGTCTTCAAAGATGAGAAGAAACCCATGTTAGTGAGATGCGGGCGCAGAAAATAGTGCCTTCTTTATTCGAACGCACCGGTCGTCTTGCTACTATTCCGCTGGACGATCGTCACACAGTCAATGTTGAATGGCAGACAACCATTTGTTTGACAACTGTGTTGCAAAAAGTGCGCGAGAGACCAGGAGAACGTATCATTATGCATCAAGACAATGCGCCATCACGCAAGGCATCTTAAACATCAAAGCTTTTAACAGAATTGATGACTCATTCGCCTTATAGTTCCGACCTGGCACTTTGTGATTTCCTCGAAAGCGACTGTGGAAGCCTACGAAAAGTTCATATCTTAGGTGCCTGAAAAACAATAGGCTCAATGTTTTGAGAACTGGTTCCATCGAATGTAGAGGTGCATATATCATAAACGCGAATATTTTGAAAAACAATACAAAAATCGGTTAAAACAATTGATTTTTTATGTATCGTCCCTAAAATATTTAAAGCAACCTACGTATGAGTGAAATTTGTTAGAAAAAAAACAGGGAAAAAAACAGGGCTAAATAAAAAACTGTCCAATAAATGAGTAATCTAATAACAAAACTGATACAAGAATTGAAAAATTGGTATAGGTAAAACTCTATAGGAGGTAGAAACACCAGCAAGAGGCCAGATTGACCAAGATTTTTGGGACAACAAACGAAAAGTTTTTAGTTTATCGTAAATAGTAAAATAAATTCTATAAATTAAAATGGTTGTATAAGAAAGTTTCGAATAAGGAACCAAAATCTTGAGAAAAAGCAGTAAAAGAGACTTTTATCTATCTTTACATTCGTAAAACAAGATATATGTATCCACATATTACAGAAAAAAAGAAAATTAAAAAGTGAAACTGTAATATATTTAGAAAAGAATATAGACATTTACGCATTAAAGAAGCTGCCAAATGGTAAGCTTTCTTTTCACCACGCCGAAAGATAAAAGGGCAGGTATTTTATGCAAACAAACAAAGTTTGCTTAAAACTTTAGCGATCGCATTATAAGTTTTTACTGAATTTTAAACATGCGGGAGAATAATTGATTTTATAATCATATTATATTTATAATTTTTATATATAGTACTTAACGTATAGGAGATTTGACCACTTAACATTAAAAGGCTGGAGCTGTGATGTTATATTCGTGGTACAGATTCAATAATTCGATGCTCTATGTTTCAACTTGCTTGATATTGTAAATCTTTCTATTCATACTCTGGAGTAATAAAATGTTATTGTTAGAATTATATTTATGACTCTGTACAAGTTATGTAGTATTTATGATCATTTAATTATACATTTGCTTTAGCCTTTAATAAATAATTATACAGACAAAATTTTTATTTTGTTATTTCAAATTTTCCTTACAATTATAGTACTGTATGCGTTAAACTTAGAGGCACTACAAGCTAGGCTGTGTTATTTACAAAAATTACAAAGTTGCACAATCTTAACTGGAAATATGTCAATTTTCAACACATCTGAAATATAAAATATCCTTAGTGTTCTTATCGCTGCCATGTTCTAATCGTAACGTGTACGACGTTTGTTAAATGTGTTTGTAAAAATAGGCAGCTGCATTTCTCTGATGCAGGTTATAATATTTTTAAAACGCATACCTCAAGCATGAGCATCAGGCGGAGTAAATTCAGATAAATAAGCAGGATTTCGTACTACTAAAAATTACACAATTTCCAAAATTTTCATGAAGTACCACATCATAACCGAACTGCGGGTTTTCAAATAAATATTAGATCTGTTCCATAATACGATTTATAGCGTGTTAAAGGACTCGAAGTTACACTGCCTGGTGGCTTAATTGGTAAAGCATGTCGTTAGAAAACGGCAGATAGAGGTTCGAGTCCTTTTCCAGCGCAGAAATTTTTAATTAATTTCTGTGTATTTAATTAACGATGGAGTAGCAGAAAATAATATAATTTTCATTTAGTAAAATGTTTTTAACGTGGTGGAATCTATCTGGGATAGTGTTCAAATTTGTTCTTTATATTATTACGTCTGATCGCTAACGTGTCTTTCGGTTGATAAATCCATACTGAAAAATATAAATCATATATTCAAGAGAAACATTGGATCATTGCAAACCATTACTAACATTGACGAATAATATACAACTCTCGTAAATTTTTTTGCATTTTTCAAGCGTCGTTCGATTTGTATTTGAGAAGAACGCTGTTCTGGAAGACATTTGATTAAAATTAAATTTCGAAGACGTTCGTCATAGACTTCTGTTTGGAAATCATAAGACCTATTCGAAGAGATTTCCATTCGTATTAGTAACCACAATTGGACGACCAGCACAGCCTTCATCTTGTCTTAGAGCGCTACCTATGTATCTAAACTTTTCAATGACTTTTAACAAATTGTGGTTGGTTGTTGATGGCTTACGAAATTTTTCTGCAAATTAATTAAAAACCTCTAACAGACTATGTCTATTCGATCGCCGTATGAGCACTAATAATGTTTAAATATAAAAAAAATGTTGATATTACATTCGAATAAACTTATTCTTGGCTTCACTTGATGAGTCTATATTTCAAGGCTTCTAAGCTTCGATATCCATTTCTTTAGAGCATATTATTCTTAATATATAGCAGATTTTATCTTTGCGACATAACATTCTTAATACCAAATAAATTCACTCTATTTTCCATTCTGTGTAATATTGCTATCTACTATTGCTCTGAAGTTGTAGAAATTGTAGAATTATTTGTAGAATTGTACAAATAATCAGTTTATGTTTACTACGCGTTTATCACATGCGCTATCCCAACACTTAATTATATTAACGCAATTGCATATTGTTTGATTTCCTTAGCCTTATTTCGCTTATAATGAATAGTTAGATACTTATGCAAGTTTTGTAGATGTAAAACTTTAAATGTATTAGTCCAAGCCTTTCTTTTTGGTATTGTGGTTATTAACACCGCTCTTTTTCATTAAGAACCTGATAATCATTATTACTTCTTAAACAATTCCCATAAAAGGTTTGACAATAGCCCTTTTTGAGTTCAAGAGGAAGTCCGTTATTGTTTGAGAATTTTTCGCAAGAAATATTGGCAAGACTGCAGGTCAACATTGTCTACACTGCTGACATCACGAAATGGCTTTATTCACTTGGATGCTTCCATTCAGAGCTTTCACGCTTGGCCTCTGGATCATATTGAAAACACTACGTGTCGTCTCCAGTTATAATGTTGTTGAATTTGAAGCAGTTTTTGATCTTGTGTGGTACAAACCTTGCACAAATCTTTTTCAGTCCCAAATGGTGTGTCAGAATGCGATGAATTGAATCTTTGGAAATATTTAATTCCATTCTCACGTATCACAACGAGGATTTCAATTCATTTCTGATGAATTCACGCACAAATTCGATGTTACTTTCCATAACCACTTTTTTGCGCCAGGATGTTCGCCGTCATTTATATCCATACGACCGCCTTTAAATCGTTTATACCACTCAAACATACTCGTACGTGATAAGCACGCATCACCATACACTTGTTTAAGTAAATTAAACATTTCAGTAAACGATTTATCGAGTTTAAAACAGAACTTGATATTCGCTCTTTGTTTAAAATCATTTTTTGACCAATGTGAAATACACACGGTTTCTTCATGCGCAATTTCTCTGCTTGCAATGATGCAAATGTCATTTCGACATAGCATTGGTGAAAGATCTACCTTACCGACGCAATTTTTTTTAATAGATGGCGACACTAAGAATTATAATTTCAAAAAACGAACTATGTATTGTTAGAAAAATTAAGTATGTTCATGTTGCTACGTTTTATTCGACAATAATAGCAACATGTTCTTTCAAATTTCTTTGTTATAACTTTTACTTAAAGAGAAGAGGATTATATAGATGTTGGCAATTATGCCAGAAAGATTCGGCAACGGTCCAGACGACCATAGTTCACCCGATTACATTAAAGCAATTTTACGATGTTCTCTTGTTTTTCGCATTGTTTTCTTATTTTCCGGACGGCTTTTGTTCTGTGTCCGTGCACTAATGAGCCTCTTTTGCATAGTTTATATCCGGGTCTGTTTTGTTTCTGTAATTCCCCGTGTTTACCCTTACTACTGTTCATTCCGAGAGTAATGGAATATCCGTATAATAAAATGTGCTGCCATTGCGTCCGTTCTATTTCTTTTCCTTAATTAAGTTTTCGTTCGTGGTGTTTTCGAGTTTTTATCTTCGTTTTAAATTGGACGAGTCGCAGGAATGGTATAGCGTTCGTCTCGAGATAAAGGCGAGTCTCTATTGTTGGAGACGAAGCGTGCAACAATGAAACAAATCCATTTCAAGCTGATATGTGTTGGCTTTTGTTTTTAATGAACGTTTCGTTCTGACATGAATTTTTACATTAAAATACCGCCCACGTTAACCATTGGTAAATCGAATTTATACGATTTGACACCATAAAAACCATTATTGTAAAATCAACTTCAATAAAACAATACTTACAGCGTATAATTTTTCTCGCGAATTATTTTAAAAATATCTTACTTAGCGAATTAATCTTTTATTGGCAGGAAATCGTGTATTGTCAGTATTTTAAAAATTCTTAACAAATTAACAAAGGCTTTGTTGGGATTATGCATTTACAAATAAAAAGTAAGCGTAATGGTGAGAGTATTAACTGCCACCTAAATGAACCAGAAATAAAAGAAAATTACTAAAACAAAATTATGGCACTTAGTGCACATTTTTGGACGATATATGGCAAACGTTATTAAATTAATAATTAACTCTTTTTTGTCAAACGCTTTGATAAATGCTTCGGTTTAAATAAAATATTTTCGGGAGTGCCACAAGTAGTGTATTGGGACCTATATTGTATTTAATATTACAGCAGACATTTCTACATCACAATTGACTACAATAGATAAATTGCGACGTCTCATATTGATCCTGAATGCAGTGTGAAATTTATAAAAACATTAAACAATGTTTAGCAATAGTTAAAAATATGTATACTGAAAGCTAATTCAAACATACTGCACATTACGTTTTCAAAGAGAAAGGCAGAAAGGAAAACTATCCTTCTATGGTACTCAACGAGCAGTGTCTGGAGTATTTCGATAGAGCAAACTCAGAATGTATTTAGACATCTTGCTAAACTGGCAGAAACACAACTTGATTTGCAATGCAAGAAGTTGTACTAACTGGTAAGAGTAAATTCAGTAATGAACAACAAATTATCGCTTTACAAATCTATATGGAATTGAACTCTGGATCTTTACAAATAATTCTAATATTGAAGTCGTAGTAATTCAGAATGATCTCAAAGTGCCAACAGTGAAAAAAGAAATTTAAAAATTCAATGAAGAATGTAGTGTTAAAATGAAAGTGCATCCTTAACTTGCTAGCAGATTAAAGGATGAAAAAGTAGCGACAAGACGCCTTAAGTACTTTAAACCTATAGGCTTTCTAAATATTTTTAATTAGTATACCTTACAGATTGTTAGTTATTTATATTTACAATTTGTTTCCAAATAACATTAGTTAGATTACGTGGGATTTACTCATTGGAATATTTCCATGCATATCAGCTAATAGTTCTTAAAGAGTATCTATTGGCTTTTATGAAAAGAGGTATACTGTATTGCAAGAGGATTAAATAAAAAAAATTCTGAAACAGCGAACAACAGCCTTACTGTCTTTTGTTAATTCTCTAACATCGCAGAATTTAATGTCTTTAAAGCATCATCAGACTTTCGAGGAAAGGATATAAACATAAGAAACGTGATCTAAACGATTGTGTGCATGATGTGCACATACTTTTCTTTAACTCCAATACTGCAACAATCTATCCTTATTGGTAATTATAACTTGAAAATAAATTAATTTGTTGCAACCGCAAAAGAGGATCTGTGAGCATACTATATTAATAGTTAATTAATATTATTATATTAATAATTAATTAATAAGAGTGCTAAATCCGATTTGATATAACTGAATAAGATAATATTTTTATGTTTACATAAATCTGTTTGCAATTATTAGAGATATAATAAGCATCAAGGATAATATCTTATTCTGAAATCTTTGCAGTACGTCAATACTATCAATGGACGCCGTAACCCATAATTAGCCGTCATACGTCCAAATTGGTCCAAATGGCGTTGTATACTAGCAATTTTTTTTAGAGACAGCTACAAGTTCTTTCCGATAATTTAATTTTATGGTTCAGCTTTGACTCTAATTGTTTACTCCTGGGAAAATATGTTGCCGTCACATGTACCTCATGTACGTACATTAAGTGTTAATGGCTTGTTTAAAATAGATGTGTTACAATTATTAATTTGTACAGAAGTTTGCTTGTACATCTTGAATGTAACATGTATGGACTTAGACTCATTAGCTTTCATACACCATTTCTTCAATCAATCCTGAATTTTATAAAAATTCTTTAGCAAAAATTTGGATTTTGTTAAAATAGTTGATAAACAATTCTTTCGTAATCAATTGTCCACAATGTTATACTATCACGATATTGAGAGTCCTTTGCTGTATGTTATCGTTTTACAGAGTTCGGCGGCCCCCAATTCAAGATGATTTAGTATCAGTTGCCATCATTTTCGGACACATTTTCGATCCATTGAGAGTTTTGACGCTAGGAACTCATTGGTGTTCATTTCTAAATACTTTCAAATTATTCTTCTTTTGTAAAACACACTGATTTGGATTAATGATAGACGAAAAGCATATGTTTTATTGTTGTTTGCGGAGTTCGCAAAGTTGTCTATTATTAATATTCTTATATTAGTAAAGTTGCTGATCTAGCGAACCTGTATCATACTTGAACGTACAGACATTAATTTTTAGCTTCATTCTTGATTCTGCAGTTACATATGGTCTATTTATACAAAATTATTGATCAGCTGAACGAATTAAAAACCATTAGGAGCATGCGCAATTTTTATGATAAATTTACTTTAGGTTAAATGTTAGCCAAGCTACTTACGTATTTTATTTTTGCCAATTTTAGATCAAATCGTATTAATCACTTAAGGTTGATATGTAACCCTTTTTCACATTAATTTTGGTATTCTGCATACGTATTTCGAGGACTAAGTTGTCATCGCACCAGGAGGACAAAATTCACACGAAGCGAATTCCGTACACGGTCTGTATACGGTCGAAAAACGCACACCTACAGAGTGTGCGTTTTGGTTTTTGACGCTACAGATCATGTACGGTATTTGTTTCGTGCGGATTTTGCCGTAGTTTACAGATGCGATACTATTTAATTATATGCTGATTATGACAACTTAGTTGTCAAAATACGTAAACGGAATATAAAAATTAATATGGAAAGTGGTTATATATCAACCTTAAGTTAATTAACCAAAACCTCCATCAAATTTACCTCCAAATCGAATTAATTCTTTCATGTTCACTATTTTAAGCTTGTAGTTGTTTTAAAAACTAGTTCATAATAATGATAATAATCCATACCTTTACATTCCAACAGCTAAATGCCAATTATATATCATGAGTTATTATCGATATTATTACACCACGAGCACGGGCTCGTGATGTCTGTAGAACCAATAGAATTGCTTTATAGAAGTCATCGCCTTAGTTTGATAAAGTGCTGTTATTGGGAATTCAAATTTAACTTCTTTGTACCAACGTTAATGATAAAATTATTTAAATTGCAAGCTCGTACGTTTAAACTCATCTTTATAAGAATCACATTTCTATAATACCATTTATCGCAATTGCGAATATTACTACAGGTTATTTAACGGCAGTTTATTGGAAATTGTCTTCATCGCTGATTGCTGCTAATCCTCATTTGATGCATGCAGCTAGCATATTCGAGGATTTTTTAAAAAAATTTGAATACAGCAAATTGTTCATTATAGCAAACGTCTTGGATCGACCCCAAAACATTTTAACCAATGAACCAATAACTACCTGTAGACAATCCGATTGGTGAAAGATTCATTATAAAGACTCAATATAATTATGTTATTGCTATTATTCTCAATCATTTCAAGGTTTCTATCTCCAAAAGGTATCTGGATCTCTAATTTTAATTCATGTTTTGAGTATCTCTTTCTTTTTATGTGTTTTTATGTCTTATACTATAGTGCCTGTTTCTATTAACTTAATTTCTTTTCCTTGAAAACATATTTTCCAATCACCCACTTTTCTTAAAGTTCTTTATTACTCTCTCCATATTTCTCGCCATCCCCTGCGTATTTTCGGCTTTTATTTAATCCTACTACTGTTGTGTTTTCTTACATATTCCATATCTCCCTCATTTATTTTCAACGCGTTTTATACTGTACAAGTTAATAAAAAAGTAACGTTCGAAAGAATATCTTTCAAACACACACATATATTAATGAACACGATATTCTAATAATTTTAAATAAATTCATATTTTTATTATGAACACCAGGCAAGGATATCCGATTCTCGTAAGTCATAACCCGAACCTACTACCAAATTCTTGAAACACCGATAATACAGGAAACTATATTCACACCGTGATCCACCTTAAATCCTCAGAAACAAAGGAACTCTCCACTCGGTTTACCGGGAAATATTTAATCTTTTGCGGTGTCTAGTTGTGACATCCAATTACACACCCTTGTCCCGGACAACGAGCGAATGCCATTTTGCCCTCATTCGCCGACATCATTTACTTCGGAACGTATGTAGACTTACGGTTTAATGCCAACCCTTTTGCTCTGTGTACTAATGTCAAGCGATGGTATAAAGAAGACTCCATTGTTTTCTCAGCCCATTCCTCCCAGTAGGGCAATCTCTTTCCTTGATTCTTCCGATCCTTGCCGTAATAAAATACACGCGCTTACTTGCAGACGGTTTTACATTTCATTAAACATTAGTGTAGTAGATGCGCTCCAGCATACACATATAATAGAACTTTGGTAAAGATAGCTTGGCTATTGTTTATTCCCCTGCTGATAGTAACCGTCCCATAGCGAGTTTTCTTTATTTTTCAGAGTGAATTTTGCACAATAAACCAAAAGGTTTTCATTCCGTTGATCGAAGATAACTATTAGATGCAGATTTTTCCTGTAAATCGGGTATACCACAGATTAAGAAAAAAGTTTTCACGTTAATTAGTTAAAACTAAAATTAATAAATTAAATACGAAAAGGTTACTTATAGACACTACATACAGAATTGAATTCATTTGCAAAAATTAAATCAATATATTTAATTTCATTGTGATATACATACGTTAAAATTAATATTATTTTCGCATATATATATATATATATATATATATATTTCATTTTTGTTCGCATGTACAAGGTATTTTAAATAGAGGGACACGATTCAAATGCTGTATAGTTTTTGAAACTTTAAGGTATACATATACATTAAATTTTATAAATGTTCAATGTCTTAACTAAACCTGTCGCCCTTATCACCACGAATAACATCTAGACGGTAGCTGAATTCATCTCATGATGGAAAATGTGTTACGTCACTGAGTTCACCGCAGCTGTGATACACTCATTCAAATTTGTGGGAATAAGTAGGTTAAGTTAAACTTACGACGAAATGCTGTACCCCAGTCGAGATCCACTTTTACTCAATACACAAATGCAAAAAATCTTGTGTTGCCTAGTAGCCATCGTACAACGGTGTTACTCAAAATCTTACAGCATCGTCTTTTAAATGTAATTCAGAGAATTGAAATATAGCATAAAGTGTAACGTATTGAAAGTATGTCCATCTTTTTGAATCATACTGTATATTGGAGCTTCATTTCTGTGCTACTCTCCTGTTTCATTGACGAAAACATAATTTTGTAAAAATATGAATTAGATGTTGCCAAATTGACCACTTTCTCGGTTAAAAGTTTACCGATTTCTATCTCTTTCTCTCTTTTAGTAGCTTCTCTACTTATTTCTAGCCATTCTTTCGAAATATACTTTGAATCCGTTCTTGTATGTATCCTCCGTAAGCGCCAATTAACCAGTTTTTTCTTTATACCACTCCTTTACTATCTATCCAAATTTATTCCTGTTCGTCCAACATAGCTCTTTCCATCGCTCTCTTTAATTTGTTGACTCCTTATCTCTTCGTTTAAAGTAATTGATATTCTTTTAAGAGAACATTATATATATTGTCCTGACATAATAGTACATACCGATTTGGAAGAGTTCTTTTATGAAGTCTTTCAAATAATATTTAGTACAACTATTTGTTTGCAATCAACTCGAATTCTAGACACTTATCGAATGATAGACTATGTGATATGATTTAAATAACCAAACAAGCCTTAAATACCGAAGGGTTATTAAGTCTCTTTAGATTTAATGTAGGTCAGAAGTTTATGGGTTTTATAAAGGAACCTTTACAATTCATTTACAGATATATAATACAATAATAATATTAATATTAATGGAAATATATAATATTAATATATATATATATATATATATATATATATATATAATATAAATAAACAAAAAAAAAATTTTATTATCTAAAATAGTTTTATCGTTTTACAAAACCTTCTCCTTGAAAATCAATGCACTTTTGCATTCGTTTAAACCAATCCGAAAAGCATTGCTGCCACTGTGAACGTGGGATCTCCAAAATATGAGTGTTGAATGCCTCAACTGTCTCCGGCGTAGAAAACCGTTGACCACGAAGTTTATTCTTCATGTGTGGGAACAAAAAGAAATCACAGGATGCTAGATCAGGGCAACTCAATGTTTTGGCCGGTCAAATATTCAATTGTTTGAACCGACCTGTGAGAGCTCGCATCGTCATGGCGGAGAATGATCTGTCGTTTTCGGTTTGTTTTCCTTATTTCTTCAAAAACTTTTGGCAAACAAATAGTTGTGTATCATTCGGAATTGATCGTTCTACAACTATCTCAAAGCACGGTTGCAACGTGACCGGTTTTTCCGAAAAAACAGGCGACCATTTGTTTTGACGTGCTTCGAGAGCGAACAACTTTTGCTGGTTTTGGCTAATCTTGGAATACCCACACAGTCGACTGCTGTTTACTATCGGGCTCATAGGTATAGATCGCCTGTGACGACTTTATAAATGTTTTTTGAAACACCGTCATTGTATTTCTTGTGCATTTCTTGACACCTATCGAAGCGAGGCTTTTTTTGTGCGGTTGTCAAATTATGTAGTACCCAACGTGAACATAGCTTCTTAACAGCTAAATGTTCATGCAGGATCTTATGCACACTGGTGTTACTAATACATAGAGATGCCTCGATCTCACGGTATGTCACATGACGGTCTTACATTATCAAGTCAGACACTGCATTAATGTTTTTCCACACAACATTTGTGAGACGACCTTCACGAAATTCATCGTCCAAAGAACGCCGTCCAAGTTTGAATTCATTATACCAACGATATACTGTAGTTTTCTGTGGTGTTTCATCATCATATAAAGAATTCAGCTCGTCGATGTATTCTTGTTGAGATAAACCACGCCAAAAGTTGCGAAAAATAATTGCACGAAAATGTTCGCGACATAAAAGTTACTGTCAACAATAGAAATAGGGACCGGATAATAAAACTGTCAAGGTAAATATATTGTCAAAAATGACAAAGTTCACGATGCAATTATCAGATTGGAGGCAACACTAACAGTGTTGCCAATTCCCGAAATATAAACGGCCACCCACGTATCTATAAATGATTTTTAGAATTTCACAATTTATTTTGAAACAAATGAAAATATGTATATTTAAGTGGTTCTGTCAATTTATATTCGTAATTTGATACCCTTTCATATGGCGCAAAATTTAATTTATTTGAAAATCTACTCTGTTAGTCAGTACTATATTATTTCTGTTTAAAGTATCACAGATTATTGACACCAGTTTCAGTAAAAATGTTGAAATTTATTCTGCCTTATAAGAAGTAATTTAAAAAACTTTATCAATAAATTAGTTTCTATTATGAGTCGCTAAAGGTGTATAAGTACATGTCAACAGGTACTGCTACGTGATTTATTTCTAACATATTTTTAACAACTCTGAATATCTTTCCAAAATAAAAATAAACATTAAGTTCTTTTGAAGAAACTTTAGTAAGTTCCACTTTAATACATTTGCCTTCTGTTATCTACAAAATAATGGCTGTTATCTTAGGAAACATTTCTTTGGAAAAAAATAATCATGATACCCCATTTAATTTACGTATCCATTAAGCGTACATTCTAATCCTCAAAACGAATTATGTAAATCACAGTCAAAGTGAGGCCCATGCTCCTCCACTCAAGACCCGATTAGCATAACAAGACAACTTCTTTCTCTCGTTCAGATGTAAAATGTCTCGCCTCACTGTCTCATAAAAATGGCTAATTAATACGCTGGCTTTTAAGAGGCCGCGTCTTCTAATTTTAGACTATCATCAGCGTTTAACAATAACGTTACACATGTTGCTTTTTAAGACTAACAGCGATAGTATCTAATAACTGCAACAATGAATTTACTATAAGCTTGGAGGTAGATCAAAAGCGCCGCTGAACAAGACGTCATATAACGTCATGATGATTTGAAAAACGGCTTGAGATGAAGAACAAATAGACCGGTTTTAATTTTTTATAAGAATGTTTGATTTACTAACATTGTTTGCTACACATGTTTCTAATTATTATAACATATTTCTCTTTGCTAGTTAATTTAAAATACTGTATTGACAGATAAGAATGGCAACGAATATTAATCAATCATTTAATTAACGTAGAGGAATTTCAATACTTTTAAAGTAACCGTTGACATAAATATTTATTAAGTACTGCATAACTTCTGCATACAAAATGTGTACCCGGATTTTAATAACTAAAGCTGCCCATATTTCCACCCATAGCATTAGTAAGATCTGTAAACAGAATATTTTATATCCGTTTAAATGTTTATTATATTATACGTATTAAGTATTACATATTACATAAGAGAGGTAGTAATGTTTCTTTCTTTTTGATATTTTACAAATTTCGACAAACTGTTATAATTATAAATAATTCATGATCGACTGCATTACAATATATAATCTTAAATAACTGTACTATTATCGCGCTCTGTAGAGTTCTCCTGTCCTTATTCAAAGACGTGATGAAAGCCATTTATTGCGCGCTTCCCCAAAATTCATTTCTAAACTTCCACTTGTTCCCACTATCACTATCATTATATATCCGTAGATCAGAAATTTTTATATAAACAAATAGCGAGACCAAATTTGTTCAGATGTATATTATTAATACGATATATTCGAAAAATTATACTTTTGTCCCTAATATAACATATATAGCCGTACAGAACAGAAACAGGAAATTTATGTATACAGTTTTAATAGGTTGATTCCAATCTATTATAATTTCACTAGGCTAGCCGTTTATATTTAGGGAACTGGCAACACTGTTTGTGTTGCCTCCGATCTGATGATTTCATCGTAAAGTTTGTCATTTTTGACAATATATTTACCTTGACAGTTTTATTATCCAGTCGCTATTTCTATTGTTGACAGTAACTTGAAAATTTTATGTCAGCGAAAAAATGGAATTAACTCGCGAACATTTTCGTGTAATTATTTTTCATAACTTTCGGCGTGGATTATCTCGACAAGAATACATCGACGAGCTGAATTTTTTATATGATGACGAAACACCGTCAAAAACTACAGTATATCGTTGGTATAGTGAACTCAAACTTGGACGGCGTTCTTTGGACGATGAATTTCGTGAAGGTCGTCACACAAATGTTGTGTCGGAAAACATTAATGCAGTGTCTGAATTGATAATGCAAGACCGTTATGTGACATACCGTGAGATCGAGGTATCTCTAGGTATTAGTAACGTCAGCGTGCATAAGATCCTGCATGAACATTTAACCGTTAAGAAGCTATGTTCACGTCGTGTACCACATAATTTGACAACCGCTCAAAAAAGGACTGGTGCCAAGAAATGCACAAAAAATACAATGGCGGTGATTCAAGCATTTATAAAGTTCATCAATAAGGTTGATATATAACCCCTTTTCCACAATTAACTATTTGTAAATTCTGTATACGCACAGGCTCCATCAAATTCAACTATTTATAAAGTTGTCACATGTGATGAATCTTGCATCTATACGTATGAGCCCGATAGTATTCCAAGATGAGCCAGAACCAACAAAAGTTGTTCGCGCTCGAAGCACATCAAAACAAATGGTCGCCTGTTTTTCGGAAAAACCGGTCACGTTGCAACCGTGCCTTTAGAGAGTTTGCCAAAAGTTTTTGAAGAAATATGGAAAACAAACCGAAGACGACAGACTATTCTGCATCATAACAATGAGAGCTCTCACAGGTCGGTTCAAATAATTGAATATTTGACCGGGCAAAACATTGAGTTGATGAGTCATCCGCCGTACAGCCCTGATCTAGCACCGTATGATTTCTTTTTGTTCCCTCACGTGAAGAATAAACTTCGTGGTCAACGGTTTTCTACGCCGGAAGAGGCAGTTGAAGCATTCAAAACTCATATTTTGGAAATAGCGCCTACACAGTGGCAGCAATGCTTTTCGTATTGGTTTAAACGAATGCAAAAGTGCATTGATTTTCAAGGAGAAAAGCAATAAAACCATTTTCGATAATAAAAAAATTTTTTTGTTTGCTATTCCCGTAATATAAACGGCTACGAACGTATAAATAATATACCAATATTGGCGAATTGGAAAGTAGACGTATTTATTAATTGTGTGATGCGAAAGAATCACATAAGTCGATGCTATTGAAATACATTGTATACTAACCTATTTAAAATACTTCAGCTCAAGAAAGAAACCAATTCGCTGAAAGCGCCAAAGAAAACATAGTTCCGCTGACTACCAGCCCAGTATACAACTTCAAATAAATGTAGGTGTTTGTTTGGATTAATTAATATGGAAAGTTTCGTATTTTATTAAATAACAAACTTGAATTATTAATATTGTAGTCTACTTATGTACGAGCAAATAATTTTCAAAAAATTACTTCGTATTTGTTTTCGCTAGAATCATAACCAATTTTTTTTCTTGAAGTTCTTCGAAAAAACATTCCAGACTTTATAATTGCATAAACAATTATACGACTATCACAACTTCGCCACTAATTTATGTATGCTCAAATAAATAAAAAGCAGAAGTGCATTTTAGTATAAACGATATCTAACAGAACACCACCCATGGCGCCTGCTCTCGAGTACTCATCAGTGCCTTTCATCTCCGATCTAACGTTTACATATTTCAGCTCTTCACGAGCTTAATGTCATTTCAGTTTATGAATTACTGCCTTGGCTAGAGACGTAAGAATATACAAGTTAGAAGTAGGGTCGTCCTCCTGTGATCGGTCTTTCGCACCGTTGAACTCAACGCCATTATACGCTTTGTAAAACTTTACTGTTACCCAGAGGGTGTAAGGAAATTTATGATGGCAAAATTATATATAGTTTGTTTAAAACCATTTTTTTAGAAAGGAGAATTTTGTAAATATTTTACACAAAGTATAAAAAGCGATATTTATTGATAATATACAGTTTCTTAATCTTATTTATAGAAAGAAACACAGAAATTTTAAAGGAATAACAGTGTCACAGGTGATAATTAATAATGATATCTTATTTACGACCATGGTGGTTTTTCATTTAATTAATATCCAAAAAGACAGTTTCGGTTTGCGGTTTGTGGTGTTAAAAATTATTTTTGTAATTTTTCATTAAAACAATATAAAAGATCGTTTACACGCTGTCTCTTAGTTTATTTGTACTACATTCAAAAAAGGCAAAAGAAACCTTTTCCACATTAATATTTGGTACCTGATACGTAATCCAATCAATAGTGTACGTAATGTACGTACACTATTGATTGGATTACCCACAATAAAGCTGCACGGAATAAGACTACGCAGAATAATCTGATGATGACAACTTAGTTGCCTAAATATGTATCCAGGACATACACAAACTGTCTCAGAGAAAACGGAACTTTTTAAAAAATGAAAACAAAAGTTTACTGTTTTGGCTAAATTCATTTATTTTATTCAAAGTAGTCACCCTCGGCTCCAATACAACGTTTTGCACTGTCAATTAACATGTCGAATGAATTTTTTAGTTCATCCTTGGAGATGTCCTCTAAAATTACTATCGACGCCTTTTTAATGACTTCGATGTTGGCATAACGCTGTCCTTTCATCAGCAAATGTAGAGCGTTCATGCTTGGTCTCTGGATCATATTGAAAACGCCAGTTACTATAGAATACCTGAAGTTTTCGTCCTTTTTTGAGTCTTTTATTCAGTCTGTACAATGTTGAATTCATTTATCTTGTGTGGTACAAACCGTGCACAAATCTTTCTCATTCCCGAATGCTGTGTCAAAATGCGATGAATTTTTGGAAATATTTAATTTCATTTCCACGTCTCGCAATGAGGATTTTGGCTCATTTCTCATAAATTCACGCACAAGATCGATGCTACTTTTCGTAAGCACTGATTTTTTTGCACTAGGATGTTCGTCGTCATTTATATCCGTACAACCGTCTTTAAATGGTTTATACCACTCATATATTTCCAATATTCAAAAATGTTTTCATATTATACGTATATATGCAATGTAGCAATAGCAATTATTTAGGCAGTTATTACCGAGAAGTGATGTGATCTCTGTGATTTGGTCTCTATATAATACCAGAAGTAAAAACAAATGTAGAGAGACAACAACCATTTTAAAATATATAGATAAGTACATTCAGGCAGTTAATAAGAAAGCTAGATAGTCACTAAAGAAGCTGAGAGCAAGTTGTTTCTGTTGAATACTTTAGAAAAATCCGTGGGATAAATTGATTTGGTCCCTGTATAAATCACTAACGCATTGTGTAATTTCCAAAGATTTACAACTTTTCATGAAATGCATTATATATATGTAGGTTTTTGATTCTAGCTCGTTATCCAAGTGGCATCATTCAAGAGTCTGTTGGCTGGTTTGCGTGTTAAACCCATGAACTCACGTCTCGTCATCTATAAGCGTTTCGTTAATATAAGGTCTCAATTTGTTTTTTCAGGTCTGTCTTCGACATGTTTGCGGTGTTTCTATTGAAGAAAATTTATCTTTTATCTAACAGAATTTTTCCATGAAATGACTTCCATAGAATATTATATAGTTTTTAGTTATACCTCATTAGTTAACTTGTGTACGTGAATTGCATTACTGTTTGTTCATAGTCAAGCTTCCTTGAATTATTGAACATATTCAACTTTCTAATTACTATGGTTAGAAGAGATCCCCGGCTGAACGGAAAAAACAATTTCTCATATTAGTAGCTGGTTTATTCGTAGGTAGAAATTACGTGTTTCGCTTATAAATCAAATTATATTACAAGATAATAATAGTAATTTGTTGCGAAAAAATTGTCTTCCAATTTTCTAAATTAATTTTTAACGAACTGCACATAATTAACCAATTACTAGATGGTTGTTAATGTAAACATAATCTACTGGAGTAAAGACGTGAGTGACATAAAGCGATGAAATAATAATTTATGTTGTTCGTTGGTAAGATAAGCGAGTTGACGCGTAGTTCAGAACGCATTCATCGAACAAAATGCACTTGTGCGATACTTACTAATGGACACGCATGCAAGCTTGCTCATTTTCTAAAATTAATTGTGAACTCGAGGTCATTGAGACAATGTTGCATATATGTACATAAGTATATATAAGTGAGCTAAATTTCGCACCTTCCTATCCAACAGTGAGTGGTATAACAACTGCGTTTGATTAATGCTCATCGACAGTCACCATGTTATGATCTAAGAGTACATACAAATAATAGTTGCGGATGCACTGAAATATTTTAACCCAAAAGTATTTTTCTTTTAGAATACTTTTATTAGTAACTTTGTGGCTTGGCAATTTTCGTACTTATGGAAGGAATGACAAGGAAGTTTATATATGTATATATGGGTGACATTAATTTTTAATTATTTATTTTTGCCAAATATGTAAGTGTTTTAAATTTAGGTTACTATGTCCTTGATAATTTTGCTCATAATTCCCACTGACCTTCATCACCAGTCATAATTTATGACTGATGGTGCCGTAAACTTGCTTTTTATATGCCGGTCTCTTAAAGATTGCAAAAACTTGTTACATATTATATGAAAAATCTAAATTTTAAATTTTTATGGCCAAAGGTATTCGACTGTGTCATCTAAAAGTGGATGGTTTAATAACACATACAAAAGCAGTTTTCCTCAAATTCCCAAAACGTATTCACAAATTTCACAGACAACGTTCCCGCATCCCTGACCCGCACAATCTGTTCTAACACGCAGGGGAATATTATACAGACTTGATTAAAGCCTCAAAAAAAAAATAAAACTTCAGGTATTCTATTGTAACTAGCGATGAGACGTGGTATTTTCAATATGATCCAGAGACCAAGTGTGAAAGCTCTGAATGGAAGCATCCAAGCGAAGAAAGACCGAACAGAAGCCATTTGAAGAAGTCAAAAGTGAAGACAATGTTGATTTGTTTTTATGATTCAAAAGGCATAGTTTGTATCAACTAGTCAGACTGTCAATGCTGTATATTATCTTGGTGCTACGAAGCGTCTTTTGGCGTGTATTCGTCGTGTGCGCCCTCAATATCGTAAAAATGGTAGCTGGCGTTTGTTATGATGATAATGCATCATCTCATCGCTCGACGCTTATCACTGATTTTCTAAGTACAAATGGTACTTTAACCATCAACCATTCACCGTATTCACCGGATTTGGCCCCCTGTGATTTCTATCTACTCGTCAAACTACACTTGGCGATGAAAGGGCAGTGTTATGCTGACGTCCAAGCCATTAAAAAGGCGTCGACAGCGATCTTGAAGGACGTCTCCAAAGATGAACTTAAAAATTCATTCGACTTGTTAATGGACAGTGCGAAACGTTGTAATGAAGTCGAAGGCGATTACTTCGAGTAAAATAAATAAATTCTTCCAAAATAGTAAGTTTTTGTTTTTGTTTTAAGAAAGTTCCGTTTTCTCTGAGACAAACTGCGTAGTATGTAGTTTACTTAAGCACAGTGTGAATGCAATTCTTAACGAATGGTTTGGTAAATTTCGTCAAGTCGTGAAAGACAGACAGATATATCAATCATTTGGATGAATACTATCAAAAAAGCTGTAGCAATATATAAAATTTTTAAAATAAAAAGCTCCTACTTTTATACCGTGTTTTTACTGTTTATCTCCAAGTAGTGCATTATTTCAAATTCATAGTAATTTAGGGAATCACATTTAATTTCAAGTTGCTTATGATTACTCTAAATTGGGAGAAACTCTAAAACAACTGCGTATATTTATAAACCTGACTAGTGGTAAAGCTTATAAGTTTTGACGTTTTTAAGGAAATTTCACAATATTTTTCGTCACGTAGCGCACATTAAAAATCTTTAATTTTAAAATACGAATAATATTTTATGAAATATAAAACTATCGCATCATTTTTACCCACTTCTGTCCTACTCGTTTATACATATAATTATAAGTAGAAACTTTGATTATAACATGTACATGGAAAAGATTATGTTCTAACATATCAATTATTCACATGTAACGTTTATATACATTTCCATATCCAAACCAGAGAAGGGAACTAAATTAACTTTTTTCCGTATATGCGTCGTCTAAACTCACGGTTATAAATTCAGAATGAAATGTTTAACATTAAATAGAAAGCGAAACATGTTACAACCTATCACGTCTTGAGTTCTTTAAATTAGTTTTAAATAACTATGTATTATTACCAACAGACGGGCAATATGTAGCGCAAGTCACGCTGTCAACTTACAATTAGACGCACAGAGAAAAAATACAGTTATATTACTGGTTATTTCACATCAAGAAGGAAACTATAAAACAGTGCACTAATAATTCTTAAAATCACGATCAATTTGTAGAAATACATTTCCATATGTGTTTATAGATAAAGTGATTTTACGTAATAATAATAGCAATAGTAAATGCATGCCTTCACTTTCAATCCGGCAGCTTCACACATCAATTACAGGGAGCTTTGGAAAACCCTGAAAAACATTTCCGGACAGCAGGCCATTGGACTCAAATCCAAGACCCCGTCAGTCAGTAACTTGCAACTGAGTTATCGATCATTGAACGATTTACAGTTAATAGAGGGTGTGAAATAGCTAAAAAGCAGATCTATTGTAAAATTACAAGTTTTATGTTTTCTTTTTAAAAACTATTCTAAATGGAAACTGGAATAAAATGTAATTTAATGTTTCTTCTGTAAAAATTAAAATAAGATTTTTTACATCAAAGTAACTTTAAACCACTGTTTATAGTTGGGTTGCTGCTGTAAGCTCCGTTGAACTAACTGAAATTTTACAATTTTTTTTTGAGATTGCTGAATGTCCAATTTTCTTCCGCACAAGAACATTTCATTTGGCAAATGAACCAGAGCTAAGTATCGTTTTTAAAATGAGATATATACAGAAGAAGGCAGTGATAGACTACACATTTTACAAAGCAATGTCGATACCCAATATTGGCCATTTATTTTTGTTTTTGGAAAAAACAATTCGAAAATGTTAACCCGGAGACCTAATTTTTATCAAATAATGGCAGATCTCAGCATAGGCTGAAGACATTGATATTACAAGTAGTTCGGCAAAAGATTTAAGAATCGCTGTAACTGGGCAGGAATAAAAGCAGAACAAAAATAAATTAAATTGACAATGCGTTTAGTTATAACAAAGTATATTAATTCATTTGAAATCAAAACAACTATGAAGGAACTAGAAATTTTAAATATCTCGGGTTCGTATTTATTAAAAAAGATAGGAAATAAAGTGAGGAACTAAGAGCAAATAGCAAGAAATAAATGTTTTTTTTGGTTAAAGCAGATATGTACTAAAATCGCAAACAATATCGTTGAAAAATAAAGTTCAAATATATAAAGCTACTATTAAACCAGTTATAACATATTGACCTGAAATATGGTGTATGACCAAATGTAAATATTCAACAATATTGCATTGGAACATATGGGTTCCATCTCTCTGTAATCAAAACATCAAAAAATGTTTTTAATGGCTTCGAAGTCGGCATAACGCTCTCCTTCCATCGGCAAATGTAGTTTGGAGAATAGACAGAAGTCACAGGGGGGCCAAATTCGGTGAATACGGTGAATGGTTGATGATTCCATTTGTATTTAGAAAATTAGTGATAAGCGTCGAGCGATAAGATGGTGCATTATCATGTAACAAACGCCAGCTACCATTTTCACGACGGCTGTTTGCCTAGTTGGAACAAACTGTTTGTGAACTAAGCCTTTCGAATCATAAAAACAAATCAATATTGTCTTCATTTTTGATTTCTCCAAACGGCTTTTTTTTCGGTCTTTCTTCGCTTGAATGCTTCCATTCAGAGCTTTGGCGCTTGGTCTTTTGATCGTATTGAAAACACCAGATCTCATCGTCAGTTACAATAGAATACTTGAAGTTTTCGTTTTTTCTGAGTCTTTAATCAAGTCTATACAAGGTTGAATTCAGTTAGCTTGTGTGGTACAAACCTTGCACAAACCTTTCTCAGTTCCAAATACTGTATCAAAATGCGATGAATTTAATTCTATTTAGACGTATCGCGATGAGGATTTTGGCTCATCTCTGATAAATTCACACACAAGTTCGATGTTACTTTCCGTAACCACAGATTTTTGTGCACCAGGTTCGTCGTCATTTATGTCCGTACGACTATCATTAAATCGTTTATAACACTCATACACACTCGTACGTGATAAACACGTACTTGTTTTATCAAATTAAACTTTTCAGTAAACGATTTACCGAATTTAAAACAGAACTTGATATTTTCTCTTCGTTAAAAATTCATTTTTCGACCAATGCGAAATACACACTGTTACTTTATACGCAATTTCTCTGCTTCTAATAAAGCAAATGTTATGATATTCTGACATAAGGCAGCATTGGTGGAAGATCTACCTTACCGACGCATATTTTTTTAATTGATGGCGTCACTAAGAATTACTATTTCAAGAAAGTTCAGTTTTCTCTGCAACAGACTGTATATCATACGCTGATGTAGTATATAAAATACACCTATATATATATATATATATATATATATATATATATATATATATATATATTAGCAACATACATAAATAAACAAACTTAAAGATGATAAGGAGATCCCATTCTCAATGGAAATCTACGTGTATCGCGAACAACGATAAAAATATTTTTTAATCCGTATACACATGAACTTAAATTTTTACAATGAAATTTTTACTACCTATTTACCTTGACTTATTTTTAAACAAACTATTCAAATAAAGTTACAGTTATTTTTCCATTTGCACAATGTATCAATATTTATTCAAAGGTAGATAAACATATAAAACAAGTGATTTTTTTTTATAAACACAACGACTTGTTCGCTGATAAAATATAGTATCTTCTATATATAATAATGTTATCGTTTCTGTCTATAATACATTTCATTAGAACAAAGGTAAACACAGATAAGGCGTTACCTACAGAGTTCGTGTTAATCAGGCAAATAAGAAACAAAGTATCGAAAGTAATTTAATGCAATGGACATTAATTCTTATTGGACGGACGCATAGTAACGGTCAGTGGCTCGCTTAATACAAAACCTGCTGCACATCCCCTCCATACACATGCACTAGGTCTTATCTAGGTTGACCTAGCCTAGACAGACAACACAGGAAGCCACAGTTCCTCCGTTCACTGACGCCCTGGTACAAAATATATTCAGAATGCAATGTATATTAGTTTAAATAATACAAAACAATTGTTTATTTATAATAAAATATATATTTTTCGTGGAAAAAAGGATAGCTTCATTAGATTTCTTCTCTTTCTGCAGGTCGGACAAGTTTTTGGCACGTCGGCGAATTTCAGCAACTAGTCGAATGAAATTAAAGTGGGTGTTGCCAAAAAAAAAGTTACCAATTCTAGTATGGATGGATTATAAAGTGCACTAACGTTGTAGGCATAGCACGTATATATAATTCTTTCAATTTAAAATGTTAAATTTTGTTATGGAATTAATAATAAATATTGAAAAGTAAAACTGTAACTGCATTTGCATTGAAACGCAAATTAGATCTCAAACTGGTCAGAAAGTAAGAAATAAAATATTTTCTAGGGAATTGTCAAGCAAAAAAGTGTTAAAACCTTTTTTGTAGAGAAAAACGCCTAGTGTAATTGTAAGTATGATCTATTGCTACATACTCGTTATCAGGGTCGCATGAGGAGATAGCCGGTTGATTTTTCATACGATGTATGCACCACATACACGATCACGTGATCACGTATGCACTTGCAGCAGGCGTATATCTTCATGCGTGCCCTGCATACATCCGTTAACACACAACTCTTTTTAACTTCCCTAGTTGACCTGTTGCCAGCGAGATTCGCATTCCTTGGACTGCATACTTCCACTCGTACGTCCATACATTTCGTATTTTTTCCCCGTTTTTACTACTATTATTGCATATAAAAATTTCGTAGTGCATTTGTTTTGTTCTCATCTCGTTATGTTGACGTAAATGTAAAACAAGGCGGTGAAAGATCACGGGCTATTTAAAGTTCAATGTACTCCTTTAGTTAAGCTGCTGCACTTTCTTGGGACAGAGCAGCAACTGAACAAGCGCCAATACAAAACAGGTCTGAAAACGTTCTACCTACGATTTTATTTTATTTATACGAAAAGAATTTATTATGTTTTTGAATAAAGTAACTCAATATATTTATATTTTTTTCGAATAATTCATTGAAAATATACTAAAAATATATTCGTATAACAACTGAATTCAGTGCCTACATGATTTAATAGGTATAAATAAGAGCAATGATTATTTCTAATTCCAAAAGCAAATAAAACGTTTTTTTTTAAATATCAGCCTGTTATATTTTGGAACTTATTTATTTCGTCCCTTCTTCAGACATGTAATATTTAATGGTATTATCAAAAATATTATTTGACATTTTTGCTATTACTTTCATAAGTTAATAACATAAAAGGCCATAACAAAATTTTTGATAGTTAGGGTAGACCAGTATCCATATAAAAAATTATTAAAAACGTATTGGTTGATATTTGCCAAGAGTCAAAACATTTTAATATACAACACAAAAAACACATCAAAATCCTTTAATTTAAAATCATATGTGTTGATATGTCAAATGTTTTAAAAATTACAAATAAAATCTGTCGTATTTATATTGCGCGCACGAACTTTTTTTTGGAAAAAGGGAAAAGAGTGATAAGGTGAAAAGAATACGAAATTTTATTAAAAATATTTCGAACGATATATAGGGTTAACATTCTTTAATTGGCATAAAGCCTAGATGTAAGTTTCTGTCTATTATACCCTGGAAACATAGTCTCCGATCTGTAAGATAGAAGCGTTCTTGCTTTGTCGGTCAATACATTTATGTATTGGTCGAGAGAGGGAGATATGATATTATTCATTATTTTCTGTATCGAAAGATATGATAAACACTCTGAAGGAATCGTTCATTAATAACACAAATCAACCTGACGATTCGTGTATTCGATGAAACATATGTAGTTGATAGGGTGTTATTAATAATAGAATGATTCCTTTTTAACATTCTTTAATTGGCATAAAGCCTAGATGTAAGTTTCTGTCTATTATACCCTGGAAACATAGTCTCCGATCTGTAAGATAGAAGCGTTCTTGCTTTGTCGGTCAATACATTTATGTATTGGTCGAGAGAGGGAGATATGATATTATTCATTATTTTCTGTATCGAAAGATATGATAAACACTCTGAAGGAATCGTTCATTAATAACACAAATCAACCTGACGATTCGTGTATTCGATGAAACATATGTAGTTGATAGGGTATTATTAATAATAGAATGATTCCTTTTTAACATTCTTTAATTGGCATAAAGCCTAGATGTAAGTTTCTGTCTATTATACCCTGGAAACATAGTCTCCGATCTGTAAGATAGAAGCGTTCTTGCTTTGTCGGTCAATACATTTATGTATTGGTCGAGAGAGGGAGATATGATATTATTCGATATATAGGGTCTTCACAAAAATTCAACTAACAATAGTGGATACTATAAAATTATTATAGAATGTAAAAATATTGTGAAAACGATACTATTATATTTTTTATGTATTAAGTCTGCGATAATTTGACTTTTATGTACTTTATACTTAATATTTTATTAAGCCATCGTATGTGCTTGTGAAGACACCGTATTGCTCCTTAGTATTCAGATTGTCAAAACGTGTTTTGATGGCGAGATTTTCAAGAGTAATTCTTTTACAAGAATTACTCTCTTGTACAAAAATTTTACATTACTGAAGTCCACATTATGTTTGTGCTATTTAGTACGCGTATGTGCAGCTAGTCGACTTTTTCACGTAATTTAGCATCACTTATATATTGCGTAGACATATCTGAGCCGTTTGTACAATGTAGAATTTAAAACAATCTTCACATTTCACGCAGCATGTACATACATATATCAGTGATTCCAAACAAATGTTCAGTGGGTGCACATAATAAACAGCACAAATATAATATATATGTATTTCATACAATACATAAGAAGACACATTTTTTTGAAATTTTATTGCCTTCTGATTTTACAGTATCCACTATGGTTAGTTGTATTTCTGTGAAGATCATATAAATATTAAGTCTGCAATAGTTTGACTTTAATATATTTTATTAAGCCGTCGTACATACTTGTGAAGACACCGTATTGCTCCTTAGTATTGAGATTGTCAGAATGTGTTTCGATGGCGAGATTTTCCACATTATGTTTGTGCTAGTTAGTACGTGTATTTGGAACTAGTGGACTTTTTTATGTAATTTAGCATCACTGATATATTGCGTAGACATCTCTGAGCGGTTTGTCCAATGTAGAATTTAAAACAATCCTTACATTTCACGCAGCTTATACATATATCAGTAATGCCAAACAAATGTTCAGTGGGTGCACATAATAAACAGCACAAATATAATATATATATATATTTCATACAATATATAAGAAGAGCCATTATTTTTCAAATTTTATCGCCTTCTGATTTTACAGTATCCACTATGGTTAATTGTATTTCTGTGAAGACCGTATATATTACTCAAAATATTTTTAATAAAATTAGCGAAAATAATTCTTTTACAGAAGTTCTGTCTTTGTACAATAAATTGAAATCTACATTAGGTTTATGCTGTTTAATATATTCATTATGATTACATAAAAAAATATAGATTAATTGTGTACATTAAATAGCACAAACACAGTGTAGATTTCAGTAAGGTAAAAGAGAACAATTCTTGTAAAGGAATTACTCTTGAAAATCTAGTCATTGAAACACATGCTGATAATCTGAATTAATATTCAGATTATCAGGCTCCTCTTTATCATTGGTCCTTAGTAGAACAATCGCAGTGTTTCCACAACCATGTATGACCCCTTAATAAAATATATCAAAGTCAAATTGTTACTTAAATGCACAAGAAAACACTCATTGTTTATTCAATTTCATTGCCTTCTGATTTTACATGTCCACATTACTATCAAAATGTTATCAGCTTATGACAATAGTAGCAAAAAGAAGTTAAATAATAATTTTTTTGGTAATACTTTTAAATGTTATATGTCTAAAGAGGGAAAAAAATAAATAGGCTTCTGTTGCTCGTTTTAATTACTTTTAAAATTATAAATAAGCTTTATTTTCCCTTAATTAAAATCGACACAAAAATGAGCAAATATTTGTACTTGCAAATTTTAAAAAATTATACTTGTTGAAATAACATAAAGAACAATCTCAGGCAGGAGATATGGGACCATACACGAAAATATATCTGCTGAATTCATGTAGGACGGTCTTTATAACTTGTTGTATAAACAAAACTTTGGCATTCGGATCATGTCTGATTTATAACATAGTAGTACAAAAACACACTATTATACGGAAGTAGATTTGTATTCGTGTAGATACAGTAGTCAGCATAATATATGAATAATTCATAGCGCCTTGTGGTAATGGTTGTACCTCGCATCCCAGCGAGATACACAATTGCTAACCAATCAAAAAAATCTTTGGACAACACTACAAAGCGCTTGGAAATAAATCGACGTCGATAATCTGGATAGTTTAATTAAGAGAATGCCTCGAATATGTGCTGCAATCATTAGTGGGAGGAGGGGTGATAATATCCATGGAAAGAAACATAATTTTCATTAATTACTACATTAAAACTGTATACGCTAGACTGTTAACAGTAAATTAAGTAAACGATGTTACTAACCCACTCTACTCAATCGTTTCATTTCGGTAATTTTTTCATGCGTAATAAAATTACTACATGGAGCGATTAAATTTTATATATATACATTCTTAATTTATATTAAGGAAACCATCCCGAATAAAATAAAAACCGACATTAAAATATTAAAGAAGAAACAGTCAGACTTTAAATGAAGGAGTTTGACACAACTTTTAATTTTCTTTTTGCAAAAGAAAGATGATATACAGAATGCAGCAAAAAATATTAAATAATTTTAACTCGTGTGTGTATATACAATATATATCTGTGTGTGTGTGTGTGTGAATGTGTGTGTACTATATATTTAAGTATATGTATATACTATACATACTTACATACATACAAAGTAAAAAAGTAACAACTTCGACTTAAATAATACATTTTATTGTTAGCGTGTAAGTGGAATCGAGTAAAAGATTAGAAAGTAAAAGGCAGGTATAAGTTATACTTCAGTGCGGCCATGTTGAGAATTACTTTTGTAAATTTTTACATCTTACTAAATGACACGCCTTTGTCTCAAAAATTTTTCAAGAGTTTTTAAGAGTTATGATGAACATATTTGAAAAAACCTATAAAGAAGTATTCTACTATAATATACATGATTCAACAATTTCAACAACTATAGATTACAAGTTACTACATATTATGAAGTTTACTTTATTGAGAAAAACCATCGGAAGATTTTTTTATTAGAAAATAGAAAGAACTGAAAAGTCATAAGTTATAAATATACGAGAAAATAAAAAATTACCAAGAATACAAAATACGCAAATTATATATCCACTGTTAGTAATATATTACTATTAAAAAATACATAATATTAATAAAAGCAATTTGGGTACCATGTTAACAAATAGCAAAGATAAAATTACTAATTCAGAAAAAACAGAAGTATACCAGAGAGAAAGATTGTAATCTAAAGCCGTCTAATCAGATAAAGTAGAACGAATTTAATTTTTAGGTTAAACGTACATAAAAAAAATAAAGAAAATCATTTTTCTAGGTAATAAAAATACAAGGTTTTGCAGATTTGCTTAAATAGCACTTATTTTATAGACCGTTAACGGTTATAATTTATATTCCTCCATCTCCAGAAGTGCAAGGGTTTTGCAGTTAATGAATATTAATAGACATACTCTCTTTCAAGCAGAATGTGCATTACGCAGACGCACGAAGCGGATAAGATCAGTTAAATATTTAAAGTAATTCCTTCATGTAATATTTCAAGAATTCTTTCATGTAATGATGAAACACTTACACATTTTAAATAATCTTCGTTTTAGAATTTATGAAAACATACCCGGTACTACAAATATTTAACCAATCTTATCCACTTTTTGTTTATGTTTTATTGCTTATTTACGTTTATTACCCGTTAACCCCTTCACTTATTCAAAGCATCCGCCGTTAATGGAGTACTTGCAGTGCCAACTGTACTATACTTTTAAAAAAATTATGAAAACGAAATCTGGCAAAGATACAAATACATAGAATATTTAAATACTGCAATAATAAACACTGTAATAAAATGATCAAAGTCAACTCATAAATTGTACTCTTTCATCCTACTGAGAAAACTCTCTCTATATCGATGCAATATTGCTAGAAATATTTAATAACATTTTGTGATGCAATTCAAGTATTATTTACGTTAAGTTTAGATATACAACGTTTCATTATGAACCAGCCGTCTATATAAAACAAATTTTAACATATCCCTATAGAATGCATGCAATGAAAGAAATGAAGATAGTATTTGTACTGTAGCGAAAACATAATGTACGTATGAATTTATAAATAGCTTATATAATAGTTTCATATTCAAATATTTTTTTGTATTTTAGAAAGGCAAATCATATTACTTAAAGCCGATTTTCTTTGTAGCGTATATTTGAAAGTCGAATTGACACTCTACCGTGCCTAAGGGGAGACATTAATTTATCGAAAGATTGTATGTCAAACTCATAGTAAAACATTCTTAAGATATTACTGAAATGAGAGCAATTATTTGGGAAATTATTTTTTCTATCTAAAATTTTCCGTTGTCATTCAATGTTCTAAATTATCGACCCTTTTCAAATGTCCTTATATCATAAAAAAAATTGTTTTAAACAAAAGCTATATTGTTTAAATCAAACAAATTATATCGGCAAAGATACACTGTATCGCCACACAAAAATAACCCTGATAACAAGTCAAAAATATTCTTTCTCCAAAATATGGAATTCGAAGCTTTAAACTTCCACCCAAGGTTTTCAATATTTGTAACTCAACTTTTAAACCCGATTTTTTATTCTGTCATGCAGAAGCTTCGATAAGTTACACACCTTAAAAATTCTCCAACAATAGTCAGCCATCATATATACATCCCATCTACCCTGATAACGTGCCTCCATGATTTTGAAATCATGATGGAACCGTTGACTCTGGTCACAGAGTGATCACATGAATGTAAGCTATATACAACCATGCTCAAATGTATTAGACACCTTACGAATTTATGTACATACATACATATATAGTTTATATAGTTTAGTCAAAAGAGAGGTGAGAAAAATAAAACTGTTGTGAAAATTATGTACAGAGTGTTATTTAGTAATATAGTACAATTTATCAATATTATGTCGCTCCGCCCTTGTCCTTAATGACAGCTCGCACTCGTCGAGGCATACTTGCTACTAAATTGTAACACTCTGCCGGTGGTATTGCAGCCCATATTTCGCGAATTTTTGTTGATAATTCTGCTTTTGACAGGCATTTATGTTACGTGATCTTAGTTTTTAAGATACGCAACAAATTTTCAATGGGCGACAAATCGGGACTTTGTGGCGGTCAATCCAATACCTCCACTGTGTTTTCCTCGAACCAACGCATTACAGCTCCCGATTTGAGGCAGGGCACATTATCTTGCTGAAAAATGTATTGTGGAATATCCTGGTCGAATAGTTTTAGCACAGACGGTTCTAATACTTCCTCCAACATGGCTAAATAGCGTTGGCTATTCATCCGTTCATCGCACAGGTACACTTCTCCAACACCGTATGCAGACATACAACCCCAGACCATGATACTACCACCTCCAAATTTTACTGTGGGAATGATACATTGTGGTTCATAAGCTTCCCCTTGCCTACGCTGAACGTATAGCGTCCCAGGTAGTCCCCAAAGCTGCCAGGCAAAAGAAGAAAATTAGCACTTAGACAGGATTAATTTTGTTTAATGTTACATGTAGACTGAATTGCATACAACGATAAGAATATTAGTCATGAAGATATACTTACATACCTCGATATTCGATTCATCAGATCAAAGAATCTTCGACCACTTCTCGATTGTCCAATTTTCATGTTGTTTGGCCCATAAATACCGCTTCTTTTTATGAGCGTCAGTTAAAAGCGGCTTTACACCCTCGTAAACCAGCACGCTGGAGACGCCTTCTCACTGTTTGCGCAGAAACTGTTAGACGATAACGCTGTTTCAGCCCACTGGCGAGCTGTTTCGACGATTTTTTCCTATCACTGAGAGCCAGTCTTTGTAAAATTCTGTCTTCTCTAATCGAGGTACAGGGTTTTCTGCCACTTTTTGGTCTGTTAACAAACGACCCACTCTCCTGATAGCGACTAATGGTTGTACGGACTGCACATGGCGAACATTTTTTTTTGCAATAGCAGCTATTGATAACTTCTGGGAATGCAGTAGCACTATTTGGGCGCGTTCCCCTACCGACAACTCGCGTGTTTTAGGCATTGATCTCTACCACAAACTCACAAACGCACGTTGCTCACACACTGCTAGAATGACACTAAATTTCTAAAATCCACAATTTCCCCTTTCCACCTATTCTTTTCAATAGGGGATTAACTAGGGTATTCAAAAACGCATTTTTGTAAATACCATTAACTATTTTTACGGTTAATTTCCGTCAGACTTGGATAATACCGAGAATAAGGGTTTTTACCTTGGGTGTCTAATACATCTGAGCATGGTTGTACGTAATAGAACAAAATTTGACGTGATAAAATAAAATTAACTAGTTTTGAAATCAGCATGCTTTTTTAATTTTAAAACAACTGAAAAATCGAACTGTATACATACCATAATTGTGTTAAAAATAGTTCCGCAGTGTTATTGTTAGTATCGCTTTTTAACAATTTGCCCCTAATTTATTACATATAATTATGAAGACATTTATTTATTTAATAATATTAAAATACAGAGAAAATGCTTCTTTTTTCTACGTTGATGCAAATAATACAATAATGCATTCATGTTATAATATAATACTCAAGTTATGATATCGAAATATACAAAAACACATCAAAAAAACGAACACTACAAAAGTAGAAAGTTCACAGACACGAAGCTGTAAATCAATTGTGTGGGACATTTGGACATTTCAATAAAGCACGTATAACCAACTCGAACTACCATAAAACCGAATCCTCTTTCATCCGCTTCGTCCGAGCATGAAGGGTTTACATTTTTTGTTTGTTTATTTCTCCAAAACTGACCCATTTTTTGTGGATCTTGGGTGTGAGACGCTCGTCAACATAAAACTTCCACAACGTTAAATTATTCAAATTTGGTATTCAATGTGAAATAGGTACGTACTCGGCGGCGAAATATGACATTTAAATGCATGAGCAGTTTTACAGTTTCCGAGATAGACCAGAAGAAAAAATTTCACAATTTCGGGGGACGGCCGCAAAAAAATTAGAAAGTGCGGTTTGCAGGGGATTACCTCTGAGAAATCAGTTCGGGTGAAGTGTTCGTTTTGATGACATCGGGGGTATCTGTTAACGTTGCAGTAAGTTATTACAAATTTTACATTTAGATTACATTCTATTTGAGACTAAATTCTTGTAGATAAAATCGGTTAGTCGTAATTTAAAATTTTAATCATCAATTTAAAATAATACAGTTGTGTATGTATGTATATCTTTCCTTTAGATGCGTTTATCATATAAAACGGCTTTAAAGTTTCAGTAACTGCTTAGTTACCTTCTTTGAAAAAATTACAGAATGGGTTTTGTTTTCTTGTTGATTTACTATTCTATATTTTAACAGACTTGGATTAGTTTGTCTGAGATTAAACGGATAAATTGTAATAAAACAACTGCGTGTCTTAGTTAAAGTTTCTCATATTTTAAAATTGCTTTATTCAATTTTATGAAATTATTAAAGACCAGATAGAAGTTAATAGTAGTTAACAGCGGCGTAGACAAATGAAAATACAATGAACACAAGACGATGGAATACATACATTGTTAATAGACTGTACTATATGCAAGTGATAATAATTTTGCCCACACATAAATAGAAGTAACACAAACATACAAATATACATGAAAACTTAATTACTATGCAAACCTGTATTCTCATACGCAAGCTCCTGAAAAAATTTTACATATATCTTATCTTTTCAACATGTGTTCATATTTACATTTCTTCGTCCGCCTAGCACTACAATAAATAATATAAACAGTCATATTATTTGTAAAAAATTCTAACAAAAATAGAATGAAGAATTCTAATTTACACAATTATGTAAAATAGAGAGCATCCACATTAGACAAGACGTACAGGAAATGTTATACTTCTGTTGGACAATATCTTTATATCTGACATCTAAAATGTAAAATTAATTATGTGCTAAGTTAGGACGATTCTTTGTTCAGAACTTACATGACGCTGAATATTTTTGAACGTAAGTTAAGTAACTTACATAACCAATGAATGAATCTTCGGTAATCAAAAATCTTAATTTGAATGGAAAATATAAAAATTCCTAAATACTTTAGGAATTAAATATGTTGCCATTTTTTCTTTTCTATATTCTGGTGTGATGTGGACTCTTTGCACAGATAGAAGTTTAGCTAACGAATTGGAGATATGTGAAGTGTATGTATTCTCTCTCTGTGTGTATTCTCAAAGTATCATAAACCAAATATTTAGATGCAGATAAAAGAATATTAGAGTAGTGGAGGTAAAATCACTTTACCGTGTCTTCGGGCCCATTCTGGACGTTTTTCTATCAATGCATGATTCAAATTGATAATTTGTTGTCTATAGCGATCAATATTAACGGTTTCGCCAGGTTTTAACAGTTGTTAATACACCACGCCACTCTGGTCCCACTAAACACACAGCATTATCTTGCGACCAAAGCGATTTGGACTTGGAATCCATGGGCTGCCTTCGCCAGGTGAAAACCATGATTTTTTGCGCTTATGGTTTTCGAAATAAATCAATTTTTTTATCGACCGTCACTATTCGATGCAGACATGACTTCCGATCATACATTTGAAGCAGCATTTCACAGACGATTTTTCGATTTTCCATTTGCCCGTTATTAAACGATGTGGCACCCATTTTTTCATCTTTTGGATTTTTCTCATTGCTCGTAATCGGCCGCTAATCGTTTCTTATATTTAACGCTGCTGGCAATTGTTTTTGAATTCGGGTTTGGTCTTCATCCAATAGCTCCTACAGTTACATATCTTCAAACTTTGTGGGTCTACCTAAACGTTGATTGCCTTGCACATCGAAATCGCCACTTTTGAACTGTCGAAACCACGCCTCACATGTTTTTATGGTTTCTACCAGCAAAGGATGACTTTCAGCGGGTTTTTTCTTTTGATTAAATAAAAAGAAAGTGATGCGTGTCGCTAGGCATGAAACTCGACATTTTCAAAGAGGTATAAATCTATAACATTGTTATTTTCGCAAAATATAAGATCTATAGCTTTGAAGCTGAATGTCAGTAGAATAAAATGATATACGTGTCGAATCATAAAATTGCATACCTAAGCCTAGCGATGTCTGTTAGAAAAACCGATAATTACTTTCCGGTACACCTGGTATTACTAAAGATATACATGCATTAGTAATTCGAATAATTTGTTTTTCGTAGCTTATTTATTTACATGTAAATCTTGTATTGTTACAGTATAGTTGGTACAGTAACACTTTTTATTTACGTATTATACAAAAGATAAAAGCCTAACTTCTGAAATAGTCCATCGTAAATCAAATTTATGCGCCTCACTCTGACATATTGCACAAATTTAATGTTTCCTAAATTGTTCTACGGTATACCGTACTGGAGACCAATTTAGGAAATAAATAGCAATCTTGATAATAATACGTGTTGCTAATATACTATTTTAACCAACTTCGAAGCAACGAGTTCTCTGATTATGTAAAATATTTCGTGACTTCATTACGTTAATATTTTACACTGTGAATAGGATAATATGTTATGGGTTATGAGTAGGAAGAGAGATTCCAAATAAATAATTTTCGCAAATTGATCCAAATTGGTATTTGAAATTCACAGTCCATAATTTTGCATTTTGTGAACTAAAATAGCTAAATTTTTGTAAATCAGTATTATTTTAATTTACATACCTAGTCAAGTCATAAATACTGGTACACAACTGAACGCACTCATTACGAATGCAACACTGGGCGCATCCATTTCGTATTGATTGTGATTTGACAGTTGACATTTATGCTTCATTGTGACGTAAAAAGTTTTTGACATTAATTGTTTACAATTACGGAATGGGGCGACATCGAAAATCGTATTGTTGTAGTTGGCCTACTAAAATGCAACATGGAAAAAGGCGATATCTTTAGGGCGTTGCGACCGCTTGGAATCATTCGCAATTTTGTGTGTCGTGCTGTGAAGTTGTTTGAGGATCCTGATGGAGTACGAGACCGTCAAAGATCCGGCCGTCCGCGCACTGCGAGAACTCTGAAAACCGCTGTGAAAACAGAAAATCTTGTAGCGGGAAATGCAAATTTCGCATTATCAAAGAAGATTTGGGACTCAGCGGGTACAAGTGACACACTGGAAACCTGCTCATGGCCGCGTTGAAGGAAAAACGTAAGCGAAAATCGAAAGCGTTACTCAGCCGGTACGCGAAGAACGCTCACAGACAAATTCTGTTTACCGACGAGAAAATCTTCACCGTAGAAGAATCGTTCAATAAACAGAACGATCGTGTATGCTCGGTCATCCAGAGAAGCATCCCAACTCATCCCGAGGGTTCAAAGAGGCCACCATCCCGCGTCTGTAATGGTATGGTGGGGAGTGAACTACGATGGCGTTACCAAGCTCCATTTTTGCGAGAAAGGAGTAAAAACATCGGCCAAAGGATATCAATCGACCGTCTTGGAACCCATTGTGAAGCCTCTCAACCAATCAATATTCACCAAAAAGCCATAGACTTTCCAGCAAGCCTATGCTCCAGCTCGCAAAGCAAAAACGATTCAACTGTGGCTCAAAAACAACGTTCCGGACATCATGTCAATGGATGATTTGCCAGCTGGTAGTCCAGATCTCAACCCGTTGGATTACAAGTTGTGGTCCGTATTAGACGGCATGGCTTGCTCTACTCGACACCCAAATATTGAGTCGTTGAAGCGAGCCCTTGTCCGTGCAGTGGACAATTTGCCAATGCGTGAAGCACGTCTCGCGATCGATGAGTGGCCACATCATCTTAAGTCGTGCTGGAAGACAAATGGAAATTATTTCGAATAAGTTGTTCTCAGATTTGTAGCCATTGAATAACGCAATAAAAGCAAAAAAACATTTTTTTAAATAATTAATTCGGTTTCATTTGGCGTCGATTTTTCTGTGTACCCGTATTTATGACTTGACTAGGTATATCAAAAAGGTGTTAGATATTAACAAGTCTAAACTTACTCACACTAATATTCCTGCTTCTCACAAAAATGTCATGCTTTAGGAATATTCGTTCATTATACTTCGTTACAACGTAGAATACCTCTCTATATAATTAGAAAGTACTCAAACCATTTTTGGAGAGCCAGCTATTAATACAAGAAAAAAACGAAGATAAGAATAACAACTGAATGAAGTATCCACTCTACCGGTTTATATGGAGGGCTTAGACTGACACAAATGGCATCGAGTTACTTGACGTTAATGCTAATTTACAGCGATTTCAGTTTTGCTGAGACGGGCGGCAACAAACCGCCTCTTTTATTATTATTTCGGTTGCGGAGAAACCAACGAGGGTTAGAAAAGAACAAGGTTTTAAATTAAATTTTGAATAAAATGTCTGCATTTTGTTAGCGGCATTTCTCGGTCGTGCTCTTTTCCATTCTCTTCTCTGGCCATCTTTCCATTATTATTTCACATTTAAATGCGCACTGGTGGTCACCCTTTCCTTCTCTTTAAGATATTAATTTGAAATAAATGTAAACATAAATAATATTTAATATAAAAATAATATAAAAATGTATAAAAGGAGAATAATTCTGGTATTATTAAACAAGGAATCGCATAAAGGGTTCCTAGTAATACAATGAGTATAATTAAAAAGGTCATTAGTTACCTTTGATATATTCTATTCAAATAATAAATAAATACATTTATTTTATTGATACAAAATTTTACAATAGATGTTGAAAACATTATTTTTCTTGATCAATACATCAAAATTCTCTGTTAAAAACTCTTGACGACCTTGTACAACATTATCTGATTATTGTTCCATGAATCTATTCAATTCTTTGTTGCAATCTATTTACTAAACATGCGACAAAAACTTATATGGTTATTCTTTGAGCTATTTTAAAGATCTTCCTTGTCCTGGGATAATTTTCGAGAAGACGCTGTTTCCAGAATCCAGGGCGACAAAGGTTTGAATATTTTTGAAATTATTAAAACACGATAAGTAGAACTATGATGAACTGCACTGGGTCTATCGAATACAAAAAAGTCCATAGACGCATGCATCTAATTTCATACCCATTGACTGCCAAACTCTTTCAAAAACGCCAGGGTTGCTTCTTATTGCATTACATTTATTGCATTACACCCACTATAATTATCCGATATATATATATATATATATATATATATATATATATATATATATATATATATATATCGGATAATTATATATATTATATATATTATATATTATTATATATATATATATATATATATATATATATATATATATAAATAGAATGCAATAAGAAGGAACGATGGCATTTTTGAAAGAGTTTGGCAGTCAATCGGGATAAAATTGGCTGCATACGTCCTAGCTACTGTTAGTGGTTTTCAGCAGTTTTTGCAGATTAAAAATCTTTGCCTGTAATAATAATAAAATATATGTTTTCTCATCAAAAACCTTTATCGATTTGTATCGTCGAAACAAAGCGTCTTCTTAAATATCATCCGAGGAACGAAAATCTTAAACTAGCCCAAGAAATAATCCCCTTAATTTTTTCCGCATGTTTATTAAACACCCCGTATAATTCGAATTCAATACGGGTCTTCGAAATATGCTGCTTTTAAATCAGGTTTTCAAAGTAATCACATGAACATGTAGGTCAAGAAATTTGTATTTCGACTAATTATAGGATCAGGTAAAATTTTCTATTTTGTTGAACACATATTTTCAATGTCATCACCATGCAGTTAATCAACAAATGTTTGTAAAATTTCGGAGACATATCTTTGAATAGTTAATATTCCTATTAAGAAAATAAAATGAAGAATATAATATAAATAATTTCGTGTTAGAACATTGTCCTGGAAGAATGTTGGTCTAATTATTTGTCATTGAATAAATACTGCTCAAATACCAGTTTTATCTGTATGGAGCGGTTATTCAATAATTGCTTTTCGATTTTCATAATTCATATCGGTCATGTGTACACATCAATCGCATTATTTTAATATTCGTCAATAATCAAATTTTAACAATTCTTGCCATGACGCAATATAAATCTTTTTTAACTAATGCGTGATAATAAACAGGTTAATTTTATGACTTAATTGTCGAACAGATGCTTTTGGTTTATTTTCCTTTATTCGTGATTATGATTATAATCATGATTGATATCTGGAGTATGTCTTTTAACTGCACTGTTTTTCTTATAAGACTACCAGCTTCAGAAAATAATCCTGTACTGAATATACTTTTACGCCACCAACTTTATTAAAAGCTGCTCTTAAATAAGTATAAAAACTAGCTTCTTCCACAAAGAAAATTATTGATGTCTATATTCAAACGATGTAAGTACAATCCTTGACTAATTTGATGGTAAATATAAAATTATTGGTGTTGCAATATATAGAAAAAATAATTAAAAACAGTTGTAAAGAGTGTTAATTTAACAGCAACGAGACCAACGAAAGAGTTACTGGAAATCAAGTTCAAAAAGAGAATAAGAAGGTTAAAAGAAACATATAATGAACAAGAGTTAAGGGTTTTAAGTATTAAAATATTATTGGAAAAGTTCAGTGAAGATAAGGTTTAACTGCAACGAGACCAGCGAAAGAGTTTCTGGAAATCAAGTTCAAGAAGAGAAGAAGAAGGTTAAAAGAAACGTATAATGAACAAGAGTTAAGGGTTTTAAGTATTAAAATATTATTGGAAAAGTTCAGTGAAGATAAGGTTTAACTGCAAGCAAAATTGTTGATTTTAGTAACCACAATAAATTAATAAAATATTATTTTCACTTGGTATGACGTCATACATTTCCGTGATACTTTTTAAATATAAAGGTGGGTTAGTAATCGGTGAGCATGACGAAAAAGATCAACACTAAAAAATTTTATTAGTTTTTAAACTCGCCAATTCTTTAAAACAAAACTGGTGTTCATTCCAAATGTAAAGACGCTTGTTATTTAAATAAAAAGTGAATTGTCTTTACCTTGTTTTGAAACATGGAAAAGTGAAGCACCGATCACTGATTAAGTTTGTATTTTTAAAGGCAAAACAAATGATAAAATCAACGTCGAGTTAGAATCTGTTTACGGGGATCAATCATAAATCATTGGACATTTAAGTTAAAACGTGGCGAGACCATCGTATTTGATGAACAAAGCATTGATTGCCTAAAAGACGTGTATACCATCGAATAAATCTAGGCCCAGTACCAGAGGCTCTACATATTTCATAGGCTTTAGTAGTTTCGATTTCGCTTAATGAATAAAATTACGCGCAAGATAGGTGTCGGAATTGCTGACTGTGGACCACAAACACGAACAAGAACGCATTTCAACCCCGAATTTATCTAAGTTAAGATATCATTCGAAAGACTTTTAGAACCAGATAATAATGATTGATGAAACCTATTTACCATTATCCATTAGAAATAAAGCAACAATCAAAACAATGGATTCAAATTGATACACGTGCTGCGAGAAAGACAAATATCGTACACTCTACGAGAAGTGTCTTTTAGGACTTCGGTGGGACTTTTCTTACCAATTATCTTCAAAACTGTAATACAATAACAAGCGAATGCCAAGCTTTCCTTTTAGACCAACTGCTCGATGCAATACAACACGAAATGCTTCACCTAAAGAAGAAACAAATGTTTTTTCTACAGAATAATTCAAGTATTCACACTTCGACTGTTGCAATAGGAAAAATTCAGGAATTACATTTTGAAATGTCTCCGTATCCCCAGCTTCTTCCAACTTTTTCTCAATCTAGCAAGAGATTTAGATCGAATTAGGAGATAATCACTGAAGCTAGCGCATATTTCGAGCAGTTTTACTAAATTTTTCTGAGAGAATGAAATGACTGTAATATAGACTAAATGCAATAAATTATAAGGAGAATACGTGAAAAATAATATTGACGAATCCTATAATAAATACACCATTATACAGCAGAAATAAGGCAACAATCGAAGCAATAGATTCAGATTGGTACACGTGTTCAGAGAAAGACAAATATCGTACACTCGGTGAGAATGGTTATGTCTTTTAGGGCTTCGGTGTTCTTTTTTGCTTTTCCTTTCTAGAGAGTTTATGTTTCTTTGTTAACGCTCACTTTATAATTACTGATCCGCCTTCATACGAGTCTTATGTAGACGTAGAAGATAAAATTGAAAGAATTTTTTCAAAAACTGATAGTAGAATTACCAAAATCTTCAAACATGTATTTTAAATACTTCCACGTATTAAGATGGGGGGTTTTCTAAGTGTAGACTTCATGAAGTATGCAAATAAAATCAAAATCAAAACCATAAGTGGTATATATGCGACCATAAGGGGTTGTCTAATAAAATATTACAAGCATTTGAAACAGGGTGGCGCTAAATATCCGAATAAAATTTTTAAATTTATGTCTGTATTTAGAGTAAAGATTCTCCGCTAAGTCAGATACATACGGACATACCATACGTATATATAAATACATCTCCCTGCGGAATCATGTACATAATCCTCGTCGTAAAATTAGTTTTTACGATGTTTTTATGATCGACTTGTCATGTCAACCGTGGACAGCATCTTCTTCGACTTTAATGCGGCACACCGACCGAAAAAAAGCACGGAGACGAAAAACGGGAATCGCCTTGCGTGTGCCCGATGTTTCATCGGGATTCTTTCAAGTATTTTCGACGATTTGTCGTCGAATTAGAATGTCGCGACGGGCGGCCGAGCTTGTAACTCGTCGATTTCGGACAAGGACGTGTTCTTGCGCCAGTATGGACCACAAGGTGGTACGTTCGCACCTTTTTATCGCCATCGTAAATTAAAGTTATCATTATTTACGCCCGGCGGAGAGCCACCGTTTCAGTTTTTTATATTGCAGTGTTTCAATGCGCAATTATGTAGCAGTTTGAAAGAAACATTTTGTTCGTTTCAACGCTTAGGGTAAGCAATTAAAGTATTTTGATGGACCAGAAGTAAAAATAATTTCGTAGAAGTTTTGCCAAAATTTTATACTGAGACTAAAACGAACACTTAAATTTATTTATATACGCAAAAATGTTAAGGGTTACAATTCACAAAAACTAAGTTATTTATTTATATTATTAGTCTTTTTTCGGGTTGTTTATTATAAAATAAATTATTTCTGCTTCATTAATTTTTGTCTTTCATCTTTAGTCTTTATGATTAGTCTCGTTTCTGGAAGATTATATTTTCTACACTTTTATAGATTTTCACAAGTGGTTCACTAATGAATATAATCTCCTTCTAGTTGGAGACTTGCGTATGCGTTGTCATAATCTATATACTATGCACAATGCTTCTTAGAATCTATCATCAATCAATGACCAATTTTCGCATGTGAAATGCCGAATATGCATATTAAAACTGGACCAATCATTAATTACAATGACATTTGAAATTTAAATATCTAATGTTCCAGTCAATCTGTTGTTGAATGGCTTCTGGATCATCATATCAATGGATTCATAGCCTGTGATTCTAGACAAAGCGTTCTATTTCTTACACGACATGTAATATGCCCAGTGAAAATTAATGTCTTCATTGTGTATGCATCGTGATACATTTACTTAGTTGCGCAGCGCTATATTTTTTAATATATTGTTGTTTTGCACACTTCCACAAGTGTATATCATAAAACAAAACAGGTTTCAAAATGTAGCTGTCAATTAAGATGTTATTATATATGGACACTTGAGATTTTGAACTCATTGACGAATATAGTTGTTTATATTTAAAGTGCAATTATTTTTTCAACAAAGTTATACAACGAGCATCATATCTTGAAGCATGCATGTACATATATTGATATTACCAGTAATGTATCAGGTGTGTCGGAAAGTCATTACCGGTTTTTCTAACAGATGTCACTACGCTTAAGTATGCAATGTTATGTTTTGACACACATGTCATTTTATTCTACTGGCATCAAGCTTCAAGGCCATGCATGTTATATTTTGCGAAAATAACACTGTCATAGATTTATATCTGTTTGAAAATGTCGAGTTTCGTGCCTGAGAAAGTACATTCGTGGCACGCATTATACTTTTCTTATTTAATTAAAAGAGAAAAACCACTGAAAGTAATCGTTTATTGGTAGAAACTCAGGGTGAGCATGCTCCAACTATAAAAACATGTGAGGCGTGGTTTTGACAATTTAAAAGTGGTAATTTCGATGTGCAAGTCAAAGAACGTTTTGGTAGAACCGAAAAAGTTTGAACATGCAAAACTACAGGAGTTATTTGATGAAGACCCAACCCAAACTCAAAAACGATTGGCAGACGCATTACATGTTGCCCAAGAAACGATTAGCGATCAATTACGAGCAATGAGAGGAATCCAAAAGATGGGAAATTGGATGCCATATCAACTAAATGACAGACAAATGGTAATCGAAAAATCTTCTGTGAATTGCTGCTTCAAAGGTATGATCAGAAGTCATTTCTGTATCGAATAGTGGCGAGTGATGAAAAATGGATTTATTTCGAAAATATTAAGCGCAAAAAATCATGATTATTACCTGGCGAAACCGGCCCATCGATTCCAAAGCCAAATCGTTTTGGTCGCAAAACAATGCTCTGTGTTTGGTTGGACCAGAGTGACGTAGTGTATTACGAACTGTTGAAACCTACTAAATCAGTTAATACTGATTGGTACAGACCACAAGCTGTTAATTTGAACCATGCATTGATAGAAAAACGTCCAGAATGGGCTCGAAGTCACGATAAAGTGATTTTACAGCACAATAATGCGCCATCTCATACAGCAAAACCGATAGAGAGGGTTGAAAGCACTTGGATGGGACATAATACCCGCCGTACTCTCCAGACCTTGTCCCGTCCAACAATCACCTTTTCGCATCAATGGGGCACGCGCTTGCAGAGCAGCACTTCGAAAAATTTCAAAGAAGTTAGAAAATGGCTCGATCAATGGTTTTGCTCAAAGAACAAACAATTTTTGTGGGATGGCATCCATAAATTGACTGAGGGATTGGCAAAACGTACAGAATCAAATGGCCAACATTCTGAATAAATACATTTTTCCATTTTCTAGAAAATTATTTTTTTTTTACGACAAAATCGGTAATGACTTTCCGGTACAACTGGTACATACATATGTATATTGGTATTTGTATCTGTGTTTTTGTTCGCAAAGTAGATACTTATATGTCGAGTATTGTCCATTTAGTTTGATAGTTTGTTTGATAGTTATATTTTCTTAGTTTATTCTACTTCTACCATATCTGCCGCTGGTATGGCGATAAGTATGGAGCGCGACAATCATCACAATCTCCGAAGGTGAGGATTGTACTGTAATTTAACTGTGGTATATCCGATGTGAACAGCAAGTACAAGATAGAATATTTGAAAAAAACACTGCGAAACGTGAACTTTGAACACTTATAAATATACAAATGAGAAAATATAAAATGAGAAAGCTTCAAGTGTTTATAAAAAAGTAGTACAATTTTTAGAAAAATAAAACGATGAATCTAATAGCGCCATCTCTTATCGAATGACAAAACTTATTGAACAACCTGGTATGTGTATGTATGTATGTATATATATATATATATATATATATATATATGTATATATATATATGTATATATATATATATATATGTATATGTATATAGTTGAAGATGACACAATTCAGAACGAATAGCAAGTTTAAAATTGATTACACTTATCAATTTATAATCTTCATACTGATCTAGCATTTTGTATGTTTAAAAATTTAAGATTATAGATTACTTTATTTTCGATACGAAAATATCAAATATTAAATATATTATATATTAAGTTAGTAAATTGGTTATAAATGAATACTAATTAAGAAATTTATTTGAAAACTATTTTTACTTTCTCGCGTAGCTCCAACACTATCTATAGTTTTATTACAATGCAAGTACCAGCAAATCAATCCATATATGCTTACTGTTCACATAAAAATCATAATTCAAGAAATGTCTACAGTCAATGTAAGATTTCAACAAAGCAAGCAGGTGAAGTTCACATAGCACTAAGTCAAGACTAAGCTGCGAGAAGAATTTTGAAGAAACTAGAATCTGAATATAATTTTCTTCTGGGTTAATCATTCTACATAAAGTAAGCTTGTGTTAACTGGGCATTTTTAAGCAGTCGAGCCAATCTTACATTGATGACAATCTAGTTTCCTTTTGCCCAGATATTTTTACCTCGTGATAGGATAATACCTCTTAAACTGCAGTCCGAAGCAACAACAGCATTTCACAGTATAATACAATTATTATTTATATTCTGGTATTTACCCTGAAAATGGATTATTTACATCCAAAATTTTATCAATGTAAGCTTCTCTGCTGAAGGCGATTTAAACTTCTTAGCCGAAAACGCCTACTCAATAACTTTGTAACAAGATTGACAACCTAATGATACTCAGAAACTACTGACTATTTTTAGCTATACCACATCAATTGGTGACCTATATACTTGTTAACTTTCGTGTTATTTTCTTAATGCGGCCGATATTTAATATATTTTGCACACGAAGAAATCTATTGATCAATTTATTACTTACGTCTGACTTACTTAGTTATATTTTCAAAGAATGGGAATTAGAAATTACATTTTATTTCAAGAGAATTCAAAACCTTGAAACCTTTATTACAAAATCAGTAATTTATATTCTTTGTAAAGTCGCTCTCCTAAAAGTAAAATTCTACTAATGGTAATAAATTCTTATTCTTTTCTTCATCGGAGTGTTAGGAATGCGTAACCTTTCGTGCACAGTACAGCATTACCGCGTATATTCTAGGAATTTTAAATATCTATCATACTTCAAAAGAAAATCAATTGTCGTGACTGCAATCAGTTACCGTTTGTCTCACGAATGTTGGCGTGCACACGGACATCAACGGGAGCCACGGCATAACCTAAAAACGCACAAGTTACTTTCCAGTAACCCCATCATGCATGGTTTGAGATCCATTAGGGCGTGCGCGTGTACATCATTTGCATTTCAAAGAAACTCTTTTAATCATGATCAAAATAAAAAATAATAAGTTTGCGCGTTGATTAAGGTTTACATTATTGTGCCTATTAAATTACGAATGAAAACAAAAAAATTATTTATTGGGAAATAAAAGGAAAAATTTAGGTATTTTAGTAGTAAACTTCATTTGTTTAAAAGGAATTTGTTAGTATACGAGGAGTATTCAAATTTAACTCGGATTAAATGGTTTAAAAAAATATTACAACACTATGATATTATAACAAAAAATATTATTATTTTCTTGTGTAGCACTATGGTTTATGTGTGCGTTCCTCGGCCAACAATTGCAAAATTTATCAGGTATTATGATATTATATCATGATATTTTGTCCTGCTACTAGTCTATGTTGCAGAATAAGGATTTTTATGGAGGTTTGAAGGCAAACCATATCTTGGAGAAAGCAGAGTTTTACTTTTCTTCCTCTTGTTCCTGATTGTATGTTTAATTTCCTCACGTAAACTGTACGATGTTCCGTTCTCAACTATAAATGAAACAGAAAAACACTAAGAATTCCAGAAAAATCTTTGCTTCTTCGAACTTTGGAAATGAAGCGTGACACCAATGCATATTACCTCGCTTTGTTTAAAAAAGATTCCTAAAGTTTATTTGATTTTCATAATGTGGCAGCAATGAAGAAATGATTAAATTCACCAAGTACTTAATCCTAAGATATTTTTTCCAGTTACCTATGGACCTGATTGATTGCCATATTGTAATTGAAGCAAAAATTTTAGACGAATTAGCGTCTTTATTTTTAAGAAATGTGATTATCATGAACTGTTATACATTAAAACAAACAGAATTTTTCTACATCGTAGCTACATCTGTTGAAATAATTATGCCAATAATCATTTGGAAATGGGAATTTAATTTTAGCCTTCTAAAGAGATAATAACATATACTTATTTTTTATATTTCTTCTAATAATTATTGAACAACTTGGGTCCTCAAAATCCAAACTCATAATAATATAACCTTGAAGAACTATTAAAGAAGCCATCTATTAATGAAACATTAAAACTTTTACAGAGAAAATTGCTACAAACACAACAATATTTTGGAGAATTTAGTATGAAATCTTATCTCGATCAGTTAAATACCGAGGTTAAACACCAATGAAACTATAACGTTCATAAAGAAAAACGACGACCAAGGGAATAAATTTGGTAGCATATCTTGAAGAGAAAAAAGGAAGAAAGATTTATTATTAAACACTCTGGCTGCGAAAGCCTATAGAATCTTAAGCTAAATCAATGCGTTGACTAAAATATGTAATTTTATTTATAAATTTGAAGTTTCTGAAATATATAAGATATACAAATAAACGTTATAAATAACTTACCCATAGCCTTACTTTAATATAGTAAATAGTCCTTTTACAAAGAGCTAGTGCAATTTAAGAATAAGAAAAAACAGCTTTTCCTTCTTTTTCTATGAATATAAACGAAACTAAACAAATAGCTAATAAGTAATTAATCCTTAAAAGATGACAGAAAAGTAACATCGATATATTATGATTGTTGATTTGTAAAACTTTAACAAATATCAAGAAACTACAAGAAAATTTGTAGATGAATCTACTGAGATACGTTTATGAACCTCAGAAATTAACTTTGGCAAAGCGAAATTTTGAAAACTGGCTAACTTATGACACACGACGTTACATTAGCACAAAAATGACAAAAACGCGTGTATAAATAATATGAAATGAAATAAGATGATTAAGAGGATTAATGGAGACAAGAAAACTAGTGAAAAAAACATAAAGAACCCAGAAACGAAGAGTAGCAAAGATAGAAAAGAAAGGCAAAGTTAAACAAGAAAGAATGTAAGTGTTTATTAGTCTTAAGGGGGTACCATGTAACCGATTTCTTGTTCTTCATATATTTTTAACGTTTGATATCTTAAAAAATATGATCACGAAGTTGTAAATACAAAACCGTACGTGGGCAAGGTTCTCGGCCTGACAATGAAAGACTGCGATTTAAATTAAAAAATGATTTTATTTTTCTACATAATCTCCTTTGAGTTCAACACACTTGGTCCAGCGTTTTTCTAACATCAATATTCCTTCCCGTAAGTGAGAGTCTGGAAGGCTGTCAAAATATTCCTCTACGGTGGTTTCAACTTCTTCGTTGGATGTGAATCGCTTTCCAGAAATAATTTCTTTCAAATTTGGGAATAGATGGAAGTCTGAGAGTGCCAAATCAGGAGAATAGGGAGGATGGCCGAGCAAATCGTACCCCAAATCCCGCAATTTTCCCATCGCCAACGCACCCTTGTGTGCGGGTGCGTTGTCCTGATGAAAAATGATTTTTTTCTTCTTCAAACCAGGTCTCTTTTTGCGAATTTTGGCATCCAGCTGGTCAAGAATGTTAGAGTAATATGCGCCTGTAATTGTTCTGCCTTTTTCAAGGTAATCAATTAACAAGATTCCTTTCGCATCCCAAAACACGCTGGCCATGACTTTTCGGGCAGATGCGATCGACTTCGCTTTCTTCGGCGTCCACTGCTTCGACTGCTCTTTCGTTTCTGGCGTGTAGTGGTGGACTCATGTCTGATCCATGGTAACAAATCGCCGCACAAAATCGGTCGGATTCTTGTTAAATCGGTCCAAAGAATGCTCCGAAAATCGTTTACTCATTTACTTTTGATCGACATTCAGTAAATGCGGCACCCATCTTGCGCAGAGCTTTCTCATGTCTAATTCTTTGTGCAAAATGTTTCGCACCCTTTCTTCCGATATCCCCACAGCCTCAGCTATATCACTCACTTTCACTCGCCTATCGCCCAACACAATATCATGTACTTTTTCGATGATTTCTGGTGTGGTTGCGGTTTTTAGCCGTCCTTCACGTGGGTCATCTTCGAGGGACCTACGACCACGTTTAAATTCAGCTGCCCACTTTTTAACGGTTGACATCGAAGGAGCAGAGTGTCCCCGTACACTTTTGTCAACTTCGGATGAATTTCCATAGGGGTTAAACCATCCAAAACAAAGAATTTTATAACAGCACGATATTCAAGTTTATCCATTTAAAAAAATAACACGCACGACGTCTACTACAAAAATTCTTGCAAACAAACTACTTGAGAGAACAAATTGAAAGTTTCCATATGAACTAAAGACACATGCAGCCACCCAGGAAACATAAATTTCTGTTAATTGTAACGCCATTTCTGTGTCAGGCCGATAACTTTTCACATTGCCCACGTATATTTGTTGGGTTTATACAACCAGAAATGGCAAAATGGAAGGTGTGCAGAAAAAGCATTTTCGAACTATTAAAAAAAGTACTCTAGGTATTGAAGAAGAAGATCACAGCAAACTTACTAATAAGTTAATAAAAAAAATATTAAATGAAATATTATTAATCATATTATCGTAAATAATCTGTAAATTTTAATTTAAAACATTCACTTTACTCATCGTGATTTGATTCCAGGTGTAAAGCGCGATGTACCGAGGATAATAGCACTTTATACGAAATAATTCATTCAATTTATGGATATCCTTCTTCAAAAATATATCAGAAAATTTTTTGGGAGGCATAATAGAAATAATAGTGAAAGCTTTAATACTGTAATTAGCAATTTGCTCCAAAAATTTGCAAATCATATTTTTTCAGCTTCGAAACTTATTGAAATTCCTGCAGCATTTACTGCTGGTAAACTACGATGAATTTATAATTTTCGAATGTTTACAATGTAGTATAATATTAACCACGAATTGCTTCAGAATTTTTTGAGAAGCGGCCATTTCTTCATTTTGTGAGTTAAAGATTGAATTTTCATTTTCTGCAGGTGCTTTAAATAAATCAGTGACGGTGGTTCATTTCTCTAAGGTCCAAGTATTCATTTTGTATTGCATATTTCACAGCTATATCCACATTGTTTGCCTTTTTCAAAAATAAACGTAAGATACTTATGTAATGTAAAATGTTCAATAAATATTTACATAAAAATTATACTTAGTTATTTTGAATCTCTCCCTAAAATATATTCATGAAAACAAAACAGTTTCCCTCTAAGAAGATAGATACCCAATTAAAAACAAATAAGAAATTGCATAGATAATAAAAGACAATTGGCAATTTAATCAAATTATCTTAAGATTTACACAGTAATTATATGTACGTATTTTTTTGTCAACTACCAACAATAAATTGAAGAGAATAAAGGTCACACTCGCGATGCACCTCCGCATATCTTTAAAGTGAGTTTGAATAATGTATTGCTGTATGTTTATTAAATAAACAGCAATATATTTCAGTTGTCTTGTAATCAAGTTAAAAGAACTTCCTTCCCTGAAGATATTTTTAGAAGTAGTTTTAAACGTTGTAGTCATACCATTATGTAATAAAATAGATATTTTATCCTTCAGCACTAATGCCCAGATACTTAATCTATTAAGCTTGCGTCATAAATAAACAATACTAGAGTAACATTTAAGAAAAAACTATTTAACACATTACACATGTATATTTTCTTTTGCTTCTAATGTTCAATATACGTAGTTTGAACCGTAATGATTCCAGAAACCACTACGCTTAAGAACTGCAACAAAGTTCATTTAATTACTGAATGATTTGTAACAGATACGACACTTTTTCTCATAGCATATGCTGTTTGTTTTACAGGAGAAAAATATGTAACATAAATATATAACAGACAAGTAATATACGCCTCAGGAGAATTATGCTCGTTCGACATCGAATATATACAGTTTGCGTGGGGTACGTATAAATCATATTTTACGTCAAAATAAGTTACCGAAATTTAATTTATCGTTTGTTGTTGAAAGATCGTTTTCATAAAGAAATTTATTTTTGTTTTAAGAAATCACATTTCATCCAATATTTTTCTAAAATTGAAGATGAGTTTTAAATTTAATATTTTTACTATTAATTGCAAATACTTCCTTTACAATAGTTAGTTTGCTCTTGTTATTCGGTAAGAAACAGCTTGCGTTTATATATTGCACTGTTGTCATACATAATTATAATTGCTTTTTATTCACTTTCTTATTCCTATGTTCATCTTTAATTAAATGTTACGAGTGCAATTCTATTTTACCTGCATTTTATTTTTTTCTGAATTTAGTTGAAGGATACTGCAAAGTTGTTTTATATTGGTCTAAGTAGGCATGTTAGCTAACGATATGAACAACTGCAATTTGATTGTCTTCATACTGTTAGTTGTATCAACAATGCCATGCAACAATGTGTCAAATTCTGTTTCACAATGTTTCAATAAAGATGTAAAAGCGGTTAACATTCATCAAAGACTTCACAAACAGTTTGCAGAAAAGTGTTAATCACTCAGAACAGTATTTGAATGGTGTAAATCCTTTCAAGATGGTCGTGAAAGCCTGTGTCACTCTATCCGTCTATCGCCTGCTGTGAATCTTGGGAACCTTCAAAAAGTTGATTAGTTCGGAAGCAATAGGTGAATATCTGAGGATATTAGTAGGATTGTAAGCAATAGTGTTGGTAGTGTTTACACTATTGTTTACGACAAGCTTCAATTTAATAAAGTTAGCACGAGGTGTGTTGCCAAACTAGTTTCCGCAGAATAACAGTAGAAACGACTTTAGGTTTGCAGAAAAACAACTTCGCTACGAGTCTGAATGCGATGGCTTTTTGTTACACGTCAATTGATGAGACCTGATTACATCAGAAGGCAAGAATATTAGTATGGAATGCCGTCACTCAAGCTCACCTTCGTCCACAAAATTCAAAACACAACCATCGGCTGTCAAAGTCAAAGACAATATTCACTATTGGACCAATTTACGTCGGTTTTCTCGAAGGGAAAAGAACGATTAATTCAGCTTATTACGGTAAGCTTGTTAGAATAGTTAAACTGGACAAATGAAGAAAAAGACGCGGTGTCTTAAGCAAGGGCATTATTCCTCTACACGATAATGATCGCCAAAATACAGCCTATCTGGCGAACAATGCAGTCAGTAAATTGGATCGGGAAGTACTGTCTCACCTTTCCTTCTCCCCATTTTAGTCCGGACTGGGACCCGAGTGCCTATCATCTTTTTGGTCCACTCAAAAAGTTAGAAGCAAGGGATTTGCCTCTAACTTTTCTTTTAACTAACTAATGAGGAAGTGATGTGTGCCGTGAACAAATTAGCTACGCCGTTTTATATACGTTCAAAAAAGGAAGGTTGTAATTTAGAGTTATACACTGCTCGAAATAATTAACGGATTTTTAGAGAATAATAATGTGTATGGTTTACATCTTCAAGGCATTAATCGAATAAGCATCGCGAGCATTTTTAGGGAATCACATTCCATTTCTCTTTGATAGTAATTCATCAAATTATATTCTTTCTGCAATATCTTAAGTACATTTCAATGGATTACCATTCGGAGAATTGCTTGGCCACTTCATTCTCCCTATATTAATCATCAGAATGTTCCACACTGTTCTCATTGAGGAAGTGAACATCATAAAAATGAATTCTTCTCCCACTGCTGCTGCATATAAAGAACGAAGTCTTAAAATCTCATTCGATTTCTTCTGGACAGTGAGAGCTCCATTGTCTGTGAAATAAAGGTCAATATACCCTTCAGTTCTTGTTCCGGGGCGTTATTGCATGTTCTCAAGAGTCACACCAAATTAGCTGCAACGTAAATGTAGATTCATAACTGGAGATACTCGTTCCCACTTATTAAAGTGATATGCATTCCAGGGACTCCTTTATACTGTGCGGTAAGAGGAATACAAACCAACGGCCATCGGGTATATTAGACGTATTCAAACACAGTCTTATTCTTTGCGTTGATGGTAGTCTTCCTGTGACAGTAGCAAACTGTTATAGATGTTGGCCGACCTCCAATTTCCAAAAAGATAGTTTAGAAATTACGCTTTGGCTTACTTCAAACAGTGCAACACTTTTCTGTTTTCCCCCACTTTTCACTAAGTCTCTATCTTTGACAATTCGTGATGTATTTCCATTTCGGACGAAAATTGCAAATTTTTATTACTAATCAGACAAGTAGACTTTTGGATACTGACTAAGGAGGGTGTTGAAGTGCGCTTTTACACACTTCAGCGATGATCATTTTAATGTATACGTAAATGCGTCTATGTATTTGTTTCCGTGTATAAAAGGTTGAAACTGGTTTATATAAATATTCCTAGATATATTAACTAGTATCACTTTATTATATTTGTAGAATATCCATTAATAATTTCAAGTAAGGTATACTATACAGACTAACAGTACGAAACTCCTAATTTCCCAGACCTTTTACCTAGCAAATATTCGCAAAATTTCATAGTTTGGTATAAGAATCTCTTCTTATACCGTTATTTCTGAAATAATCTAATCTTAGGTATCACAAAGATTATTTACAGTTGAAAGTCATATCCAAGCTATTAAGTCCTCATATGTATGTATGTAGAAAAATAGATCGATAATAGAAATATCTGTGGATACTATAATCAACAAGCTTTCGCCTAAATGTTATTTACACATTATTACTTGTTATTACAGTGAATTTTAATAATAGAGGAATACTAACTGATGTTAAACATCAATTGTTTGTGCATTTAAACGCGAATTAATTTAGTAACTATTGCTACTATTACATTAAGAATAATATATATATATTGTATTGTACTTAGATGGATACAATACGAAATACAGAAAAAGATAAATTCTAACAATCTGAATAAATAATTATTATTTCATAAATTATTGAATAAATACACAATAACATTCTTATTACAGTTATTGATAAAAATTTTAACCTCAGGACTTCCTTTCCGTCGCGCGCTTATCATAATTTGATAAAAATCATAGCATACACAAGTATGAGTAGCACTATTCATTACATTAAATATCTCGCTGCATTCTCGGAATATTCATAAAAGATATACTTTTAAGAAATTCAATTTAAAAACTTACGATTCTTGGAATCTAAAGATTTTAAACTGAACCACGATTTTTTAATTTAAAGTCGATGTATCGTACAAATATATATACTACTTTTTCTAATGCTTCTATTTGAATCTCCCTCGATTATGTTACAGAACATTAGGTTTCTTTCTTTTTTCGAGGCACAAGATGGCCCCGATAGCAACCAACACATGTATTGAATGTATGCGAGCCCAAAGCATGGCTTCGAGTTCCATGAGAGGGGAAGGGCACAGCTTGGTGACGCCATTTCAAGTAAACAACTCGAGTGAAGTTCATTTCTTGTCAATCTTCTCGTAGAATAAACAAAAACGCACGTAAGTAAACTTATACATTTAGATAATCTATATTCACATAGTTTAAATGGCCAATCTTTGCTGGGATGCTTAAAATTAAGTAAACTTATACAAGTTGTTTGTTAAGAATTTATCTATCTGCTTAAGTTGAAATGGAACGTCTTGCAAGAAATATTTTCAACGGCTATTTCCAGATAATTACATTATCTAAATTATTCATAAAGATATAATCATATTCGTACTTTAATTTCAATTAATTTTATATTAAACGAGAAGGGGGTCGCTGAAAACTATTTTAGTTATTTGAAATATTAATTGTTTTTTATATAAAATCCGAAATACTAATGCGTATTATCTAACTTGCACGATTAAGTTTCAATATATATAACTAAACAATTTTAAAAAATAATCTGAAATTTTAATAATACTGTAATAAGAAGTTTGAAAATAACGTGAATTATCTCTTCTTAAGAACTATTCCGACGGTGATTGGAGGGAAGCAGTACATAAATAAAAGCAGTATTATCTATATGAATATAAACATTAGAATTAAGCGGTCATATTTTACAACAAAAATAAAATTAATATATTTTGTCCTAAGCTTTATTACAAAATTTAAAAATAGTTTCAAGGCAATAAAAATATTAATTAATTAAGCGTTAATACATATTTCCTTGTGAAATCGGTGCCGATGTATATTTTACTTAATTACATGCGGGAGTAATTACTTAGGAAACAACTGCAGCAAGGCCGCATTTAGATTGCTGTGCGCCCTAGGTACCAGAATACAAGATCTCTTAACTCTTCCTCTACGCAACTACTCATCAAAGTTTAACAACAAAATTTGTATTCTTCAATTTCTCTTGTTAAGTAGACGGACAAAGAGTAGAAAGATATTAAGTGCTTTTTCAAATTATTATTTTGAAAGTTATTCCCAGAATGCGGAACAGATAGAATAAACAGGAACGCATTTAAGTAAACTTATACATTTACATAATCTATACTCACGTAGTCTAAATGGCTAACCTTTAGTAAGACGCTCGAAATTAAGTAAATTTGTACCAGTTGTTTGCCAAGAAGTTACATATCTACTTAAGTTGAATTGAAATGTCTGCAAGAAATATTTTCAATGGCTATTTTCAGATAATTATATTTTCTAAATTCTTCACAAGTACATAATTTTATTCGTACTTAATTTAATTTATTTTTATATTAAAATAGAAGTATTTTAATTTTTTGAAATAATAATTGTTTTTTATATAATATCCGAAATGATAATGCAACGTTATATACGCATACTGCTTAAATAAGACGAAGATTGGATATTTCGCACACCACAAGCAAAAGCAGATTTAAATATGAAGTCAGATAATTTGCTTGAGATACAAGAATTAGCCCAGGTTCCTGAGCACTAATATCGACAATTCAACCTACAAAGATTACTGCCGAGACATTGTAAAGAAATTACACAAAATATCTTAAATTTCAGTGGAGACTGATGTTGATTCAAATACTCTAAAAGATAAATAAAACCCCCTTCCACAATAATGTTCGTATTTTGCACTATGCGTGTTTGGCTTTTGATGATTAATGTCTAGTACGGATTTGTTTCTGTGCAAGTTTTACAGCGCATCCAGGCGCGACACTGTGCGACACATATTTGCATGCGTATACAGTATACGAACATTCATGTGGACAGGGGTTTTATATCGACCTGATTAAGTTAATCAAGCACAGGCTCCATCAAAATTACCTTCGATCAATAACGTTAGCTGAAAAGGGGTTTTATTTATCTTTTTTGATTAACAAAATATGTTACTAAATAAGAAACTTGAGACCTTTAATAAGTGACCAATATTTAATTTTATTTTACTAGTCTCAAGTACACTCGTGACTTTGATATGGAATATCTTTCTGGGCGTCGTCGAGTTGTGCCAACGATCTTTTTGTTGCATAAAAAAAAAGTTATCCGCTGCATAGCAAATATCAAGTCAGAGGATTCATGCAAACCTATGTTTAAAAAAATATTGTCACCTAACATTTTTATCCTTGAATTTTTGTCAATATTTTCGATAACAGGATTACTATACCTAAGAATTCATGCTATCATAAATATGAGACTACAAGTAAAGACCTGTTCAAGCACCATGAAGATAGTTTATGCATTATCCAGAAGAGACTATTGTCTCTTGGCATTTTGTCATAATCTTTCTGTATTGAAAAGGTGAGATAAAGCCACAAAGAATCGTTCGTTAATAATACAAGTTTACCTGACGTAAGGTGAATTCCTTGAAACGCACAGTAAACGGTGTTATTAACATTTGAATGATTCTTTAAACGCTTATTTTTTAATGTATTGCTAGAAGAGATAAAATCAGCGCAATCAATTAGACTTTTCAGGGGGAGACCGGCAGAGTTTTTACGAAGGCGTTGCGTGTACTCAATTGACGAATTTAAAACTAGATTTTAATTTGGTATATTTCATTAAAGTTTTAAATTTGATGAATCCTTTTTATATAATGAAATTTGTAATGTACATGTTTTTGTTTTTTTTTAGTTATTGTATGTTTTACTGACGTGTTTAATGTATACTTAGTATCCTATAAAAACCAATAAATCTAATCACTCTTAGCGCAAATTGAAGAAAAACTCGTGATAAGTTTTCCCAACCCAAATATTAACAATAATCAACGAACATCTAAATAATCGATTTCGTGGATTCGCAAATTGGCAATCGACGACAAATTTTATGGCCAACTAAATCTGCATTTGCATTTTTCTTGTTTGGGGCTACTAAAAGATCAGGTAAATGTGTAAACATTGAAGATTTTCGTGGGACTGTTTTTGCAGCATTTGGTAGCATTTCGCATCACAAATGACTTAGTATAGGTCGACACTACGAAATAATCAATTTTACGAAAATAGTTTATAATTTTTTACATGTTATAGACCGCTTATTGTTAGTTTTTTTATAACATACCTTTTCTTAGAAAGTACACGTGTTATGTCATTGTAAAGAGGAGAAAAACCAACTTTAAAAATTTTTAAATGAAAAGTGAGAAAAGGCGATATTTAAATTCTCTATAAAAAAGCATTTTTAGAAAAATGTAAATTAAAATTATGTCTACCAAGATAAAGAAAGTTATTGCAAGGAGAAGAAATTTCACATTTTTCTTTGCTTTTCTATAACTCCCAAGATACAAGAAAATTAGGAAACTAAAAACATCTTATAATTTCACTAGTCCTTCGCAATAGTTCACCTAATTTAACAAAAACTATACCTCCTATAATAAGCGAGATCTCTGTGTGGAAAGTGTTATGCGAGACACATGGTATAGGAATAACATAAGCTTCCAGAATTGATTGGAATATTTCAAACTACTGAGCACAAACATAGTAACGGGTCTTCCAATAAGAGATTTTACTTTGATATGTAACAAAACGAGTATTTTTAAGAGAAATCATCGGATGTTTATTTAACGCTTGCAGGACCATATTCTTTTCATGAAATTTTCCATCACCAATTCGCACATTTGCAGCTGCATGTCCTCGATAACTTTACGAATTCCATCTTTGAGTTCTTGAATCGATTATGAGCCATTGTCATAGACCTTGTCTTTCACGTTGCCCCAAAGAAAAAAGTCTAAAGGTGTTAAATCACAAGGTCTCGGTAGCCAATTGTGATCGCTTCTTCGAGAAATCACACGGTCAGGAAATTTTTCACGCAAAAAAGCGATGGTATCGTTACTTGTGTGGCACGTAGCGCCCTCTTGTTGAAAATAAGCGTCGTCCACATCAATATCTTCCAATTCCGGCGGTACAAAGTCATTAATCATCGTTCGATAGCGCAATTCATTGACCGTAACAGTTGCTCCAACCTAATTTTCGAAAAAGTAAGGTCTAATAACCACGCCAGACCAAAAACCACACCAAACAGTCATACGTTGAGGACGGAAAAGTTTTCAACAATAATTCTTGGGTTTTCCCAGCCCCAAATGCGGCAATTCTGCTGGTTAACGTAGCCTCCGAATTGAAAATAGGCCTCATCACTCAAGATGATTTTCCGATGAAATTTCGGATCAGATTGATGCATTTCAAGGACCCAATCGGCAAAGACACGACATTGTTGATGATCTGTAGACGTGAGTTTTTGTGTTAACTGAACTTTAAAAGATTTAAGACCTAAGTCTTTATGCAAAATACGGTATAATATCGGTTGTGGAATGCATAATTCCAAACATCGTCGAGAAATGGACAAACCTGGGTTCTCCTCAACATTATGGTCTACAACAGCAATATTCTCAGTTGTTCTTGAGCGACGTGCACGAGTTCGATTTTTCACATCACTAACTTGTCCCAACAGTTCAAAGTTTTCCACTAGTTTCACAATTGCTGGCCAAGAAGGTGCTTCACGACCACCCAAAAATGCTTTAGTTTTGCGAAGCGTGACCGCGTAATTTTCACCTTATTTGTAGTAAATTTTAATAATTTCAATGCGTTGTTGAAGCATATGTTGTTCCATTTTTTTTGTAGGCGTAGTTTTCACTTATCATCTGTCAAATAGTTACAGAATGAGTCATGACAACTGTTCAAATGGCGGCGTAATGAAGATGAAATGTGTTATTGGAACACCTTATATATACATAGTAGGAAATTGTATTTGCACATGCTCAAGATCGTAATCGTCCTTTCACCTCAGAACTTTTATAGAGAGCTTGATTGAAATCAACATAATATTCCTTGACCTTTTTTTTGTCTATATTTATAGTACAGTCACATTTTTTTAATAAAAGAGAAAACATATTCGTCCGTTAACAAACGTGTAAATGGAATCTTAACGGTTTCGTACAAAATGTTGGGGATTTAACCGCATGTTTACCTCTACAAAATCACATTATCAAGACGGACATAAAATTTATGACAAACATTACTCAACACATAAGCAGGGCTTACTTTATTCTTCATTGGACATCTTGTACATTCAGGGCTCGCAGAGACATTTGTATTTAAATTTAGGTACTAATCCTGCGTTCTTAAAATAAATAGTCTTACATATAGTAACGAATCGAGTTTAGTTAAATTATATAGTATGTTATTGATTTGAACTTTTTATCACATAACAGAACCAGTTTATTTTACGTATACATTTATAGAAATTATACCATATCATACGTAAACAACTAAGAAAAGTACATAAACGTTTGTGCGGTCATAAGTTAAATGAAATTGTTAGTTGAATCGATGGACTTAAAATGTATTTATATACGGGAAGGTGTAATTTTACGAAAAGCTGGAAGTCTGTGCAGTTATATATTTCCATGGATGCATATGTGCATATATATTTATATTTAACCAGGGCAATAAAGATTTAAATTTACTCAAGAGAGAAACTTAGCCAGAGATAATCGTATAAAATGCAGAAAAGATGAACACTTATCTCAATTACATGGTGGTAAGGTAGTAATATACTTGCGACTTTATTTCTGCATTAATATTTTACACAGTTTGTATATGTATATGTGCTGCGCTTTATTTGTTGTGTTCCTCTTGTCGGATTTAAATACTATCCGGTGAAGGAGTCGTAAAGAGAAGAAATTCGAACATATGTTGCTCCATAGATTATAATTAAGCGCCTTGAACCAGTTGGATCATTACGAAAGATCTGGTTGGACGATCGAAGCTAACACTCGTTGACTTTCAATCTTCACGATCGACAACAAACCGCCGTTCTTTCCGAATTTGCTTTAGATGTTATCAGAGAAGTATTCAATGTGCAAATATAAATATTTTTTTTATGGTGGAACGTATACTACAATAATTTATTTTTATATTTATCCGTTTATTAAGGGAAGTTTGATTACATCCCAGCAGGTGCAGTTATGAATTTCGATCAGCGTGTTTAATGTAAATTTAAATGAAATGAAAATAAAGATAAATTTCAAGCGTTCTTCATATGGGTAAAATAACTTAAATTTCATTTTATATTAAAATGGTTAAAATTCTTGCTATTAATGAAGGTATTCCATATATATTTTTTCTCTTTAATCATTTTATTTATATTTTTAATATGAATATAAAATACCTGTTGCGCAAATAAAGCACAAGAAACTCTTAACGTTTTATATGGTAAATATAAATAAATAAATATATAATATTAATATAATAACCACACTACAAAGCAAAAAAAACAAAAATATTTCTTAATGTTCAAGAAAACACGTTTTGAATTAACCTTTAGATTTATTACAAAATGCATGTAATCGTCACAATGTTACATACGTAATATAATTATTGAATAATTATTTAAAAAATACTTCATCAATTACAGTTAACCCATGTCCACAATAATTTTCGTATTCTGTATACGTATTTCGACAACTAAGCTGTTATCACCAGCAGATAATTAATAACCTAGAACCATGGCAAAATACGCACGGAAACAAAATCCGTACTAAGTCTAGTACTGACTTTGTCTAGAGAAATTTGCACGAAGACAAAGTCCGTACCAGACTTACACCGTCGAGAAGCCAAATACACACTAGACTGTGTTTGACTTTCGATGGTATTTGGCTTTCGACGGTGTAAATCTAGTACGGATTTAGTCTTCGAGCGGATTTTGCTGCGGTTCCAGGCGCGACACTACGATTAATTATCTACTGATGATGACAACTTAGTTGTCGAAATGACAAATTAGTTGTCAAAATACGTATACTACAACTAAGTTTTCATCAGTAGCTAATTAATCACAGTGTCGCACCTGGAACCATGGCAAAATCCGCACGAAGACAAAGTCCGTACTAGACTTGGTAAAGATTTTGTTATCGTGCGTAGTCGAAATATTCGAAAAGAACGCGAAAATCAAAGCGAACGATGATAATAAGGAAATATAAAAATTAACAGATATGATGTTGATTAGATTAATTGAAAATGATGTCTATTAGGCTGTCGTAAAAGTCATAACCTAGTTTTCCTATAATTTTCCTAGGTCACTAATATAAAAAAAATCAGTCAATTATATATTGTCAAAATTCTTCAATACCATGTGGTTATCTTTCAGTAAACTTCATTATTCCTCGTTCATAGAAGGACTTTTCTTTATCGACGAAAAGCTTTACAAGATGCGCAAGGTTCGGCAAATGAATCAGAAATTCAATAATGTTTGACGGGCGATTAAACCTGCTCATGTCTCGTATTGGCGTCATCAAATACTGTTAAGCTCTACGATTAACGAACTCTAGACATTTCTTGGTTCCTTCAAATTATCTAATTGGTGCAGACAAAGAATACAGACTGAAATTAATTGTTTTATTCCTTAGTAGTTGCTCGAAAAATAACATCTTTAAAATCTCTCTACATTGTGAGAATAATTTGACCCGATGACGATCGAAATGAATTTTCTGGTTGAGTTTTTATATCACATTGTTCAAAATGATCCACTTCTCATTATCAATTTAATCAGTTGTTCCAAAGAAGGATCGTTTGCTCGCGTTTAAGGAGTATATTGCAGACGGTTACATGTACGATCAAGAGCAGTTTCTTGAGTTCATGAGAAATCCAAATATCGTACTTGCCCACATATCATAACTTTCTTATGGCCATGAACACATGAATGATGGATATTTAAACGTTTCTCCAATTTCCCGTGTCGTATGCTGTAGGTTCGACTCGATCAACGGCTTTATTTTGCCATCATCAACCTCAATAACTGCCCCTGATCGAAGAGAGTCGTTGAAATTAAAATTCACTCTTGAATCACAGTTAGCACTGACAATCTTATAGAGCACCATCATCATAAGCTTTGCGAAACCTTTCACAAGTTTGACGCGCGTTTTCTACTTTACGGAAATAAAGAAAAAAACACTTTAGTCTTGTTTTAGATTTTTTATAAAACTCTCAACTAAATTGCGCAATCTCTTTTTTCCCCGATATGAAGTTAGAATTGTCGAGTGTCATAAGACATAGAATAAAGATATATAACAGATGGAAAATTCAATAAGGAACACTGTTATTAAAACTAATTGTGGTAAGGGTGTGATGCATCTAATATATTTACAATTGAGTCCCCTAATACTTCAAATGGCCTAAACAAGCTTATATGTTAATTGCTATGTTTAATTAAGATAGTAAAAGTTATTATTTAAAACCATATAGAATATGCTTCATCAATTTTATCAAATACTAGCTGTACCCTGTGCGCGTTGCTACGCCAGCAACTAAAATAAATTTGAAGGAAAGACATTACACAAATATTCAATTCATTTTAAGTCATTTTATTGATTGTGTTCATTTTGAAAAAATTGTGACATTGCAGCGTTTCGTTTCAATTCGATATTTATTGAAGTGCTGTGGGATACACAATATTTCTTGTTTTTCCATCTGGTGCGTAAACGAATAAATCAGAAGATTTTCAGGCCACATAGAGCTGCCCATGTAAGAAGCATTGATTCTCCAAATTTAATCCATACACTTGCAACACTTGTTCTTGTACTTTGTTGATAGTCATTGCGAAAGCGAGTCGTACCAGGAACTGCAAACGTTTGAATTCGAATGGCATATCTGTCGGGATCATTGGAATACGTGGCAACAGTACGTCTTCACCTTTGAATTTTCCAATTGGAATGTCAGTGGCGCCATCTGTCGAAAATTGGTCGTACCAACTTAGAAACCTTCGTGGGCTCATGCACAACTTTGCTAAAGATCATCACATGATCAAATGCATAGTTTACGAATCTATAAAGCACATACAGACAAACATTCATTTATATATATATATATATATATATATATATATATATAGAAGAAGATTCCATTTCTCACACTAGTAATAAGAAAATTTCTACTTCTCTTCATAAAAGGAGAGCAAAACGAAATGAATTCCATAAACGGACAAATATATATATATATATATATATATATATATATATATATATATATATATATATACCAGGTCGGCTGAAAAGTCCCCGGTCTGACACATAGATGGCGTTACTGTTATTAAATCCATATGTTTTTTAGATAGCACTAACCTTCAAACGAAACGTGTCAAAATTTGACAGCAATCCGACCATTAGGTACTGAGATATTGCGTTAAAAGTGAAGCTACTTTTGTTATTTAAAAAATTGGAAAAAAAAGAATTTCGTGTGCTGATAAAGTACTGCTTTTTGAAGGGAAAAAATACCGAAAATCGAATTTTGCCAAAAAACTGTGTTTTAATATGGTAGACCGGGGACTTTTCAGTTCGACTGTTATACATATTAAAAATAGTAATTCATATTTATAATATTTGCTATTAATTTGCTTTATTAATAAGCCTTCTCCCAAAAATAATATTTTATTTATTTTACTTTTACACATATCTAAAAACCTGTAAATGAGGGAAAAAAGTTGTGCAATAAAGAACTTTTATTAAATGCATAAAACTTTAATAAGCCGGAATGATGTATAAAAACCAACATGTTTATTTAAAAGACTTTCAGAGAGATATCGTTAAGAATACATTGCACTTGATTTAATCTATTACTTTGAACTTGTAACGCTGCATATTTCTCAGAATCTTCATCTGCACAATGAGCGGCTCTGAGACCAATTTATAATATTATCTAGTTAGGACCTGTCGGCTACAAAGTAGTTAAGTTGAAACGTTACTAATAAGCATTCTCTGGAATTTGTGCTTATTGTCGTTTCGAGTTGTCAATTTTTAACTTTAATATTTTACCAGACCATGGGATTTAAATAAATTATTGTTCATTTTCACCGATTATTGGAGTCCGAGGGGTCATTATATAAAACGTGGCTATAATTGGAAGTTTTAGAAAGTCAGTAAACATTATTAGCGCTCTCCAAGAATATATGAATCGTAAAGTACTTTACTTATTAGCTGCCTGCTCTATCAACTGAAATTGACAGAAGTCGTTGAAAAACGATAATAAAACTTGAAATGGAAACGAAATTGTCACTTCCACGTAAATCGTTTCATTAAAAATTGATTTTTACTGCTTGGTATGCATCTGCATGGCATATATCGGTTTATTTACCGTTTTCGTGCAGTTTTTTGCATCTTTATTGTTATAAAAAATTCTTGAATATGTACGTATACACATCTACTTATATTATGAATCATAACGGCTATAGTTTCTTCACGTATCTTTCTCCCCTTTATCTGTTTTGAAGTCGTTTGATGATTTGACAATACTAGTAGCACAATATTTATAAAAAGAATAAAATAGTAGTAAATATATTTACATTATTAACAGGAAGAAATTAATTTTATTTGTTTGTTGGAATTAATATACGAATAATTGATCAGTCAAAGCTGATTGACCGCTACAGAAGATCAATAATCGTTGCTTATTAAGATGAGCGGACGAAGCAACAAAGTTGTAATTTTGACGGAGCCTGTGGTTGATTAACTTAATCACTTAAGGTTGATATGTAACCCCTTTCCACGTTAATTTTCATATATTTTCATATATTCTGTATACGTATATCAACAACTAAGTTGTCATTGTCAGCAGATAATTAAACAGTGTCGCACCTGGAAAACTGCGGCAAAAACTCGCACTTGTCTCGTACGCTATCTGTACTGTCGAAAGCCAAAATGCACACTACTTTTTGTGTGTGTGCGTTTTCTTATATATTTGTCTTTTTTTATTAGTGCTTTCAGACACTTTTTAAACATTTTTGTGTAATATACATATATTTAGTTTTGTAATGTTAGTGGAACACTCTGTTGTACAAGTTATTATTATTAAAGTTCAGAATTATGGTTCTATTGATAATGAGAATTTTTAATATGTCAATATAGTAGTAATGTTAAAAATGACGGAAACAAGCAATGTTTTTGCAAATATAAGACAAATGCAGTTCGTTTTGTAAAAGTGGACACAATTCCCAATTAATAAACTCCACACTAAATTAAATTATGATATAGAATGCAACTAATATGTTGTGATTAATTGTTGATATCTGTCATGGTATCCGCATATAGAAAGTCATTGCCTTAAATTGGCTAAAGTAATTTTTAAAATATAAGTTAGCAGGATACTGTATGACTAAAATTCAAAAGCTGCTTTATTATACTTGTTTTCAGTCTATAACAAAGTATGGGTTTGGGCACTGATGATGTACAGGATCGGTACGTCATATTTTTATTTTGAAGAAACAAATGACAAGAATATTGGCCAAGTTAGGTCGGAGAAAATCCTCTAGGAACGTGTTTAAAGAACATTGTGCATGTATAAAATATATTTTACGTATAAAAATACCAGGTGTACCGGAAGGCCATTACCGGTTGTTTTAACAGATGTCGCTAGGCTTAAGTATGCAATGTGATGATTTGACACTTATGTAATTTTATTCTTTATTACGAGCAATGGGAAAAATCCAGAAGATGGGAAAATGGGTGCCACATCAATTGAATGATAGACAAATGGAAAAGCGAAAAATCATGTGTGAATTGCTGCTTCAAAGGTATGATCGGAAGTCTTGTCTGCATCGAATAGTGACGGATGATGAAAAATGGATTTATTTCGAAAACTCTAAGCATAAATCATGGTTATACCTAGCGAAACCGACTCATCGACCCCGAAGCCGAATCGTTTTGGTTGCAAGACACTCTGTGTTTGGCGGAACCAGAGTGACGTGGTGTAGTACGAACTGTTGAAACCTACTGAAGCAGTTAATACTGATCGCTACCGACAACAAATTATCAATTTGAACCATGCATTGACAGAAAAACGTCCAGAATGGGCCCGAAGAGACAATAAAGTAATTTTACAGCACGATAACGCGCCGTCTCATACAGCAAAACCGGTCAAGGAAACAAACGTGGCAGTGCTTCTGGAGGAAGAGCGAGAAACTGCAAAGATTTGTTTGACCAAGAGATCTGAACAGTCAATCAGACCATTCACTAGCTTGTAAATAAAGCGACCACTGTGTCTAGACCTGCGTTCCTCTAGTGATTGGACATTGTGCTCCTCCAACATAACATTGTAATCAACGCCACGCTCAGGATACACGCCTGAAGACTTAAAAGAAAGGAATTTCAAAAATCGACGTTGAACGCGTTCGATTGCATTTATCTGCGAGCTGTATAAAGGATACCATACAATCGACCCATATTCCAGCTTACTGACAACGAACGAACGAAGATGAAGTTATATTCTCAACAAGAAAAGTATTATACCTATTTAAGAAAGTTATATAATACGCAACCATTAACATTTAAAATATTATTTAAGTGATGGTTTATTTAAAAACAGAAAAAAGAATTATCTGCCTACAGCTCGCCACCATCGTTCTGTAACGGAAATTATAAAATACTAATTAAACTCTACACCTACGTTCATGAGAAGTAAACATTTACGTTTTCCAAATTATCACCGTTTCCGCAACAATCGCTGTATAGAACGTCTAATTATAACGATCCATTTATGAAAAAAAACTAAACTACAAAGTTACAGATACGGCGAGATGATTTATAATACCTAAACATGACCGTTTAATAACGCTAAAGTATGTAATTTGAGCGTTTTTATCGGTCATAATTTCGGCTGAAACAAACATTCGGTATGTGGTGCGCCTTGTGGACAATGGAATTTTTAATTACCACCAATTACACATAGCAACTAGTTGCTTGGAAGTTATTGTTCGACAACACTGTAAATGACGACCAAGTGTAAACACTTAATAACGCATAAGCCATAAATTTCGAAATTATATTAATTTTATTGTTCGACCATGATTTACTGCATACTTGTGGCCAATAAAAATGCTATACGCTAATGAAATGTAAGATTTGTTTTTATACACATACAAGTGTAGTTATGTTTAGATATGGATTAAATTTATTTTCATAATTTACATATTTTCTAGTATTTTATATGCATAACTAAATATAATTAAGTACGTATATAATTAATTAAGGTAATTTATTTTTTCATTATTTTAATTAATTTATATTTATTTCATAAGAGGCATGACATAATCTGTGGCATTTATGGATAAATAATTAAAGCAAACTATTTCTTACTTTTGATTGCTTAATAAAAGTTAGATGGAGATATCATTTTTACCCACATATAAAGAAGTGAGCGTGAATTATAATCATATCTATCGTTTGGATATATTTGTCAATAAACTCATTTTACCGGACCTGAAAGTGTTAATATATTAATACTTTTTATATTTTTGTTAGCAAACAGAAACTATACTTCCTTCGTTCAAATACAAAGGGTACTAGGAAAGTTTTGCAATACAGCTTTGTTTAATTTTTTCAAAGCAATTTCCTCTACACTCAATACACCTCTCCATCATCCGGAACCAATCTTTAAACCAGTTCTGCCAAGTTTCACTAGGAAGTAAAGCACGCTCGTTATCCCGAGCCCGCAGAAGATCCTCATCACTGGAAAACCGCCTCCCGTTAAGCTTCATTTTCACATGCGGGAACAGTGCAAAGTCGCAGGGAGCAAGATCTGGACTGTAGCGAGGGTGCTCGAGAAGTTTCAATCCTGTCGTGATCACAGTAGTAACGTTTTCATACATAACTGATGTCCGTGGCCTTCCCGGCCTCTCAGCATCCTCCACAGTTAAATTTCCCCTTTGGAATTTTCTATACCACTTATATATCGTTGTGCGATGTGGACAAACATCACCTAGTGCAAGAGCCATTTCTTCGAAGCACTGGTCTATGTTAAAACCATGTACGAAAATATATCGCAAAACTGCCCTTATCTCATTTTGTGACCACAATGCCATCGCAAGCACTTTACAATCTCACTGCTAATGAATAACTGAGCCCATCGACATGGCACAGCGGCTACTATGCACGTTTGAACATGTCTCAACATGCAGCAACAAGCAGCTTCCTACGATTTATTGTTGCGTCATATTGCAAAACTTTCCCAGTACCCTGTGTACATATTTGGTGATCAATGTTACTATTTTTGGAAGAAAAAACTCATTCTAATATAAAATCTTTATTTTCTTGATACAACCATTTCTTCAACTAAATTTAAAGAAACTTATAAACGTGCAATATGAATAAATCACCTCACACATTTGAATATAATTACTTCAATGTTCAAATATATATTATTGCGTCTGAATTGTATCGCATATCTGATTCCAAAAATATTGATCAACATATTTTTATATACTAGTTGCTCAAACTTGAAACAATGTAGTATATTTTGCGAAATTTACCCATACTTTTAGAATTATATGACATTTGCGAACTACTTGGAGCAGAAACACAGATGGTTACAAAGAGCGTTAATTAGTCGTCACCTTGACAATGGTATACTAGCAAATTTAAATGCCCATGAGGCATCGAGGACCAGAGATTTGTTGTGCAAAACATTGTACAGTAGACTTTTTACGTGGCTTATCAATAGAATGCTAGTACCCTTTATAGAAACTAAACAACCCGAATGAGGTAAAATACAGTGGCGAACTTATCGAGTAAAATGCAAAGTTTAGCTTCGACTATGTATTAAGTCAAATCTTATAAACAAAGCAGATACCTAATAGTTGAATAAAAAAACGACTCTATTGTCGACGAGATCGACACGTGCTTCGTTTATCCAGTACATTTCAGACGATCTCGGCCCTCGTCGCGATATTTCATGTTGAGACGACAGACGAAGCGAGGAAAACAATACTTCTATATTTCGAATAGAAATTAAACTATCTGAACGAAGAAAAACACATTGAGTGAATTTATGTCAACTAAGCTACGATTATGTATAAAGACAGATGCCTAATAGGTGAATAAAGAACAACGAACGCCTCGATACGACACATAGCGTAAATGAAACATTTCGTCAATAAGGACGGAAATTGGCTGAAGAGCCTCGGATAGACGAAATGCGTCTCAATCAAGATCTCAAGTCGATAATATAGTTGTTCGTTATTCAACTACTTTCTATTATAGTATTGGTTCATGTAGACTCGGAATCGTGTAGCGTCGAATGACAGTAGAAGCTGCTATTAGCATACTACTCGTATATATGTATTTGTATTGTAAGAAATTGTAATATAAATATTGCATGTTGCTAAAACCATAATATGCGTATATACGAGGCCTGTTTTTTAAGTAAAGGCCGTTTTGTTGTATATACTAATAGGTGGTGTGCGCGCCGCAACGAGAGCATGCGTCGTATCCCGGCATTCCTTGGGAACAACTGAGCTCAGTTGCAGCTGTGTAGGTAACCTGTACTGCCCATTCTGTGTCTTTAAATTGTTCAAGATTATCGAATCGCCCTCCACATGCGAGGTAGAGTCAGTGATACGATTTTTGGCAGCAGGAAATATTTCTGCTGCAGATATTAACCAGAAGATTTATGAAATTTACGGAGCTACTGCCATGTGTGAAGGCAAAGTGCGTAAGTCGGTCAAAGAGTTCAAAGCTGGTCGCGACAACGTCCATTTGTATTCACGTACGATATTGTGGCTTCGGTTGGAGCGAAAATGCTCCAGAACAAACGCTTCACCATAAGCGCTCTTCCAAACGACTTTCCTGAAGTGACCTCTTAGTTATCGGAGCAGGCGGCAAGTTTCTATGAAGAGGGTATTCAAAATCTAGTTGCAAGGTTTGATAAGTGTTTAAACAAAGTTGGCAGCTATGTTGAAAAAAAGAGAAATGTATGTAGAATCTGAAAATAAATTTGATTTTTGAAAATTTTCTTTCGTTTGGTTTTTATTTTCAAACGGTCCTTACTTAAAAAACACGCCTCGTATATATATTCGTGAAATAAATATTTGTGTAAAAGATACGAAACAAACGTGTTTCTACAAATTGGTAGACATTATCACGTAGTTTTGGTGCGATATGGCAACCAGTTTATTGATAGCTGGTTGTCTTCTCCTGAAACTTTTAAAACAGATAATAATTTCGAGAAAAATATTGGTTGAGGACGAAAATATCAACAAGGTAAAGCAAACGGCGATGCGAAATCATCATTTAAACTTAATAAAGATGATTCAGGATCTGAACATGTTTCATTAGATCGTCTGCACCGTTTTATTCAATATAAAACTTTCTTCAAAAAGTTGGCTACAAATAGATTGCTGAAGACGTGCTTGGACTAGCCGGATTGGTCTCAACATTCATGAAATGCTTCATCTTGGATTACATAACCTAGATTTGCAAATCTAACATAAAAATCCGACAAGAAGCTTCGAAATAGGACAACGATAAAAAACCCAGATCGAAAAAAATCAAAGCCATTTAAAACTTAAATCGCTGTCTATCGTGATGTCGAGCACTTGAATCTGCTTTAGCAGAGGCAAAAGCCAAATTTGTGGAAAAAGAATTCTTGAACTTTCCATAATACCAAACATCGGTCGTTATATATACATATTTGATCTCTTGAACTTTTCATAATACCAAACATCGACCGTTATACATACATTTTTGATCTTTTGAACTTTTCATAATACCAAACATCGATCGTTATATATACAATTTTGATCAATGCTTCAACAATTGTCCAAGCACCCTATTAACCAAACGTGCTCCCGTGTAACTCTTTCTTCTTCCACAAATTTAAATTACCACTTCATGGGAAACGTTTCGAATGTATTAAAGCTATAGGATAAAGTTGCAGAAACCGCTACGTTTGGATTATTCGTTGGCATGTATCGCATCCAATTAGACAAACTTTAAAGCTTACTAAATGAACAAATATTTAATGTTTTCATGAGCAATTCTTAATATTTGTTTAACACAATGTATTATGTAGATTAACTATAGATTTACATATTGCAACGCATGTAAAATTTAATAATAAAAATATAAAAACAAATTTGGAAATTTTCGAAGTTTTAAAACACGAAATGTAAAAAATTCTCTAATTTAATCAAATGTAGCCAAGTAAATGTAGTATTAAAAACACTAACTTATTAATTTTTACTTCTATACGAACGCTTATTATTTACGGCAGATAAAATGTAAAATACGATCATTTAAGTTCGTAGTGAGAATGAAAAGTATAACCACTAACATACCAGTGCATCTCCACTCACACTTTTACGCCCATTACTAATTAACCATTTAACCAAATAAAACAGTAAATAATGCCCAAACATAAAACTCTTTTATATGATTCGAAACCACTTGTAGATACTTTACACCTGGTCTCACCATAAAACAATAAAGTTACGACTTTATGATCGATTCAGCAGTAAAAGTAGTAGAGGTGTTTAAACACTTAACAAATTACTCAAGTCCTCATAGCTATTGCGTATTTAAGGACCTTTCGATTTCATTTCGCGTTTAATAACACGAATTTTGTGAAACAATTGAAGTACAAATTGATTTTGTGTTTTAGGTGCCATTTTATCAGGATATAATGTATATATGAAAGACGAATTAGTATCGGAACGAAGAATAAGAAGAATAATTTGGATTAATTCACGATTTTATACTGTTTGTAGGAAAAGATATTTGAATATCGTCATTGGACGTATAGCGAAAATATAAATAGACTGGGTGAGAAAAGTGGGATAGAAATATGCGATATATGGTGTACGGAGGCATTGTAGCGCCATCTGATAGAAAATGTGTTCAATATTAGGTAAAAGGAAACATCCAGGACAGTCAGGTTTGTCAATTAGCTTAAGATCTTGAAACGTAAATTCTTATCCAGTCATTTATACTTTTAAAAGTTTAAAATGAATACATTAAATACACAATATTCCCATTTATGTAGTATAATACAAAGTAACTATTATGAGTGGAGATTTTTTTAATTATATATTTTTTACAGATTAATAAATAAGTAATTTTACTATGAAAACAATTATAATTTCTTTCCAAATATTATAAATTTCTACATTTAAACAAATTCAGTATGGAATAATTTATTTTAATAAAAATAGAAACGTAAGCTTTGTTATATCATTATTATTTCATGATTTACTTTTTTGGGTGTTTCAATCTTTAGTTGGAAGTGATGAAAAAGTTCATACAAGTTAAATTAAAAAATGTTATATAATTATAAGCACTTAACAATGTAGTAAATCACAATATGAAAAGTGTGAAACTGTTTTTATTTATTATTTTTTAACAATACGGCCGAAATGTCAAAAAAAAACCAAGAAATAATAATTACACAGTTAAAAGAGTAAAAAAAAATGAGTCATATATCACATTTAACAAACTTGAAACTACAATTATGACATTACAATCTCCATGTTGGTAATAACACGAAGACAAATAATTAGTGAGCCTGGCAGAAGATCAGCACTAATAAAAAAATGTTTTTTATTATTTAACTTCGCAATTCTTCACAACGTAACTGAAAAAGTACGTTCAATTTCGGTCTTGAGGATACTTGTTATTTACATATAAAGCAAAATACTATGGGGAATAACATGGAGAAAGTGAAATGCCAGTCCTAATGTTTAAATAACAATAATTAGTTCCGAATAATAATGGTTTATGAAACCTGAATACACAAGTGTACACCAGAAATGAAGCAATAATCGAAAAAATGAAGTACGGCTAATACGAGTGCTCTGAAAAAGGCATAGACTATGCGCTCAATTAGAAAAATATGGTTACTGAATTTCGAGACTGCAGTAGGATTCCTTTCTTATCGGTTACCTCCAAAATGATAAAACGAAAACAGGTGAATGTTATACATCCTCTTTAGATCAACTGCACAATGCAAAAGGCCTCGTATAAAGAAGAAATGATGCTTTTTCTTCAGGATAATCCACGTATTCAAACTCCGACTGTTTTAATGTAAAAAATTCATGAACTACATTTCGAACTGTTTTCGTATCCAGTTCCCTAAAATTGTTTCTTTTTTCCAACCTGAAAACTTAGCTCAGGAGGAAGAGATCTGAGTCGAATCGAGAAATAATCCTTGAAACTAATAAATATTTCGAACAGATTGATACTAGGTGTACCGGAAAGTTATTACCGTTTCTTACGTAAAAAAAACTAGTAAAATTTATTTATTCAAAGTATTGGCCACTTGATTCTACACATCTTGCCCATCTTTCAGGCAATTTATGGATGCCATCCGAAAAAAACTGTTTGTCCTTTAAACAAAATCATTCACAGAGCCATTTTCTAACTTCTTCGAAATTGGCAAAGTACTACTCTGCAAGCGCGTGTCCCATTGTTGTGAAAAGATTACAGTCGGACAGGGCAAGGTTTGGAGAGTATGGCGGGTGCGATATTATGTCCATGTGCTTTGAATGCTTCCTTGACAGGTTTTGTTGTATTAGACGGCGTTATCATGCTGTAAAATCACTTTACTGTGTCTTCGGGCCCATTCTGGATGTTTTTATACCAGTGCTTCAAATTGAATTGAAATGGTTCAAATTGATAATTTGTTGTCGGTAGGGATCGGTATTAATTGTTTCACCAAGTTTCAACCGTTTGAAGTACACCACGCCACTCTGGTCCCACCAAACCCAGAGCATTGTCTTGCGACCAAACGATTTGGTCTTGGAGGTGATGGGCCAGATGCGCCAGATGATAACCATGAGTTTTTGCGCTGAAACTCCGAGCTGGTATATCTCCATCTTTGCTAAAAATGGATAAACTAGTAACAAATATTTATTCAAACATGATTCATATTATTTGCATTGCCCATGGTTCACTTCCCTTTTATTATTTATTTAGACCAAAATCATTAGATTCCACTTAATTGCTTTTGGAAGAAAATTAAAGGACCCATTGCAAGTTCCTCTTTGCAAAGAAAGTGCTCTGACTCATCTCTGTTGTGACTTCTAACAATTACACACAACATAGTGTAACAGTGTTACATCCACTGTGTGTGTGTAGTTCTAGTACGAACTTTGTTTCTGCGCAGGTTTCGCCGCGTTTCCAGATGCGACCCTGTGATTAATTATCTATTGACGATGGTAACTTAATTGTCGAGATACGTATACAGAATACGAAAATTATTGTGGAAAGGGATTAGATTAACCTTAATTGATTAACATTGTGTAGATAACCAAAGAATATGTCGTTCATTTGTCCGATAAGTTAGATATTTCCGCTAATTTCTTTGCTTCTAAACGTCTACCATTAGGGAAAAATTTCTTAGTTAGGAACAACAATCCATGCAATTGCTTCAAATGACCAATCCGAATTTTGGTTATTCCGAAAAGAAGATATGCTATTTAACCGTCTATTATTAAAAAAATTATTGCCACATAATAATCTCCTTTGGATACACGCAACATTATTAATTTGAATGCTGTTCACATGCTAAGAATATTGGGAATCTAAAATTTTTCCTTTGTTTTTTAATATATTATATCGTATATTGCGATGACATTCAATTCAAACAAATACAACTACATTAGGCCAAAAATTTATAACGCTTAATACGCCTATTAGTAGTACCACTGGTCCATCTATGTATGTATACATAAAATGTTGCTTCTGCTTCAAGAGAAAATATTTTAGCAGAACAACATCGTTACTGCTCCTACTATCATTCGCATAGAAATTCCTTATTAACTTACTCGGCTTTTACATCGTCGGCATAATAATATGTTTTAATGGAACTGTAGATAAAGAAATTGCCATATGTAATTAGTGTGTAGGTAATTTAACTGTATCCTTTAACGAAGCAAGTAATTAAAGATTAACTTTAAAAAAATCAACATTAATTAATGTTACGCATATGCAATTTTCACGGCAGTATTAAAATATGTAGCTTTTTATCACTTAATTTTGCAAATAGAAACTCTCTTTACTAATGAGCAGATATATAGATACACATACGGTGGTCAGAAATTCGCGGATAATTATCAGGTAGACATCCTCCGATTTATTCTGCGTAGACAATCCTAATACAGAAATGTTGTATTGTCAGTCATTGAGGCACACGAGACCATCAATTATTAAAAATTCTGTAATACGCACTTTCAATGAATACACTGATATGTACAAATTAGTATTTAGGTTTTGCAATGGAAATGCGCTCTTGGCAGAGATCTAATGTGCAATACGGTATCCACATCGGCAGCACCCATCTAACAAAATATTTCGAAGATTGGATCGGAAACTTTGTCAAAACAAGCACATTCGTTCCCAGTCAACGTGATACAGGTACGTCGTACAATCCAAGTTGAAGAAGGAATTTGAATATTGTTTATCAGAATGCTATTTGCAGCACTAGACAATAGCCATGAACACACAATTTTGAACAAAATTCATGAAGATCCTAACATTTTATCATTTAATTTATGGAGTGTGGAATGCACAAGAGGTGGTGTCTTCAACAATCACAATTTTCATTTTTGGGCAGATGAAAAATCCAGAGCTATTCGAGAATTTGGACATCCAAAAGAGCTTTCTGTAAAAGTCTGCTTAGGCATCCTAAACCTTCAAATTGTAGGATATATTGCTTCTGGACAGACTAAATGCAAATGAATACGTAAATGTGTTGAAGAAAGTATTGAATAAATGCATGGTTGAGCGAACGTTGGATCGAGTTGAATGAATCAATACCATGGTCTGCAAGGCCACCCGATATGAATCCATTCCACTTCCTGGTTTGGGATTTTTTGAAGGAAAAAGTTTATACGGTATCTTCGGCTAACGAATATGAAGTAACAAATAGAATTAACATTATACGAGCAATGTTGCAACGCACCCTAAATGGAATTCCACAAAGACCACAAACCAATTTTTAAATCAATGGTTACCAGTTTCAGCATTTTCGCTGATTATCATTATTATTGCTATTTTCATTAGACTTAAATAAAACTCGTATTTTGTTATTCCAGATTTATTGATACCATTTTACCAAATTTACACTGCTTTAAACAATTCGTGTGGCTTAACTAATTACAATACAACATTTCTGTATTAGGATTGCCGCCTCAGAATTAATCATAGAATCACCCTATCTGACTATTATCTGTAAATGTCTGACCACTCTGTATAAAGAAAAAGCAAAAGAAAATGTCATTAACTCCTTTACAAATTATTTACTTACTTGTAACTGTTGATTAATTGTTAGCTAGAAATTAATTTTGAAATTTTGAATTAGCAAGCATTTCTATCCTGTTTATTGTATATCCTATTATATACTATAAAATTAGTACTTTAAAATAATTAAAAGTAAAACCTCAGTAATAAATGAATTTATTGTTACATTTTTTGATTGTCTAAAATACGAATTTCTTTTAGTTTTCATATTTAAATATTTAATATAAATAAACTCTTTTCAATGCATAAATACTTCGTTGAATTTAAACATCAGAATAAATGTATACCATTCAAGATGATGTAGTGTAGAATATGATGTTAACGTTGCGTACTAGAATATATATAGATCACAAAATGTTCTGAAGTCCTATTATCCATTGGCCCATTTTTAATTCATTGAATTTCGTTTTCGAATTAGTTATATACTAAGTAATCTTGTTTATTTCTGCTGTAATATTTGTGAAATCTTTAATATCCTGCGACTTAAACTTTGAAAAGGATGAGGGGTGAAAGAAGAAAAGTTTTCAATCTTCTTTTTTAAAATCGATCGAATCATATATAGGTAATAGAAAATGTGTTTTGTAGTGGATTTAGTTCTACTGATTTCGTTGCTACTTCTGAAGTTCTTGAGGGTACTTTGGTCACCATTTTTTACCTCCTATTAATGACTTACGACTTATTTCGTACTTGGTTTTCTAACTTGTCCTATATTAGCTTATGTTGATGATATAATACTTTACCATGAAATTAATGGTACTAATGGTACTTACAATGTAACTTGAGTATTATATATTAGTTGATTGGCGTATTACTTTCAAATTAAATATTTACATATCTAAATGCTGTATATTCGCAACTATACGTGTATAGTGGCAACTCAAATTCTTTCGTAAGCTGACAATCAAGGAATGGCATAAAGCGAGCATTCCTTTGAAACTATTAACGAGCTCGGAAATTCTTTTATCAATTCCCGTCATTCCCCTTACACACTTTTTTTTTAAATTAGCATAAATTTGTCATCTCTACTAAAGTATAATTTTAGAAAAATAACGTTAATGATATGGCTGAACTAGTATCACATTTGGCCTTCAAATCTATACCAATAATTAAATATTCATTATCATTTTGTAACTTCATAGCAGTTTGAAGTTAATATTCAATTAATTTTTCAATCTTGATCGAATAGTTTCTTAATCGATACCAAACCAATATCTCCTAGTAAAGGTTTTGGAAAAAACGAAAGCTTGAAATAACTTAGAAATTTATTTGTATTACACATTGTTAGTAACAACATTCAGCGGTACTTTTCTCTACTAAAGTTATGCTAACTATATATATAATTCTAGAAAGCATTTCACGCCTTAATTAAATGAACACAAAAGAATAATCTTCCATACAAATTTTGCGGAAATTTGCAATTATCCGTATTCATATATATGTATATATAAATATCTACAAATATTATCCTTAAAACATTGATTACATTGGAGTGTTCGTATGAACTGCCAACAGCATCGAGAGTTAGCTCACCACTCATCGACGAAGACAACTATCGGAAATACGACTACATAAAATATTCCGTTTTACATTCTCGTCTAATTAAGCCTCCGCCGCGTAATTTTTTCAGATTGACGCGTCGCCCGGTAATTGGGAGATCCGAGAAAATTGATGTCAGCTGCTTGGGTGGTCGAACCAGTTGAGGAACGTGATGGCCGGTGCTATGGGCAAAGTGAGGGAAGGTGGTATACGATGAACGAACCGCGAAAGGCAAATTACCGACAGTGGCGCTCTCTTGGAATTACATTTTAGTCAAATACGCTAGAACCGGACCGACTAATTGCTCCAGCCGTTTTATTAGTCTCGGAAAAGAATCGATTAAACATTATCCAAAAAATAATAATCAAGCAGTTTGTGCGAAAGGTAAATAAATTAACAGATAACTGAAATTAAACTTTCTTAATTAGAATCTATGTAAATTAGTATATTATATTATTATGTTTAATAGATACATACACGTTGCAATTTATATATTTTTTATTAATTGCAGAACGTTGCCTCACCACTTGTATCTGATTTGTTTGAAAAAATACAAGCACGCTAGAGTTTCATATACATATGCTTTTAGAAGAAGTTAATAGAAAATCATTTAATTGTTGGACGTATTCCCCATAATATATTATTCATGTACTTCTGAGCACAATTACAAAGCTTTAATTAATTAAATATCGACTATTAACTACAAGTTTTGACAATAAATTTCTTTCCCTCTATACTATAATCTACAAATATGCATTAATTAAAAAGAGGCTATTATAAAACAAAATAATTCTACAAATTTTCTATCTGTACCATTACCTTAATTAAATAAATGAGTATTGTTCAAAGAAATAAAATTTCGTAATAGTAATTGTTTTCCTATCCTAAAAATTTAAAAATCGCAATTGAATTAAGTTATCATTGAGTATTTTTATTGTGAAAACAGGACAGCTTTAAATTTTGATGGAATTGCTAAAAAAATTGCTAATTTAAAAGTAACCAAATCCACAGTTATTGGCAATGTGGAATGAGTAATGACAATAATATTGTATTCTTTCACACTTTTATTTTATACTGACTTTGTAAAGGACTGTAACTGTACACATTGTAATTTATATGTGTACCCTATACATTACTTGTTATTGAAGCTCATCTTAATATAATATAGCGAGTTTTTTCCCATGTTTATTATAGAGATTTTGGAAGCTAGCAGAGATAAGAGACGATTAAATAAAAAAAGAATTACAGTTTTGCAATCTCAATTTAAAGAGCCTTTTGTTATGGTAAAACATGCACCGCTAACTAGATATCTTCCAAATCATTTTTTGTCATTCTTTTCTGTGCCTATGGCTCTGTCATTATTGACTTTAGAGAAAATGTGTAAAGAAAGTTGTAGGTAATTATATGCTTAACAATACAGTCTAATCAAAAATTTTAAGCTTTAAAAAAGATTATTTTTTCAGTGATTCTAATGATATAGCACTTGGTTATTAGTTGTTTTTATAAATATATAAATTGTGGCAGTTTTTCTCTTTTAATTTTCGAACTGTTCAAGAAATACGCTATGAAAAGAATGATAATAAGATGCACATGGAGCTTAATCATAAAATTCAAGTTAGTTATAAAAACTTTTTTTTAATTTTCGAAATTATAAACATAATTACTTTGTTGTGAAATGCATATTGGACTTACAATTATAAATAAAATTAATTTATGAAAAACTAATAAACAAAGAATACAAACAATAAATTAAGAAACAGTAAAAGAAATTAAATAAAGGAGTACTAAAGCAATTAAAGTATGAACATAATATTTAAAACCAAGGCTCCAAAAAGACAAAAAATCAACCATTATGTTTATTGTACAAGTTACACTTTTTTTAAATCGAATTTGTTTATTTTATAACGGAACGTCTATCAATATTAACAAAAACTTCTAGTACAGCTTCTATAAGATCATTTAGTGTGTCGTGCGACTTTCGAAACATCCTATCTTTTACCATTCTTCATAAATAAAAACCTAAAACAGACTAATCAGGAGATCGAGGTTGCCATGCACCGATGCGTTTCTTTCCATCCATGGTTTCCGAAATGTTTCATGATGATTATGTGATGGTACCCCAATGAATTGAAACCATTCGAGCACATCACCTATCTGCAAGGGTAATTCATGTAACATATCAAAATCTTTCTTCACAAAGTGAAGATAACGATCAACAATTACTGTACCATAGAAATGTGTGGACCAAGAACCAATGTTGAACCAATGACGCCACACAAAACATTAAATCCAAACATAACTTGGTGTCTTCTCTGTTCAACATAACGGATTATGCAGCCATAAATGTTCGTTTATTAAAAATCATGTAGTTTGTAAATCGTGTTTCATCCGTCCACAAAGCTTTAAATCTCTAATCAGTACATTGTGACGTGTCTGCTTCCGTTTCAATTTGGTTGGATTGAAATCCATGGATTTTGTGTTACACGTGCCAATACCTTTACCTCTGCCTCTTGCAGTTTTTGTTTGGTTTTTAGAAAGAACCATACTCTCACAAATTATGCTTTTTCCAAAAAACAAAAAACCCATTAAATTGAGCTCCATAAATTCATTTTTTTCGCCATTTAGTCGTCTCTCTAACTCTACTAGTTTCTGAGATCCCATACTAAACTTCGGAAAGAACACCCGGTATGCTGTGCACTCGAATTGTAATTGTAATTCTTGCTCATTGTCTTTTCTGATACATATAAGGAAAGTATATTACAATGGTTAAAGTACATATTTTAAGTCATCAAAAATCCTAACAAATTACTAACAAAATGCAAATGTTGCCAAAAACTATGGACGTTCCTGTATGCGTTACATTTTATAGTAATAATTTTACTGAATAAAATAACTTTCTTAGCACTTTCCACCTAAAACGATTGGTGAAAAAGTGTCTAATATGCTTTTTGAATTTCTATAATACCTTGCTTTAATTAATTTTCTTGTAATTTCTTTCAGATTGATAAAAAAACTCCGAAATTTTTGGAAAATTTCCATCCCCAGTTGGATAGACGCCCTCGAATCTTGAAAATAAGACCAATTTTGTACATAATAAGATACTCATCGAATGGGATTTCAACTACAGCTTCATTATTTTGGATTGGGAAACTTAAAATATTCTGTACAGCTATAATTACAAAAAGCAGAAAACAAAGGATTTAATTCGTTGCTATAAATACGTAATTGAATATCGCTATATACATATGTTCATATGGAGAAATACTCTATGTAAAAATTAATAAAGTACCTTAATTTCTTCTTTTCTAAAATGAAAAAATCGAAAAACTGAATACATGTCCATGTCACAATATTAACTCTGTGTACCTTTTCTTGCTTTTCATGGCATATATTATAAATGTATTTCATAAAATTATAATTTTTTCTTGAAGCCAGTTATAATCAAACAATTTGTTTAAGCTGTAATGCGCAATATAAATAATTTGAAAATAATTATATAAACGATCGACAAATTAAATCAAGGCAAACTATAATGGATCCAAACATGCCTTCCTTACAATACAAATATGTTTGAAGAAAAAGGTGGGTTCCGTAGTAGGGCGGACGCTAGGAACATTAGACTTGCGCTTTTTAAACTGTTGTATTCGCCATCTTTATTTTATTTCTTAGTATTTGAACTGCGAACTTATAATAGATATGCAAGGAATGATTTTCTTTATGTTCTTCTCTTAGTAATTTTAGTTTTATAATTATTTCTTATTTTTATTATAATTATTAATAACTGTTAATGAATTATTAGCTTAATATGTAACAGAGGGATATTATTCATAACAAATTGTTTCATTAAAGTGAAGTAAAGGTTATTGAAGTATTAATAACACGTATAGTTGCATGTTAAATTACAATTTAATACGCATATATAGGGTTATGCAAATACCACGCCATTGGTTTTAACAAAACATAAACGATTTTGCAATTCTTTAAGCAGTTTTTCTTTGTTGAAAGTATGATCCATTACAATTACACATGGAAGAGAATATTATTCAAATATCCACCACGACAGCGTCTGCAGGCATCAATTTAAATATCGAAATTTTCATTGAATTTTCGATATGTTGGTTGGAGTTATTTTACGAATTGCAATGTTGTTCTTCAGTTCATTAGTTGGTTGTGGCTTGTGAGCATATACTCGACTTTTCGAAGAAACCCACAAAAAAAATTTTAATGGTGCTAGATCGCACATTGGAGGCCAATCTGCATCCAGAGAAATTATACGTCCAGAAAATTTAGATCGCAGAAACGTAATATTATTCGAGTTGTTAGACATGTTGCACCATCTTGCTGGAAATATGCATCGAACAATCAATACGATTCAGTTGTGACCATAAAAGGTCATTCAACATTGATTGGTATCGCTCAGCAGATTTTTCAACGACGTACCGAAGGATTGTGTTATGAATTGTGTTCGGAGAAATATTATAATGAATTCCTTTTGAATTACTTTGCTTAAAAAACATATACGTATCTATGGACATACACTCTGGATTTGAGCACATATTATGTAGATTTGTAGAGCTTTCATTCCTCGGACAGTCGACAGTTTCTTCGAATTCAGAATGACATTCAATGTACAGATTGGTCCTCGAAGTAGCAAACTTAAAACGAGGATGGAGCAGAGAGGGTTGTAAGCTTCACCAATACTACAGTGAGCACCCAGAAAAAATGTGAACGCAATACCCATTAGAAGTGGGTAGTCGGGTATGCCCAACAGAAGCGGGCAGATCGATCATATAGTAAGCATTCGCGAGTATCGACTATCACCACACGATTACCTCCATTCCCCCGTGGCACTTTGTTAGGGTTTCGCAAAATTAAAAAATCAATGAACCTATAAACCGTACAAAATGAGTTTCGAAAATATATGTGTACGAATTATGCGTAAGCATTTATACAAAAAATGCAATTTATTAATTAATAATATGTACAGTTACCTTCTCTTAACAACTTACTAAATCTTGCATTCCTTTTTTATAGAAATTTCTTAGCTTTTCTCCAAAAGAAGTCGTCAGATGATTCCAGTATCTCTCCACAAAATGATTAGAATACCAAAGTTTTTGAACAAATAGAAATCCGAAGAAGCGAAATCGAGGTAAGAGGGTAATTGCCAAAAATGAATCGCTGCATTAACTTGATGAGTCGCTTATAATACTTATCCGCTGTAAGTAGAGTTCCAGAACTTATTCTTTCATCTCCTACAAGTTAAGATGGCGAAAATATTTGGTTCCTGTTCGGATGGCTACTACGTATCAGTAGCTATATAATATTAATGTAAAAAAAATGAAGACCGTCACGATACGTTGTTTCTACTAACTATCGAGGTCTGACATCGGCTATTTCATTCTAAGAACTTTACAAAGTTTCTAATAAACTGGGGATCATACTAGTAGAAAAAGGTCTGGAAAATCCAAGAAGACCTCAAAACTGCAATTCAGGGAAATAAAAAACATTCCCCTGTCAAATAGAAAATCAACGGCGGAACTTAATTAGTATTTTATACAACCAAGTTAATGAACCACAAAAAATTTGGGTTACGAGGACATGCATCTTCTCAAAAACCCTTGGCCAGAACAATTAATGGAGTAAAAAGACTAAATTGGGCACACACACATCAAGACTGGGCTGCTGACAAATGAGAAAATGTCTTTGGGCGAGTGAATCGAAACTTGAAATGTCTGGTTTGGGTTGATTTTTGTTGGAGAAAGATTTTCTTATGAATTGTGAGTGCCTATGGTATAAGGCGGAGGTGGTTCTGTAACTATTTTGGGATGTTTTGATGTGGAAAATACTGACAATTTACAAAGAATAAAGGAATAATGACAAAGGAAGTTTATAAAGGCCAAACCAAATAATACCATATGGGAAGAAATTATTTGAAAGTTCATATGTTTTTATATAAAGCAATGACGCAGAACACACTAGTAAGGATGGTAAAAATTATGTACAAGAATTAGAAAAACGCAAAATTTTAAAAGTAATGAACTGGCCTCCTCAGTCCCCGGATCTTAATTCCACAAAGTTGTGGAAGGAACTCGACAGAACAACATCCTCTGCAAACAATTGTTGGAATATTTTAAATACAAAATGGAATGCAATAGGAACCGGTATTCTTCGTAAATTAGTAAACCGAACGCTCAGGATATGTGCAGCCATTATCAGAAGTAGGGGCAGATATTCTGATATGTCGAGAATGTAAACGAATTATTTCTATTCCAAAAGTCAGTTTTTAAGATTATTTTGAAAACTAAGTGAGCAGCCTCAAGCTTTTTATCGGTAGTCTATATTTAATATATAATGGCTGCTTTTTAAGCTGCATGAGAACTATCGATATCGACAACTATGATTTGACAGCTGATAATGTCAAACTGTGTTGACATTTCTGTACAGTAAGTTTTGGCAAGTCATCATGAATCGTTTAACGCCACAACAACCAAATCGTGAAAGTTTACTTTGAAAAAAATAAATCTGTTCATAGACCACTTCGTCTATTTTACGGTCAATATAATCGGCCTAGTGAGCAAGCAATTCGTGCAGTTATTGATCGTGTTCGCACTAATTTTACTCTTCTCGATTCAAAACCATCAACGAGACAAAAAAATGTGCGTCGAAGAGAATATTGCTGCTGCAGCGCGAAGTATTGTCGAAGACGCCGAAATGTCAATTCGTCGTCGTTCTCAACTTGTTAGCCTTTGCCCTTCGACTACGTAAGGATCTTGGCTTACGTGCCTATAAAATACAGCTCGTGCAAGAATTGAAGCCAAACGACCATCGTTTGCGTCGCATTTTTGCTGATTGGGCTCATTTAAAACTGGCGGAAGATAAGCATTTTCATCAAAGAATTGTGTTTAGTGATGAAACTCATTTCTGGTTAAATAGCTACGTCAATAAGAAAAATTGCCGTATTTGGAGCGAAGACAATCCTCAACCCGTTAACGAATCACAATTTCATCCATTAAAATTGACTGTTTGGTGCAGTTTACGCGCTGACGGCATCCTCGGTCCTTATTTCTTTCGAAATGAGGAAGGAGTCGCCATTACGGTGAATGGCGAGCACTATCGAGCCGTGCTGACTGAATTTTTGTCTCCAAAAATTAATCAGGTGAACATCGATGACAGTTGGTTCTAACAAGACGGCGCAACTTGCCATACGTCGCGCTTAACAATCGATTTATCGCAAAATCAATTTCGTGACAACTTTATTTCCAGAAGTGGTCCTGTTCACTGGCCCCCTCGTTCGTGCGATTTAGCGCCTTTGGATTACTTTTAATGGGTCTATGTTAAGTCATTAGTTATGCCGACAAACCAACAACTCTTGAAGCCATACGGCCAGATTTATTGGAAAAAGTAGTCAAAAATTGGACTGATCGAATGGGCCATGTAACTCGTAGCCGCGGAGGACATATGCCGGAAATCATATTTAAAAAAAAATGCCATGAAATGGTCTACCAGATTATAATAAAAAAATTTCATTCTAACAATATTTCTGGCTTGTATTTTCATTTCAAATTCTTATTTGACATTTTTATTTATAGAAATACATAAAGTGTATATGTAATTGTCATACAAAAATAGTGTACTACAAGAATAATATTTTGCTTAGCAATGAAATTGTTAGTGAAAGTGTAGATATTGCAGACTTATTCATACAGTTTCAAATTTACTGTATGCGCTGTTTCCTAACGTTTCCATTGTTTTTATTGCATTTTCCTATCATTTATATTTTTATGTTATCTCATTAAACGAACGTCGCTTATAGTGCAAATAAATTTTCCTTAAATATTTTCCATGTCTAATGAAGTTACGTTAATTATATACACCCAAAGCATGTACCTATAACCTAAATAACTTTACCGTCCTTGTCATTAAGAGCGCTCGGTTGACTCATTAAACAAATTAATAACCCAAACAATTTCTCAGTTTAATCGTTGTTGTTCAACAGTTAGACGACTCATTTTGTACATTTCTACAGTTTTCAGAATTACCTGGCTGAATATAGTCGTCGTGTAATCCAGGACAAGAATGTGGTAGTATGGGAAACGAGGAAAATTGAAAGGATACAATTTCTGGCGTATAAAATGCAATCAAACACTTGCGGATGTTTAATTTATTTAGATCATTATCGTGAGCGCATAAAATAGGACAAGAAAATCTAATAACGTATTTTATTATGAATAAATTTTATGTAATTTATTGCTTTATTTATTAAATATTATCATATATTAACATAAGTGCTCGAATATTTATACATACTCTTGTATGTTTTAAATATTCTGTATACTTTAACACATTACGCAGTATTAATGCAGGTAAATAAATTCAAATTTTTATTTAATAAGCATTTACGTGGAATGTTTCTCTCTTATTTGACAATTCTGGGCACAAAAAAAAACACAAAAATTGATATTTAAATATAAAACGACATAACAATTTTGTATTTAAATAAAACACAGAATAATTGAGATATTGGGCTAAAATTTATTCCAGATGTAGTACACATGTTACATTTAACTATGGTATTCGATATTGATCGTATGACCACCGTGAACACGTTTGCAGCGATCGATTCTTTGGGGCCAATTTTCCACTCTTTCACACATATTGGCTGCACCGTTCGCAATTTCGCGTTCGATATTGTCCCTGAGCTCCTCTAACGTTGTTGGTTTCTTGGCAAAAACCAACTACTTAACGTAACCCCATAAAAAGAAATCCAACGGCGTTAAATCGCATGAGCGAGGTGGCCATTACACAGTTACCGAACTTCCCCTTCAATAGATCAATTTTTTGGACAGCTGTATGGTCTGTGGCACCATCTTGTTGGAACCACGTGTCACTGATGTCAACATTGCACGATAGCGAACTCCATTGACCGTAATATAGAGATAATTTTCATCTACGAAAGAATATGACCCAATCACACCTCTGGCAGAAAATCTACACCACGCCGTCATTTTTCGTGGTTGCAATGGAGTCTCTTACAGTACATGTGGGTTTGTTGTTGTCCAATAATGCATATTTTGCTGTTAGTTAAGCCAAAAATTAGCTTGATCGCTGAAGATGATTTTTCAATGAAAGTCAGGATTTTCTTTAGCAGAGTCCAATCGGAGGAGTCTCAGCGCTTCAAATGATGGAGAGATTTCAGTTTTAGAGTTAATTTGATCTTGTGAGTGTAAGCCAAGATATGTACGCAAAATTCGCCACAATGTGGTTTGAGGGATTCCCAATTGGGAATGAACGGCGTGAAATCGACTGATTTGGCTCATTTTGAACTGAAGCACATACGGCTGCGATATTTTCCGTACTTTGACCGGTGGGTTATCTCACTGGCATAGGAACATCCAATAGTAAATATTTTGACTCGAATTTATCCCCTATAGCACGCACAGCTTGTCTGGTGGATCGATTATTACGACCGAAAATTGGAATAAGTGCTTTTAAAATTGCAACCTCTGACTCAGAATTGCAGTAGTAATTGTGACTGACGTTTTGACGTTGATAGATCATGAAAAACGTTCAAGAGTGCGTTGATATTAAACCTATTATATTTTTCAACATCTTTTTTTACCCTCTCTATTAATATCGGAGTTAAAAAGAGTTCGATGAATTCATTAAGATCATTAAATGTAAGATTAAGATTTATTTAGTTTTAAAGCACACAAAATTAAAGATGAATTTTAATTCTAGATTTTGACTAACTATAGAAACTTTTGAAGCTAGAAAATTGTAATTAATAGATAAGAAGATATAAATATATCTTCTCTATAGTTTATTTAATATTTGTCTTGGGCCTAGCATATATGATTGGTACTATTATTAAATATTTCATTTAAAAAATACGTACAGATAGTCTTAAACAAAGTAAGTATTAATTTTACACCTTTTCGCAAAAAAAATGTCAGTATCAGACGCGCCAACTCAATACATTAGTAAGTTTATTGTCGGCTGATGATTTGAATATACTTAAGATCATTTCCGCTAGTTATTCAAACACGATGCGGGATATCCAAATGCGATAGTAGTATTGCGATAAATTTCGATGAACGTTTTAAAAATATCGAGACTACACATACTACTTGACTATAATTGATTTCAAGTGACTATAATGTTGCCTATGTCGATACTGAGAGGCATTTAGAAATTAAGGAAGTATCTCTGGCTCTAAATTAATATGTAACAATGATTCTTAAAGCGCAACAAGCGAAGCTATGGCAGTCCGGTAGTTATTTACATAGTATGTCCAGTAATTACATAACTGCAAAATATTACATTTTTACAAAAAAAGGATGTTTTGAGGGAAATTTTGTTGCGAAAATAAGTTAAAATTCATTTCAGAAAATAAACGAATTTCAACGCTAATTATTTTGTTTATGTATCGTATTTATTTACGATGTACACTCGGCAAAATATTTATTGTCGCTCTCATGAAGTGCGTATTATGTTGGACGATCTGCATTTTGCCAAAGTGTTCATTCAATATAATTGTGGTTGTTGTTCTCTTTGAATAAAAATCTAAAGCGATGTATATTTTATTTATATATGTATATTCAAAAACATATATTATAAATCATTTAGATAAATGATTTCTATTTTGTGTTCTTTGTGACTATACAGTGGAGATAAATGTAACTGAAAGCACAAAAAATATATAAAAATAAATTACGACTAGTTGCAATCACCTTATCTGCTATAGTAGCGGCCATTCAATATATTTTTTCTGGAATCCGGAAAAAACTTACTACAAACAAAAAGAGAAGAAATCTATCCGCACAAAAGATATGCCGGAATACCATATACGATACTATGATGACACACATTATTACATAATTTTTTTTATTTCCAATGAAGAATGTTCTAGCAGGAACATATTTGTTGAGATTTAAATGATTTGCGCCATCCGAACGGCCTTTAACCAGCAACATGCCTCTCCAAATAAATTCAGTAACCTTAAAATTATTACTCCGTTTATCTCAGAATGCTTGGACGGTAATGAATAAGTCGATGTTGTCTATATTGACTTTATTACAGCTTTCGACCACATGAACCATGGTTTGTTACTCTATAAACTTTTCAACAAGGAATTTTCTGCAGACCCTTAACGACTTTCTTCGCGAACTACTTATTTAATCAAGTCGATATTTCTGCAAATATATATGGTTGCATTAATGTTTATAATTCTAATTTTGTAATTCTTCCTTTTTCAGTCTTACGTACAATCACCAAAATTATGAAATAATATTGTGTAATATTTAAATTTCTTACTTTAAATGTTGGCGTCAGTATAAAGAAGTAGCACGTTAGCTGTAACATTGGTGTCAGGTAAGAGGAAGTAAGGCGAAGATATTGACATTGTATGAGAATTGAGAATGATTTTAAATAAAATATTAAAAGTATGAGAGGAAGTTTTAATTATAACCCCCAAATTATCCACAGCTGAAAGAATTTCTTTGAAAATACATACATATCTCATTTATGCTCCAACTGTAATAAGAATTTGCTTATTCCGAAAGAAAATTGTAATAAATAAATGTTATTTTGCTGAGTAAGATTTTTTTGTCGACATTGCAAGTATGAGTCAGTCATTTTATTAATACAAATTTTGTTGAAACATTGAAACAAAGATAAATTATCAATCGTATTTTTCCAGTCAACTCGATATATGTAGATGCATATATATTTACTAATGAAATATACTGAAACGTAAAGTTTAAAATATTAAAAAATTATTCATAAAACATTTTAAATACTGAACTTTTTTTAAGAGATATCTAATAGATTGTCTAATAAATGTTTTAGCATTTATAATTAAAATTGCTTCTGATTTCAAGGTTCCTAATTGAGCTTTTTACGGCGCCATCTAGAGGTGGAGCGCTAAAGTTTAATTAAATGAAAAGCTCCAGCTAATGAAATTAAATAGGTAACCTACATAAACATATTTGCAAGTTCGAATTAACTCATAATTGATTTTGAAGGAATTTTTAGACGAATTTCTTGCTTTTACAGTTGTGTAATATTTTGTACTATATTAAAGACTAGGGCAACTTTAAAAATAAAATTTTTTTCTTCTGAAAATGTTGAGTTATATAATAAACAAAATAATTAAATAATAATAATCATATAAATTTTTATTATTTATTCTAAAATATATAACATATTATACAATTATTATTATTATTATTATTTAGTCATTCAACAGCAAAGAAAACAAATAAAAATTCAATACAGAAAACCTCTGTATGTATACATGTAAATATCAAAATGAAAAGAACTATTAATAGTAAATATGTCCTAATGAGTACAAGCTGAATATCTTTACATAAATACCGTCATATTAAGCAAAAAAATATACAAAAAAAACGAAAAAGAAGACAAGCCAAAGTTTAAATAGTTTACATTAAATACACTTATTAAATACACTGTTACACTGATGAATCATTAAAAACATTTCTCTTATTAAATATATCATGCTTTGGAGAGATAGTATCCAGAAGCTAACAATTTATTTTAGGGCTGAAATACCAAATATTATAAACAAATTCATTAAAATCAAAACGTAGTATCATTGCAGGTATTGTTGTACACTATTATAAATTTAGCAGTAATCGCAATCCGTTGAAAAGGGGACATTATTTAATTGTATATACAATACAGCTACTAATAACATATAGACATGCGTACAGTCATGTGCACGAAAATAGCGCTGGCTTTAAGTTTACTGAAATTTCAATTTATAAGTTAAATAAAAGAAATTCAAGTTTATTGAACTCTTTAGTCCAACATGTTACACAACTATAATAATAAATAAGTTTCTTAATACCAAAGACAAATTAAAACTTTATATTCAAGAACAAACAAAATAATTGTGCATTAAAATAGCAGTTATACCAAAATACTAACCAAATGATATTTTTACTTAATTTATTGGATTGAAATACTTAATATTTTGTTGCTTGCTCTTTATTGTTTATTACCTCTTGACACCTGTGGGGCAACAAGTTCATCTGTTGCCTACATATCTCTGCTGAAATTGCCATTCGACTTGGCATATTCTCCGCAGATCGTCAATATTTTGCGACTTAGCTGCATATACAGCCTTCTTCAAATCCATTCATAAATTTTCAATGGAGTTTAGGTCTGGCGATTGTGTCGGCCAACCAAAAAGGCGAACGTTATTATCTCGAAACCATGTTTTCGCGTTATGAAAAACATGCTTCAGATCATTATCCTGCATATACAACCGTCTTAGTGGCATTTATTCCTCTGCATATGGTAGAAGCACAGTTTGTAATATGTTCACTTAGACATCAGCATTCATTATGCTGTCTGTCTTGAGTAAAAGGCATGATTCTCGAGTCTCCGAATTTTACCATCCTTTTTGTATACTGTGGTTGAAATGCTGTCAGTGGTGGTCTTCGTAAGTGTTGTTGCTATGCACCGGCATTAAATAAAGCTATTTTCGATTCATCGGGCCACAGTACATTACGTCACTTTTTTTCTCCCATTGTACGTGTTCATGGGCAAACCACAATCTACTTTGTATTTGCCTTTTATTTAATTATTTTATTTATTTATTTAATTATTGTATTATTTATTATTTATTTTATTATAGTACCTTCCCAGGCCCTCTTGCACGCAACTTTTCTTGAATCAATCTTCGTCTAATACAAATGCGTAACTCGCTTTTAATTGCAGTCCAATTTATAAACGATGTCTTCTTTACACAAGGTATAATGTTTCTGTCTTCTCTAGGGTTAGTTTTCCTTTTTGTCGATTTTCATTCTCCAATTCTTAGCGTTTGCAATCATTTTCGCAGAACATAAGAGCGTCTTTTGTATAAACTTTGCCTTTATTAAGTAGATCGAGTATAATTGCTCTTTTTTCCGACAAACAGTGTTTTGTTTGGCCCATATTAAAACAGAAATGAATAATTAAAAATTTTTTGAATTATTCTGCACCGGATATAACTTTATAAGTCTGCATTCAATGCCGCCAGCTATGGTATTGCTATTTTAATGCACAGGCAAACTATATACATTCAGGGATTTTAAATAATTTCAATATAGCTGCATCAGAATTGTCCGTTGTAAGTGTTATTTATAAATATTAATTTAGGACTGCCATATTCGTGCACATGACTGTATATATGTGTATATATGCAATTGCATGTGCATTTAATATCCCCCACACGTTCTTATTAAAGATCTGCTTCTATAATAAGATTTATGGTGTTATTAAAGGCCCAAATCTGAAAGTTTTTGATAACTCAATAGCAGAGCAGTCACCCAGTAGGGGGACCACTGAAATTCAATTCTTCACCAAATTCATAATTTTTTCATTAATTTATTAATTATAACGATGTAATAATCAGAAAATTATGAGTTTTCATGAATATGGACATGTTATTTCAACCAAAACCTTTTAAAAAGCCCTTGTTTTGATAGAGATAATAACCAATTATTTTAAAAGAAACATATTTCAGAATCTCTGAATTATTTGAATATAAACTGGATTGATGACTAATATATGAATGAAGCAAACTGTTGTCTAGAATTTTAATTTTAAAATTTAGATGTTATTTTATACTGAAATTGAAGAAGAAGAAAGTGACAATAAGTGCTGATAAGCAGGCCAACCATGAAAAAAGTTTTTTTATAAATTTGGCTGCCCTTTATGTTTTTACGCGCTGTGAAGTGCACTTTGAACATTAATAGTAAATGCTCAAAGTGCACTTTTGAGTATCTGCGTGACTAATACAAAGAAAATCACGAAGGCATATACTTTCTAATCAGCAGGTCCATTTTTTACACTCACATTTATATTTTTTCGGAGCTGTAAGTGAGGAACAAGGGGAGCGTTTACTATAAAGGAGATGGAGAAACGGTATCAAGGCCGTTGGAATGTCAACATGATGGGAGATTACGCTACACTAACTTTTACCGTGAAGTGGTTGAGGAAATACAAAACTTCAAATTAATAAGTAAAAAAACTATTCTTATTCAAAATTACATTACCATTGTAATAATAAAATGTTAAATTTATCAGTTATACTCTGATAATAAATTACGCACCTTTAAATCTTAATTACGAGGGAGCGTTTTTATCTACGTGACTAATACAAAGAAAAATTATTTTTCTTTTTCAATATATATACTGTCTTTTTCAATCTACAAAAAAAATGCATTTTTTACACTCACACTTAAATTTTTTCCATTTTCTAATAATCAAGGTCTTGGAGCTGTAAGTCTTGTGGAGGGCGCGTTGTCGTGCAAAAGCAAAACACCTTTTGTTTCCACCATGATATAAAGGAGATGGACAAACGGTATCAGGGTCGTTGGAATCTCAACATGATGGGAGATTACTGTTGGACCTTTCTACGAGCAACTCCAGAAGCATCATATATTGTAAAAGGAAAAGCTACACTCGAACTTTTACCGTGAAGAGGTTGAGGAAACACAAAACATTAAATTAATAAGTAAAAAACTCTTCATATTCAAACTTACATGTTAAATTTTTCAATTATACTATGATAATAAATTACGTACCTTTAAATCTTAACTATATATTTTAATACTATCATACCCAACAAAAGATAAAAATTGCGAAAAACTGGTACGTGGTAAAACAAAACTGATTGAAAATTTGAATTCAGCACACCAAAATACATAAGAAACAGGTTGAACTTTGAAAGAAGTTTTTAAAAAATATTTATTGGTTGGCTTGTGTAATTTTTCTAACAATTTCATGAGAAAATACTTTTCTGTTTATGAAGATCGAATTTTCTTTTTGTGTTTTATATAAACTAGCGGCTGTGAAACACTTCCGTAAGATAATATTGTAGTATATGTTTTGTAGGTTACATTTCACAATTACCTCCATATTATTATTTGCTGTTTTGTTTAGAAAACAAAAAACACTTACATAACATATTTAATAAATATTTTTATAAAACTAATATTTGTTTGTTTCGATCTTACTTTCTAAAAAATATTATGAAAAAGGTCATGCACTCGCTTTAATGAGATAGAGTACCTCCTTAATTTGAAAATTTTTTGTATTTTTCGAAAGAGATTTGTTTTATTTCCATATTTTTATTATAGCTCGATTTTGAACACATTTTATTGTGAATATTATCCTATCGAGCAATAATAGGACAAATTGAAATAAACGTGTATTATTTCACTGTGATTGAGAATCAGATTTATTACAGAAGAATGTTAATTGCCATTACGAATTGCGGTTTTGATATTAGAAGTCGGTAAATATCCACTTGAAGTTGCAGCATATTCTCTATACTCTCAATATTTGTGTATGCGTTCCATCGAGGCAACAAATGGGTTTCCAGGAAAGAGTGAGTTATTTATGGTATTCCATGTGATAGCTGACTGTTCTAAATTTATTTTGGAAAAAAACCTAGGCGACTTGGTTCAGTATTTGAATGTGTATAATAAAAAGTTGAAAATAGAAAATCAAAGTGCATTTTCCTCATATTTTGTTCCTTTACTTTCGAAAAAAGTAAAGACGCGCGTCAAGTATGTGAACGTCCATGTGAACAACGGTTCAGAAAATTTCGTGCTGGTGATTTTAAAATCTTAACGACGCTACTTAAATATGAGGGAAACGATTCTTGTTTTGCAGCGACTAATAACTGGTAATGAAAATCGAGTGCTTAAAATAATGTGGTACAAAAATGATCTTGGTCGCTACTTAAAGATTCGAAAGCAGATATCTATCAAAAGAAGACCTTGCTCTCAATGCGTTGAGATTTTAAAAGTGCCGTGTTTGTCGAGCTCCTGACAAAAAAGGAAACAATTAACAACCATACGTACCGTTGGCAATTGAACAGTTTGAACAAATCTATCGTCTAGGAACGTCCAGAGCTCGTTAATCGTAATAAAGTGTACTTCATAACGACAACGCGGGACCTCGCTCAAGTTTTATCGCCCGTCAAAAATTATTCAATCTTGGTGTGCTGTCACACTCATCATACTCATCGGAATTTGCGTTATGAGAATTCCACTTGTGTTGTTATCTTCAAAACTTCCTGTGTGGTCTATGAACCAGGAGTTATAAATTGAACCGAAAGATTGCAAAAGATAATTGAAAAAATGGGCAATGCATTATTGATTGACCTTTTCTATATTAATGAATGACCTATGGAGAAAATACGTCGTGACGGCAAGACAATATAATTTCAAGAAGAAAGATTCCGTAAATATACTACAACATAATAGTAATTAATACATGCAAACAAGTTAAACAAATATTTGCATTAGCAAACATTAGTTCTACTATGCTTAGGACAATATTTACTTAATTTAATATTGCTATTGTTCTCATTATGAGTGCTTCTTAATTTTTTATCGTATAAAATTTTATACGAACTTGTAGTCATACATCAATACTCCAAAACGAATAACGAACAAAGAAAATAAAAGAGAAATAGAAACTAAAGGGAACAGTTTCCCAATAATTTACTAAGAAATAAATAAAACCAGGAAATATTTTGTCAACATAACTATTGGTAGTAGATTGAATTACTATATATATATGTATATATATACCAGATGTACCGGAAAGTCATTACCGGTTTTTCTGATAGATGTCGCTAGGCTTAAGTATGTAATGCTATGATTTAACGCATATGCCATTTTACATCAAGCTTCAAAGCCATATATGTTATATTTTGCGACAGTAACACTTTCTTATTTAATCAGCATACTCCAATCATAAAAACATGTGAAGCGTGGTTTCGTCAACTCAAAAGTTGTGATTTCGATGTGCAAGAGAAAGAACGTTCTGATAGTCCGAAAAAATTTGAACATGCGAAGTTGCGGGAGTTATTAGATGAAGAACCAACTCAAACACAAAAACAATTGGTAGAAGCGTTAAACGTGACCCAAGAAACGATTAGCGGTCGAGCACGAGCAACGGGGAAAATCCAAAAGATGGGAAAATAGGTGCCACATCAATTTAAAATTTTTATTAACTGTAATTGTTTGCGAGTACATTATCATGAGCATCATTAGCAGATAATTAAACAGTGTCGCACCTGGAAAACTACGGCAAAAACCAGCATGAAACAAATTCCGTACACGATCTGTACCGTCGAAAGCGGAAACGCCCGCATGCGGATTTTTGCCATAGTTTTCCAGGTGCGACACTGTTTAATTATCTGCTGATGATGACAACCTAGTTGTCGAAACACATATACAGAATACGAAAATTAATGCGGAAAGGGGTTATATATCAACCTTAAGTGATTGAAATTGCTTTAGTAAGATACCTTTAGGCTGTGGCAATCATATGTTATAAATGTTATCTACTTATACAATATAAATACGATTTCTATGTAAATCCAGGAGACTTTAATTTTTATAGCTACGAAACTTTTGAAGCAAATTTGTATTTTACATTTTTAATCTTTTACTGGAGTTATTCTCAGTAAACAAATGAATATATTGTGTACCTACGCGGTTAAATACGCACAACAAATAAAAACTTTCTGTTCAAAGCAATCTTTTCAATTTTCGAATAACATATTTTCAGTTCGAATTGTTACAAAAAACAAAGAGATTAACGCCGATATAAATTCTCATACCTTGATTATGCATATGTTTTCCATTAGTCTAATTTAGAAAGTCCATTTAAGCACTGAAACTAAAACTAGCCCTAACAATTGCGTTAATGTAAATATACCATTGCCTCTTAATTTAATAATGGACTCATTCACAAAATGCGTAATTTACTAATCAATTTTTCACGTAATCGTAAAATTTTATTTAGTAACCGGAGATCTTTGTTTCTTAATTACAAAAAAAAACCACACCCCTGATCAAGCAACCACTAAACTCGCTGTCTGGAATACAGAACACTCTATATCGTCCATTAAGATAAGAGATTTTTAAAAGTAAAAGGGTATTTTGCGAGAGCAAAAGCGTACCTAAATTTTATCCATTGTTATGCTGAACACGCTGACCCTTCTTTTACGACTCAGGGTATCCATTTCCGAAGGATATATTTTTTTGATACCGTCCTTTGAATATGTTCATATTATGCAAGGCCTTTCGGCCGGCATATTTAAATGTCAAGTCGTGTAACAAAACCTACGTTTTAGATATTTATTAAAGTAGTGCGACACTCCTTTTTTGTCTTCGTGTTCGTCCTTCGACACAGACCTAACTCACCCTTCATTTGTATATTGCACCAATAATGTTTTACAGTCATGCGAGATTTGTCTGTGTGCTTCTTTTTATTCGAAATAGTTACACTTTCCCTTAGAATATGTTCAAAAATTCTTGGTATGTGTTCTGAAAACTTTTGTTCCGCGTTTTTGCAATCGTACACACAGATATCACTCCTGGAACATTTATTTGAGTAATAAGATTCATTACATTAGCTGTGCAAGTAATCCCCAACGCATTTACTTTATTATTTCATGAATAAATACGTTGTAAAAGATTTTTGAATAATTTTTTAATCTTAATTAAAGTTTGTATAAGATATAATAACTACATATAAATGGTAGTTTATTAGTTTAAAGTAGCTGCTTATCCACGCTTTAACATTTATCAATAAGAAATAATTTTAGAAATTAAACAAAGTTATGTTAATAATATCTTTATACACAAAGTGATTTTGCTTATTATAAAAGATGAAATATAAAATGTAAAAATCTGGACATAATTCTAAAATTCTCTAAAACTCTTTTCTGGTGCTATCTGCTTCTGGGTTTCCGGGCTGGAACCGCGTCACTAGTATATCTGCCGACGTTTCGTACCCATTTGTATGGGACATCTTCAGGGCTGAACTAAACTGAGTTTCAGTGCAGTAGTTCAGCCCTGAAGATGTCCCATACAAATGGGTACGAAACGTCGGCAGATATACTAGTGACGCGGTTCCAGCCCGGAAACCCAGAAGCAGATAGCATGGACCACGACCGCGGAAGTCTACGTACCAAACTCTTTTCTGGTGTTTCCCGGAGATTATCCATTTTTGGTGTTAAAATAAGCAGACCTACGTTATTTATTTACGATAAGTATTAGTATTGTATGAAAAAATAAATAAAATGAAAACTAACGACGGGAATAAGTCTTCATTAATTAATTGGGTGTCAAAATAATTTTCAAAATAAATGCGTCATGTCTTCGAAGGTGAATTTAAATAAAATTAACATTTTTTTGGGGTAAAATTATATCTGTTCTCTTTCACATTTTTGAAAAATAATAATTTATATAATAGCAAAAATTTTTACTTGGTAACTTTGTTTAAATTACAAGAATTCTTCCTAAGCTGTAGTGAAATTTTATATTAGAATTCACTAGAGCTTAGGACCAATCCTTGTAATGTAAACAAAGTTACAAAGTAAAAATTTGTGCGGTAAATTATTGTCTTATATGTTTTATTTTCACCTTTTTCAGGAGTTAAAACAAGAAAATAAACGTGTTAAATTTCTTCCCCTTGTAATAACTTTTTGTCATAGTAAAATTTTCTCTTTCTCAAGCTACTTTTTTTAATACAAATTTAAATATTGACTTAGATCTTTTTGCAATTTCCATTTCTTAATTTAAACTCCGAAATTAAATTTTTTTTATGAGACATCGATTAGGATTTGAAATTTTTAGACACGTTATTTTTTCTCGCGTTTACAATGACATAGCACTCTTTAATCATAAAAGGTAAATAAAACCCCTTTCCACGATCATGTTCGTATTCTGTATAGGCACTTCGACAACTATAGTGTGAGCATTAGCAGATTAATTAATCACAATATCGCACCTGGATCCTACCGCGGATCCAGGTGCGGTAGGAATACAGAGACAAAAGACAAACATCACTCTAAATTCGTTTTACATAATTTAAAATGTATTCTAGTATTGCCCCTTGTCTTAAAGTACACTCCACTCTTATACATATGAACCTTTTTTAACAGTGGTATTTTTCCTTTCCAAGAATTCAAACAAATAAGAATATGCTACTGGACCTTTATCGGTGTTTAACACTTGGTGATATGAGACCAATTGTTTCAGAGATTAACTCATCCACATACTTAATTTCAAAATGGTTAGAGAATGAATGCAAAAATTTGCTCGAAAAACATGAAAGTTTGTCAGTTGCTAATTCAGTAGGATTTATTCAAAAAATTAGAGATTGCAAGTTGGAAAACCAAGAAATTTTAGCGTCATTCGACGTAACGTCATTGTTTCCTTCGGTACCTGTACCAGAAACTTTAAAATATTTTGAAGATTTTCTTTATAAAAATAATATTGGACTAGAAATAGTATAAATAATGAATATTTGCGATTGACAACCCTTTATATGTCTCGAAATAGTTTCCAATTCGAAGGTGAATGAACAGAAATAAGGAACAGCTATGGGAAATTGTCTTTCTCCATTTATAGTGGTTTTATTCATAAGTAATTTTGTTGAAGGTAAACATAACGTCAAATATTTTCCAAGAGTTTGGATAAGTAAGTAAGTAAGTAAGATGACATTTCGCGATTTTTGACACACATAAATGTAACTTTGACGATTTCTTCAAGCAATTAAATTCAAAATTCCCTATTATTAAATTTACGTTGGAAAAAAAAATAAATGACACCTTACCATTCTTGATACCCTAGTAATTAGAAATAATCATAAAATAGAAATTGATATTTTCCGAAAAGAAATTAATGTTAATAGATTTCACTGCGGATTTTAAGTCATAACATGCTACAAAAAAAAGGGTTTCTAGATGGATTTCTTGTCAATCGTTTGCTCAATTTTTCACTAGCAAAGGTGGTATACGAAAGAGAATTAAATTTTATTTAAAAAATTTGGAGATACAATGGTTTTGATTCGAAAATAATCAATAGATTAATTAGGAAAGCTAACTTAAAAAGACAATCAGAGTGACAGACATGTGTGTCACTTCAAAGCAATCGAAACAAACAATTTATGTGCTTACTGCCTTCTTTCAGGACACAGTCTCAACTATAAGTTCTGCTTTTGCACTGTTTTTATGATAACGAATGTGGTAACTCAACATATTAAATTTTTCACTATGACTAAATAAAACCATGGTTATCACAACTATAATAAAGTAATATGATAGATATAGATATGTGTTAAATACAATTATGTTTTATAAAATGCTTTGTGAAGAGGAGAAAAGAACACTACTTGATGTTTCATAAGAACAATTTATTTCAGGGGGTGAAACTAAAAATGGAAAATGCAAAAAATCTAAATTGGTATTTACATTTTGAACAAAAGGTGTACCTTAAAAAGTGCAAAGAAAAATTATGTGTCTACTATCACCAAAAGGTAGTCACAAACAGAAAAAATTTGATATCTTTTGGAGTACCACAATTCCTGAAATACATTTAAATTTGGAAACTGAAAAATATCTCATAATTCTAATGGTCCTTAGGAACAATTTGCTTACATCAACCAGAACTATATCTTTTGTAATAAGGGATAACCTCATGTTCAAACTGTTATCTGGAACACGTGGTATAATACTACTAATAATTTCCAAATAGTCTACTAGACATTTATTATTTATTACATTTATACAGTTCTATTATATCAACTTGATTTATAAGTTTGCATTTGATGTGTTTGAAAAGTTCTTGTTTCACAAAAACAACTATCTTAAATCACCTAATTTCACTTGAGGAATCTCTAAATTTATTTAATCTAGTAAATTTTCAAAACGTGTATATGACAAAGTGTAAATATAATTTATATGAATTCAATCTAGAAGATTAAAGTAATGAATACTCTTAACAAACAATCGAAACTATATATGAAGAATCCTTAACGAAAACGGAGTAGATTATAAGATAATAACCGCAGTCAGAAGTTTTTATTAGGAACCAAATCTTTTCGTTCGAGTAAAACAAAAGTAGTCGTAAATGTTAAAAATGATTATAGTTAAGGTAAGGATACATCTTGAGCTCTTTCTCTTCGGCGATGTTAATTGAAAGCCTCAAAAAAAAAAACGGAAGCACAAGAAAAATGTTTATATTACGAGAAATTGGAATTCGAATCAACAAAAAGTATCGTAAATAATATACGCAGCTAATATCAGATTATTATTATGTATATACATATATATATAGTCTGGAAAAAGTTGATATAAATGTGATCAAAACACGCCAAATTAAACTAGGAAAAATAAATTTAGGACAGGTACTGAAATTTAAATATTGAAGCATAAAAGCTACAACATTGAGGAAATATATTGTAGTTTAGATCATGATCGATGGAATTAAAAATATTTTCCAAAAGTAATAAATTTTCTAATTATTATTACACCAATTATAACGTTTGGATCAACAGTGCGGACAACAATTCAAAAAGATCAAAAATAAGGTGCCAAAATGAGATTCCCCAAAAAAATTAAAAGAAGAATGTAAGTAAGAAAAGCAATTTACAGGAAATAACCGAAGATAAAACCAATTCAAATAACTGTACAGGAGCGCAGGTAAATTAATTAAGAAGACTTGAATATGTAATGGAATAAGGTAAAACAGTAAGGGAAATATATGAAGCGTGAACGAGAAAGAGAAAACAAAAAGAAAGACATGAAATAAGACATCAAATTAAAGGGGATAAAAGGACTTAGAAAAGACAAGCTAATCGAGTGACTCACCAATTCTCGCCCTATACACCTAAGACTAAAAGAACTTGATGATTAAATTGAGCAAAGAATATGTCATAAACTAAGAAACATGAGATTTATATTTAGATGTTACAATACTGATATTTTCAATTCGAATTTCGGACAACATAGTTATGGTATTTAAAAATTTAAACTTTAAAAAATAGTACCATAGCCTTACATTCGCGTGAGCAGGTATGCAGAAACTTAAAATAACGCGAAAACTACTTACATTTATAAATAAATTCTTTTCTATCCATTGTTCCCGGAATAACATTCTTACACGCAAATAAAATTATCAAGGTGCTTTGGCATAAACGTAAACATTCGAGACACAACTGTTATGGATACGTAGCGTGTTAAGGACCCGTAAATATCGCGTTCAGACATCGAAATAAAACGTACTCTTTTTACGAGCCCCAGAGAACAATCCAAAGGAAAACAGACAAAATACCGTACGTAATAATCATTAATAACGGACATTATGACCATAAAAAACTGATATCTTTATTTATTTATAAGGGAGGTACCAAAACGAAATTATAGTATATTAATATGCGCGACACGGCCGTGTAGCTAAAAAGCGAAGAAGTTCGTTGTGAGGCGACCCGATGGATCAGGAAAAAAATGTTTATAAATAAAATAAACAACAAGAAAACGCGTAAAAGACACAAAGTTCCCCTGGAATGGCAATAGGTTCTTGTAGTTAATGAGAATGAGCTGACAGATACAAGGACCCCAAGTCTGTAGGTATAGTCGGGAGAGATAAAACCGGCTGTCTCAAATAAATATGTCAACGTGAACTCCGCCTTACCTTTCCAATTATCTGTAGTCTGGGTTCATATGTGTTGTATACGTATGTGTGCGTATGCGTGAATGTTATGACCGCAAAAAGAAACTAAAAAAATGTCCACTCACCTAAGATGGCTGGTCTTTTGAACAGATGGCAAAAGCGGTAAACGTCTTCTTTACTCCATTGTGGTTAATGAATGTGGTTGAGCCTGAAATTTTAAATATTTTAATTGACCGGTTTCGAAATCTCTATATTTTTAATTATTGCATAGGAATTTGACGTTGAAAAATAATTAATTTTTCAGAGAAAATATCTTGAATTTTTTAGATTAAATATGCCTTTTTAAATTAAATTGCGAAAGCATATACATTACTTATTAAATCGAATGCCTTTAAAAATTACAGGTAAATAAAATGAATTAAATGAATTAATTTTAAACATATTCAAAAAATTAGCAAACCCATATTTTAATGCACAGTGTTATTAGTACCAATAATTTCTTCCATTCATTTAGCACATAAGAATAGAATAGATACCATTGTTTTTTTACTATTTAGCCACTACACAAAATTGAAAAACGTCCCTCTTTCTCTCCCAAAATTGGGAAAACTTTGACGTTAATGGGATCGTATATATTTCATCATTTAAATATTTTTATGAGGGTAGTTTGACAAGTAGTGAGAATGGAAAAGAAAAACGAATTTTTTAAATACAAAATAATTTTTATTTTTCAATACATTCTCCTAAAATAGCAATACATTTATTCCAACGGTGCTCCAATGCCCTTATGCCATCTCTAAAATGTGATTCCGGAAAGCTTGCAAAATACTCATTTGCGAAGATGATAAGCTCGTCGTTAGACAAAAATTTTTTCCACCTAGTGCTGTTTTCAATTTTGGAAAAAGGTGGCAATCGGAAGGGGCTAGATCCGGCGAATAAGGCGCATGCGGTACTAATTGGAAACGCAACTCGTGGATTTTGAACATCGCAACTGTGCTGATATGCGAGGGAGCACAGAATCTTTTTCTTTGCCATTCCTGGCCGTTTAGAACGAATCTCAACATTTAATTTTTGTAGAAGTTCTGCACAATATTGTCCGTTTATTGTGGCACGTTTCTGAAGGTAATCAATGCGCAAAATGCCGTTTGAATCACAAAAAATTGATGCCATCACCTCGTTTGCCGATAAAGTGGTTTTCGCTTTCTTTGGAGGTACAGAACCACGTTCTAACCATTGTTTCGACTGTTGTTTAGTTTCGGGTGTACTGTAATTTATCCAAGTTTCATCAACACAGTAGCAAATCGCCTACAAAAATCAACCGGATTCCACTTACAAAGGTCCACACACTCATTGGTAATGCGCAAACGAGTGAACTTTTGATCAGTCGTAAGCAATCGCGGCACCCATTTTGCCGAAAGCTTGGAAAGGCCCAATTCTTTCGTTAAAATGTGGTGCACGCGTTCTGTTGAAATGTTTACCATTTCTGCTATCTCTCTCACTTTGAGTCGTCGATCTTGCGTAATAATATTATGGATTTTTATAATCATTTCCTTAGAAGTTACGATTTTGGGTGCTCCAGAGCGCGCTTTATCAACACAACTTGTTCTACCACGTTTAAATTCATTTACCCATCTACCTATTGTGGCGGATGATGGAGCAGATTCACCTAATGTTTCCCGTAACTCATTTTTTATTTCGGTAGCTTTCATACCCTTAATTACGAAGTATTTAATCACCGCACGATACTCTGCTTTTTCCATTTTAACAAGACGACGTGTTGCTTCTTTTTCAATCAGCTGTCAAAAATAAACTAATCAACCGATTTATCTAAAGATCGGAATGTAAACATATATATAGGCAACCTAAATTACAGTGCATTTGTTTTACCAATTTGAACGCCACCTGCGTGTCATTCTCACTAGTTGTCAAACTATCCTCGTATGCACATGTCTATGAATACAATATTTTTAAATACAACTACACAGTAATTTATTTTATTCAAAGTAATCGCCCTCGGCTTCAACACAACGTTTTGCACGGTCAATTAAGATCGAATTAATTTTTAAGTTCATCTTTAGATATGTCCTTTAAGATCGCTGCCGACGTCTTTTTAATAGCTTCGACGTCGGCGTACTGCTGTCCTTTCATCAGCAAATGTAGTTTGGAGAACAGATAGAAATCACAGAGAGCCAAATCCTGTGAATACGGTGAATGATAGATGGCTAAAATGCCATTTGTAGTTAGAAAATCAGTGATAAGCGTCAAGCGATGAGATGGTGCATTACCATGTAACAAATGCCACGATATTGAAGGCGCGCATTACTGATACGCGCCAAAATACCCTTAATAACACCAAGATAATATACAACATTGACTGTTTGACTAGTTGTTACAATCTCTTTGTGCACTATGCCTTTGGAATCGTAAAAACAAATCAACATTATCTTCACTTTTGATCTCTCCAAACAGCTTTTGTTTCGGTCTTTCTTCGCTTAGATGTTTCCATTCAGAGCATACTAAGATGCAGAAACACGCAATTCTTGAAATACTCCAATATCTGTCTTTTAAAGAACTAATATACTAAATAGTAATTAATATTTGAATACGCCTTGTATATTGTTATAATAATTATCAAAGATAATTTATGAACTGCATATTTGCCATCAATAGAAAATTGGCATTCAAAATAATAGAGTCACGTTATTATATAAATAATCTGTGTGTTAAATACATAATAGGCACATAAAATATAATGCGAACATATTAATTTTAAAATGTACCTTAAAAAGTACTACAATGTAACATAATTATTTGTATCTTCCAGTATTACAGAACTGTACTAATTTAATTCGTGATTATAAAAGCATACATATTTGTGTTTGCTTTTACAACAGGACCAATAAATATGCATCTATTTACTGTTAAAGAACAACGAAGGGACAAGCGAACAAAGATATTTTATTATGTTTATATAAACATTCGGAACTTTCTAAAGGTGGAGATCGAAAGTACTGTTTTTGCTCCAAAAGAAAACTGAGCGAAGAGATGCCTCTTGATACGGTGTAATATAGGGATGACCTAATTTTCTTACGGTGGCCCATTACTTGTCAAAATATTTTTAGTTTGTTCTGAAAACCTTTTCGACCAAGAAGACTTTAGATGTTTTCAGTTTATTCAGATTGTGTATATAAGAACATGGAACGTGCTACGTAATTGCCTATTTATTATGTTTAACATTTAATTAATCTCAGTTCTACATTGTTTATTTATCCTGTGTATCCGTGAAATATGTGCGAAATGTTAGGTAAGAATTTATATTGGTAATAATTCAACAGTAATTTAATTTTTGTAAGTGCTAGACATTTTAAATTTTACGATTTTATAATTATAAAAGATCCAATCACATTTTATTAAACAAAGTATCGCATAAACAAAAAGAAGTAGCGGAAAATGGTATTTATAAACATATATGTGCAGTGAAAAATATTTACTTCGAACGTAACATTTTCGTGTAATATAAATTTTCGATAAGAAAGTTATGGAAATAAAGTAAAGCTATACTATTGTCTATATTAGATACGGCCAACCTTTGACACGTTGTTGGCCAAACTTTAATGTGCAAATACGTTCCAGGGCCGCGTTTAAAAGTAGTGCATTTTAAAGTAGTGTTTTAAAGTAGTGTTCATAATTTTTAGCGATAGATATCAGACATGAAATAATACGACAATATCTTGTGGGCCGGTTCAAATTTTACAGCGGGCCGGTTGTTGCCCACATATATACTAACTTAAGCAATGAATTTATCATACCCTAATAATTATAACTACAATAAATGTATGTTGTAACGCAACGCTCAGATCTGCAAGAGTCAGATTTTAAAAGTCTTCGAGTAGATTATATTTTACATTAAAGTATACTAATCCAAGTGAAATATTCTCCAATAAAAAGTAATGTAAATTAGTCACATATAAGTAAGAAAAAAAGGCGAAATACCTGGTGGCTTGTTTTCTATTATTTTGTGTCTAAAAGCATTAGATATATTCAAACAAGCGCGTATAGCCATAAATGCTATAATCTAATAAATGTGTGAAGCTCTAAATTATAGATCTTATTATTAATTATAGACATGATAAAATGTTTTTCAAGGACAAGATTTCTTAATCCATGTTCTAAGCATGTTGAGATATTACTCCATTATCAACAGTTCTTCTATGAAAGACTCTATTTATAGTTGATTGAGATCTTGCACAGAGTTTGTTCCCAAATCCTTAGGTATAGTTCATTTCAATTTACTTTAATTCGATTAAATAGAAAGTATGTACTTTCACAACATTTACTGGTGTAAGAGTGCGATAAGCTGACGATAATGTAAATGAGATTCAGGTATCTTGGCCCGTAGATGTGCAGAGATATATTTTGAAATATCAGTATAATAATTTACAGATACAAATATATATATTGTATATATATATTTGTTTATTTCTCGCCGTTGTAAGTATGGGTAATATTAGATTCTCGGGCTTTCCGCGATGTTGGGCGGAAATTCTCGAAAGAATCGGCGTCTCGACGTTTCGATGACATCTTAATCATCTTCTTCAGGAGTTGTTTCGTAGTGAAACGTCAACCTGAAGCTGACCAGTTTCAGGTTGACGGATATAATGTACTATTTTCGTTTTCTTTTTTGTATCGTTGATGTAGAGCATATGTGGGCAACCTCCGGCCCGCGAGACATTTTGAAAAACCCAATTAAAAAAAAATATTACACTACAACACCTACTTTAAAACACTGCTTTAAAATGCACTACTTTTAAACGCGGCCCGCGAACGTATTTGCACATTAAAGTTTGGCCCGCAACATGTCAAAGGTTGTCCATATCTGATGTAGAGTGCCGGTTAAGAAATCTATTAATACTCGTCGAAGACAACAAAGTTGATTCGCCATCATCAATCTAATCCGGCATTTATACACATACCACATGAATATGAATCTGCATGCTTAGTTACAATGTTAAACTTTGTTATATTTTTGCACACAACAATAATCAAATTCATTCAACCGTGTTCCTTTATGTTTAGAAGTTACTTTTTCTCATTAGGCTGTGTTGTGGTCATTGCTTTAGTGGTATCACAATTTGGAAATTATCGCTGTGGTTATTACACTAAGACGTTTAAATTACTCTACTACTCTACTAAAAAGTGCGTTTATAAGTTATACTTAATAACAGTACACACTTTAGCAGTACACATTAGTTTTTTTTTGTGCACCTCCAGGATATTTCTCCATTTCACAGATCTATGTCTTGGCAGAACAAAAAAACACCCAAAACATGTAAATCTTTTCCGCGATTGCTTTTAATCGCTAAGCTTGCATTTTACACGAAAGGCAAATAGCGAGCGATAGTAACAACTAACAGACGTAAATAGAGAGCGATTACAACTAACAGAATGCAAATAGCTAGCGATTGTAACAACTAGCGGAATAAAAATAACATTCAAATTTGGAATGTTCGGAATGGCAGACGACATGAAAGAGTACAGTTTTGTTTGACCATGTAAATATAGTAATTCCCACGAATTACAATTTAATTATTATATAATTGTCTGAGCGGTTATCCGCCTAAAATGCTTGAAGGATTATAATAAACCTTTATTAAAACAGGTACAGACGGCATCTTTGCACCATATTTACAACCGCCACAGTATTTTTCTATATCCTTTCATTGTTTTTTTTTATTATTTTTAGTAGACATTCATATATTTTTAAACTAATTACTTACTTTTTTGTATGTACTTAGTATTATCTTCCTTTTTACATTATCGTGTAACTGGGCTTGACCTACTCGGTAGTAAATTATATTACTATTATTGTTATTATTAATAACAGCTACATCATGTGTCAAACAATTTTATATAATGTACATGTATGTACTTTAACCAAGTGGTCCACGTAATTAAAAATCCGAGTAAGATTGAATACAATTGTTTATATTTCGGGAATAGCAAACAAAAAAAATATTTTATTATCGAAAATAGTTTTATTGCTTTTCAAAATATTATCCTTGAAAATCAGTGAACTTTTGTATTCGTTTAAACCAATCCGAAAAGCATTGCTCTCACTGTGAAGGCAATATCTCCAAAATATGGGTTTTGAATGCCTCAACTGCCTCTTCCGGCGTAGAAACCCGTTGACTACGAAGTTTATTCTTCATGTGTGGGAATAAAAAGAAATCACAGGATGCTAGATACGGCGGATGGCTCATCAATTCAATGTTTTGCCCGGTCAAATATTCAATTGTTTGGACCGACCTGTAAAAGCTCGCATTGTCATGGTGGAGAATGATCTGTTGTTTTCGGTTTGTTTTTATTATTTCTTCAAAAACGTTTGGCAAACAAACAGTTGTGTACCATTCTAAATTGACCATTCTACAACTCTCTAAAGGCACGGTTGTAACCTGACCGGTTTTTCCGAAAAAACGGGCGACCTTTGTTATGATGTGCTTCGAGCACGAACAAATTTTATTGGTTTTGGCTCATCTTGGAATACCCACACAGTCGACTGCTGTTTACTATCACGCTCATACGTATTGATCGAAGACTCATCACCTGTGGCGACTTTATAAATGTTTAAAGCACCGCCATTGTATTCATTGTGCATCTCTTGGCACCAATCGATGCGAGTCCTTTTTGAGCGGTTGTCAAATTATGTGGTACCCAACGTGAACATAGCTTCTCAACAACTAAATGTTCATGAATGGTCTTATGCACGCTGATGTTACTAATACCTAGAGATGCCTCGATTGCACGGTATGTCACATGATGGTCTTGCATTACCAATTCAGACATTGCATTAATGTTTTGCGACCCAACAACATTTGTAGGACGACCTTCACGAAATTCATCGTCCACAGAACGCCGTCCTAGTTTAAATTCACTATACCAACGATATACTGTAGTTTTCGATGGTGCTTCATCGCCATATAAAGAATTCAGCCCGTCGATGTATTCTTGTTGAGATAGTCCACGCCGAAAGTTATGAAAAATAATTGCACGAAAATGTTTGCGAGTTAATTTCATTTTTTCCTTTACGTAAAATTTTCAAGTTACTGTCAGCAATAGAAATAGCGACCGGATAATAATACTATCAAGGTAAATATATTGTCAAAAACGACAAATTTCACGATGCAATCATCAGATCGGAGGCAACACTAACAATATTGCCAGTTCCCGAAATATAAACGGCTAGCCTCGTATATGTAGGTGTGCTAGAAGAAAGCAGGAAGTAAATTTAATTCGGTTCTTTTTATATAATCAATGTCAAATTGCATCACAATATCAAACAAAATAGACACATGACAATGCTGAGTGTTGAGAATCTATTTTTAGACAATCGGCTTACAAAGTGCATAATAACAAGAAATATTACATTCACTCAATTACTTTTTTACTAGTGAGTAGGAACTGATAGATACACAACTTTTTATAAGCACATAATCGGATTTAGTGAATTTCATAGAATGATTGATTTTTGGAAAAATAGTCTTATTTGTTTTCAATTGAAAAAGATCTAAATTGGTTTGAATTAAGATTGGAAAAATACATTACCTAACCGTGAAATATTTGTATTATAGTATATTGTTGTGTGACATCAGATATAAAAAATTATATAAAAGGCAATCTGTTTTTGGAACAAACGCATAAATCCTCCTTATAAAATATTTATAAGACTGTAATATAAGGAAAATAGACCGGAATGAAATAAAAGCATCGCAGGAGCCAATTCCACGTCCAAGTATATGTAGACGAAAAAGTACACACAAAACGATTCAAGAACCATCAGCCATACGTTTTCTTGTTTTCTTTTCTGTCATAAACAAGAACTTCGTATCCTCGAATTCCATTTCAATCGCGAGATACTGATCTCGGTCTCCTAATACCAGCCGAGAAATGCACGTCCAGCACTCTGAAAAATATTTAGATAACATTTTTACCGAGAAAAAAAAGACCGAGATAGGGAACATGCTTTGCAATTTATTTTATTCCGGGAATCCATTCCAGACTCCGTTCACGTAGTTACGTTTTGTAACGAAAAGCGACCTTAAAAATTCCATGGACAAAGTAGAAAATCGCTTGCGCCGAAAGTAACTGTCTATTGGATCGTAGATCAAGACGGTTTGTGTAAAGTGAAGTGAGATGGAAATATAGAAGCCGCGAGCATGAGCAGAGGACAGAAGAAATGGCACCAACATTGTGGTGAAGTCCCACTGAGACGGAGGCCATCTTGGCAACGGTACCGATCAATACTAAGCCCGGGTAGTTCGCTCGATACAGCCTTCACTGTACGGATCATGCGCTTTGCTGTAGGGACACTGATAAGCAGTATTTTTCATTACGGTAAGATTAAGGGGGTAAGTGGGTGTTTTTCCAAAATAAGGTTGCGTGTATTACGTAGGATAGTAGGTAGAAAATTGGTTTTAGTTGACGAAGTATTAATAGACTTGTGAAAATTAACTTTATATCATTCATCGCAAATTCTTGGGTAAATATAACTTAAGCGTCATAAAAAAATACATAAATCTCACTTGATCTGAAAGGATTCTGGGGGTGAAACAATCGAATGAACACTAATTAAGTATATGTAATCAGAATAAAAATAATTTTGGACTTTTAATCCATTATAAAATAATTATAGAATAATTTTGTTCACATCTATTGTTTGATATTCTTACTAAATAAAAAACTAGTTTCAGCAATTATTATGGCTACAAGAACGTTTAGAAATATTGTTCAGTATTAAGAGCTTAGTGTTTTTTTACTTAAAACTCTTCAATGTAGAAATTGTACATATAAAAATGTAATATATTAAAATTTTTATTTATAAACTTTATACAAAAAAATATATTATTTTATTAATTATTTGAATAGAATTTAATTTGAGAATGAGTGAATTTTAACAATGGAATAGGAAGACTTACTCATTATAAAGCATTTGCTTGAACTTAAACGTTTTAATAATTTCCTTATGTTGAAGAAGAGACCGGAATAAGATAGCGTACTGAAGTAGTTGCATGCAGTCCTCAGGTATATACTAATTAAAGTAATTTGTAAAATTTGAGTTATTAAATAATAATTAATAATTCTTGAGTAATGAAATAAAAATATCCAATTATTTAGTGATAAATTTGCTTTGAGTTACGAAAGATATCTAGCAAAAAAACCAGGCTCACATACTTGAGGAATATAGTGTAATATAATGATATAAATACTATTTTATTTATGAAATATGTGATGCATATATGTGAAATGTGTGCTTAATTAACAATTTTTTGTATAAAGTTCTTGTTTTACATGGTTTATTCTCGGCTAAATTCTATTTTTAAGTAATTCCGGATATATTTTAGAAAGGCGTAAGGATTTGCAAAAATCTGACGACAGTGGGTATTGAAATATTTATATATTTACTTCACCATAACTTAATTAATAACAAGGGATGTGAATATTTATTAAATTGAAAGTGCTTTCTTATTTTGGACATTGTAAGATGCTGAAGCAAGTTTATTATTATTATATTACTCTCTAAAGTAATTATTTTTATATTACTAATGATGTTTCAATTATATCACACAACTTGAATTAAATCGGCAAAAATAAAATTTTTTTATTAAATATATTCGTTAGAAGTTGTCTTAAAAATGAATCAACCTAAAAAACGTAAACTACGAATATAAAAACATACAACAATGCTTTTCTTTTCAACTTAGCAAGAAGAAAAGACTAAATTACCAGGTTGTTTAATAAGTTTTGTCGTTCAATAAGAAAAAACACGATTTTATGGTATGCAATGCATTTTGTTATTCAATATAACCTCCTCGAATTTTAATATACTTGTTCCAGTGGTCTTATGATTTACGGATTCCATCCCTGAAGCGGGAATCCGGAAGACCGCCGAAATACGCTTCAACGACTGCTGTTACCTCTTCGTTTGATAAAAATCTTTTTCCACGCTTTAATTTTTTAAGATGTGAGAACAGCCAGAAATCAGAGGGAGCTAAATCTAGGAAATAGGGTGAATGTTACAACAATTCGTACTTTAATTCACTGTTTTTGTGACGGTTTTTGAGCTGTGCGAGAGGGTGCGTTGCATTGAAAAATGGTTTTCTTCTTCTGTAAAACAGGTCTTTGCTCACGAATTTTTACATCCAACTAGTCCCAAAGGTTACAATAATAATATGAGTTTATTGTTTTATCAGTTTGGAGATAATCCACGAAGAAAATTCCTTTTGCATCTCAAGAAACTGATTTCTGGGCCATACCTCGATTCGGAGCCGAAGTACTAGGTTCACATTACCCCTTAGCCTCTTGTTTTGATTGAGGACCATAGTAGTAGACCCGAGTCTAATCCACAGTGACAAATTTACGCCCAAAATCGTTTTCGTTTTTTCTAAAACGATTCAAATGTTGCTGAGAAAGTCGCGTTTTAATGTGTTTTTGTTCCATTATTAACGAGTGAAGCACTCATTTCGCACACAACTTTCTTAAACCCGAAACTTCAGCCAAAATATTGCTGACACTGTTTAATGTAATGTCTAGGGTTTCTACTAAATCTCTCTCGATTAATCGACACGTAGAATAGCAGGATACAGAGTGCCAATGGAAAATAAATTATATCATACTTATAATTATCAAAAAGAATTAGGTAGTGAATAGGTTAAGTTTTTTGTATATACACAAGTTATAATCATTATTTAATGTATTTACTGTTTTATTATAATATTATATAATTTTTTATCTACATACATCATTGTCTACCATTAGTATATATCTTCCAAAACTATATCTTGTATTTTTGCTAGGATTTCTAGTGTTGATGCACTTTTTGGACGTCCTTCACATTTATTTTCGGAAGCTACAAACTGCTATAATATGATCTATCAGGTCTTATTCGTTAATGTATATTTAAAAAGTTTTCATCTAATTTCATTGAAGTAAAGTACTTTTGTACATTTTCTAAAATGTAAAAATTGAGTATCGATCAGTAATTAAGTGCTTTGCTTTTAAACACTTGGAAAATGTTGCTCCTGCACCCTAAGTAATAAAAAAGTGTGCTGCAAAATCTAAACGCGGGCATTCAAGGTAAGGCTACAACAATCGATGTTAAAAATTGATTTAAAGAATGTAAAATACATGTGTTGAATGACCGTCGTATCAAAATGCGAGTATTAATAGTCATTACAAAAGAGAACTTTAACGAAGTCATACATATGGATGTCACGGTTACTCAGAAAGTCAAAAAACTGAACTTTTGAAAGATGTTTACATCTTTTTCAACGCAATTCCTCAAAGTTTTTGCATCGCTTTTTAACTCTTGGCGAAATGTCGAGATATCACTGCACTGCATACATGAGATAAAACAAGAGTCTAGATAAAGGGCGAAAGCTTGTGCCGAAGCCCTTCAAATGGGACAAGACCAGGTAAATCAGTTTAATAGGTAATAGCTGCTATAGTTTAGTATGCTTTTTGATATAGTACTCGACTATCCTCAGAAAAGAAGAGCTGTCATAAGAGAATATGGTGCAACATTACTGAACAAGTTGGACACTCAAATTAAAAGAAACAACCACGTTTAACAAAGAAATAATTGCGTTATCACAATAATGCACCACCTCATTCATCATTACAAGCAAAAATATTTGGAACACGCTTCGAATTGCTCCTGTACAAACTTTATTCTCTGAACTTAGCGGTTGGTTATCTAGAAAGAATTTCGATCTTGATAGCAAGATAACCGGCGTCTATTTTAAGGCGCTGGAACAATTTTTTTATATGGGAGGTACGAAAAGTACCTGTGGACTAAGTTTACAGTGTTGGAAAGTGATTATTTCGAAGAAAAAATCTGTTTTTCCTTGCTGACATTAAAAACATTTTAAAATAATTTGTTACATTAGCATTTACACATTATCTATGGATTTCAATAACAAACATGTAATAGGCGTTAAGCAAATATATTCAAAAATGGGGCGACAAAATAAAAATTATTGCTTAGATTTGTCTGATTCATATAGTGAAGTGACATTCAGCAGCGTACGAAACCTGTCTTAAATATATAATGTTTTAAATAGTGGAGCACTGGCGAGTTCTAAAAGTATACGTGACAGCACAAAATATATTGTGCTCTACTTTTTAATAATACATTTTATTTCACCATAATTAAGAAAGTATCCAAATTAATTAAATTCACCATTCTCAATGTACTTACTGCAGCCTTTGTTCGTCCATTTCAGCTCGGTATTCGTTTTTTTATGACATCAAGTCGTCATCAATTCTTTTTCGTTTCGAATCGTTTTACTGTGTATATCTGGCGTCTGCAGACTTGAGAGTCCTATTTTACTCAACTTTCGGACTTTTACGGTCCTCTTTTCGTTTCTTTTTTCACCCCGTTCCTGCATCAAGCGTTCGTTCGTTATATACGGCTTTCTTCGTCGCGGCTCTCCGAAATGAAATAACATTTTTCAAGGCACGCCACCGCGAAAATTGCCATAAAATATATGGTGGAGAAAAAAAGAAAGCCGACGCTCGCACGATCCCTGTGTAAAGGAAGAAAGAAATTCCGTCCGCCCAATCGTTCGGACGTTTATGCGCCAAAGTGTATTGTGAAATATGTATTACTATGTTTCATAAACAAAGTCGCGTGCAATAACAATTTTTCACGGACATCACAAAAGAATGAATGACGCGAAAATAGAACGGGGTTATCTCGACACGGATATAATAAATATTGGAATTTTATACAGAGTGTCATCCTCGGTTTTATGGGATATCTTTGACATGGTACTCGAAAAAGCTTTCTAACTTCCGACAATATCATTACCATTCGTCATTCATATTTTTGAAATAATTCTTTAATATTGGGTCGGCAACTAAGTACTTTCGGTTTTTACTGATAGAGAGCTTTGCTTTATTTTTTGTATAACGATGTTAGTGCTGTACTTTACCGTTTGTGGCGTGATACTAGTCACATTGACGTAACTTCAGAAGCAAGTAGTGCGTGATTTTTATTAAAGCTATTAGTTGTGGGTTAATTTTAAATGGAGTGCAGAAACGAACATTTTCGACATATTTTACTATTTTATTTCCGTAAAGAAAAAAAAGCTGCTGCGGTTCACAAAAAGATATGTGAAGTTTATGGTGCTAATTGCTTAACAGAGCGCACGTGTCAGAATTGGTATAAAAAATTCCGTTCTGGAGATTTTTTTCCTCAAAGATGAGCAACGTTCTGGTGGGCCTACTGAAGTTGATGATGACCAAATCAAAGTCATAATTGAAGAGGATCGTCATATAAGTGTTCGAGACGTTGCGGAGAGGCTACATATATCGCAAACAACAATTGAAAAACATTTAAATGTCTTGGGCTAGTTAAGAAGCTTGATATTTGGGTACCTCACGAATTGAAAGAAATTCATTTAACACAAAGAAACAACTTTTGCGATATGCACCTTAGACGAAATGAAACCGACCCTTGCATCCAAATTGCAAAAGGGATCATGCTGTCAGTTTGGTGGGATTACAAAGGTGTTGTGTTTTTTGAGCTGCTTCCAAGGAATCAAACGATCAAGTCTGATGTTTACTGTTAACAATTAATAAAACTGGATGAAGCAATCAAAGAAAAACCGCCAGAATTGTCAAATCGGAAAGGTGTAGTTTTCCACCAAGATAATGCAAGGCCTCACACATCTTTGGCAACTCGTGGAAAACTATTGGAGCTTGGCTGGGAAGTGATGCCACATCCCCATACAGCGCTGATCTAGCCCCATCTGATTACCATTTATTTCGAAGTTTGCAGAATTCTTTGAATGGTAAAACTTTCACAAATGACGATGATCTTCACTCGCACCTCTTCAGTTTTTTGCTGATAAGGACCAGAAATTTTATGAGCGCGGAATCATGCAGCTGAACGAAAGATGGCAAAAGGTCATTGAGCAAAATGGAAAATATATAATTCATTAAAAACTATTCTTTGTTTAAAAAAAAAGTGTTTTATTTTATACTACAAAATCGAAAGTACTTGCCAACCCAATATTATGTTCCGCAAGTACTACTTCATTTCGATTGTATTCTGAGATTTTCAAAGAAGAAAAAATAAGCAGCTGATATTAATTATTGCCATGATCTAATCTTCAGTCAATGTGTACGTAATAAATTATTATTTACCCAACAGAATATAACAATTTCAATGACGGGACACAAATTAAAAGGTACATAATTTTGTAGGTGATTTAAACAAAAAAATATAATATTAAATAATGAAAATAACAAAAATACTAAATTTAATCACTTAAGGTTGATATATAACCCCTTTCCACTTTCGTATTCGGTATACATATTTCAACAACTATGTTGTTCTCATCAGCAGATGATTAAACACTGTGGTGCCTGAAAAACTACCACAAAATCCCGCACGAATCAAATTCTGTACACGATCTGTACCGTCGAAAGCCAAAACGCACACTAAATTACGCTCTAAATTAACGCAATAAAGTAGTTCAACATCTCTAGATCAACTGCAAAAATTAATAAAGGAAACAATAAATCAAACATGAATATTCAAAGCCTAATAAGAAATTCATTTACTATAACAATTAAAGAAGAAAATAAAATAAGTCTAAACAAAAATCATGAAAGAACATCTAAGCAAGCTTCAACATAAATATTAAATATATTAAAACAAATCGATTGCAGCTACAATTGATCTAAAAAGCTGAAGGAGTATTAAAACATATGCCAATAACAGTTGACATTTGAATACACTTAAAGAACATTTCGTAGATGGAAGATTTAGCCAAATTATTGTTTGTGAGAAATGAAAGACAAAAACTAACATTAAGCAAGAATAAAAGTTCAGAACAATCAACCTCACTGTGAAGATGTTTATAAAGAAAATTGAAGCTAATAAAGGAACACTTAAAGGAGAGGGAAGGTGTAAAATAAGGAGAAGCAAGGAGTGATAAGCACCATTTAGTGAATTATCACAGCTTGATGTTCTCCAGTTACGTAGATGAACTCTCTTTATGTGCTATGCACTCATCTTTCTTCGTATTTTCCGTGTCAAAAAACTACTCTAGATCGCTTCAACACCGGAAACTCTAAAAACGTATACAACATTATCAGCGGTGATGAATCTTAGATGTACTCATACGAGCCAGAAAATAAACGCCAGTCGTTTGTTTGGGTGTTCCAATGTGAAGAAAAGCTAACAACAGTCATCCGTTCTCGAAGTGTCTCCCAAAAGATGGTCATGACATTTGTCTCGAAAGCAAGTCACGTAGCAACAACTTCTCTACAAGATCAAAGAACTATTACTTCCGATTGCTATACAACCATTTTGTTTGCCGCAAGCCATCACTGAGCTTCGAAAAACCAACCCCGAACGACGAATCATCCTCCACCAAGACACACAGCACTCAAGACTATTGAATTTTTAACGCAACAAAACGTCGAATTGTTGGACCATCCTCCGTACTGTCTGGACCTAATTCCCAATTATTTCTTTATCTTTCCGAAAACTAAGAACAGACTGCGTGGTCGAAGGTTCCATTCGTCAGAAGGAGTAGTCGATGTCTTCAAAAACGCAATTTTGAATTGTACCAACAAACGAGTGGAACAACTGCTCCCAGAGTTGGTTCGAGCGTATGCAAAAGTGCATTCGTAATACTTCGAAAAACAATGAAGTCTTTAGAAGCTATCTATTGTTTTATTCCAGTTTTATATGCAAAACTTAAAAGACAACCCACGTTATATCGATTCCGTTAACGTTAAATATGATGGGCGTTTTTATAGGGAAAGCAGTTTTGCACGCTGCGTCATTAATACATGGGTTTTAGTTTTAGTATATTGTTTGCAATTGAATACACCGTGACCTACTACGCTTATATTACATGCAATACATGAAAGTTTATGTACAAATTTATTAATATCCTTCACAAAAGCAATTATTTACGCAAACGTCCACCTTAACACTAAATTACAAAGTATAGATAAATGAGAACACCTAAACTATTCCTGCAACCACCAATAAATGACTAGACAAGCGTTCTAAAAATTATATTAGTTATAAAAATATTTGTTATATATTTTTGTATTTCCATGCATTTTTTAATATCAAAGTACAGCGAAAAATAAATATGCTTCAAAGATTATTTTTTAACTCAATCTTTTGGAAATGAATATTATTTTTCTTTAATACCGGATATTTTCTAAAAATATTAGACATGAACTTTTAATTGTTATTATATAAATTAAGCAAGACCAGTAAAAAACAATTCTGAAGGTAATTTTAATGAAGCCTGGGGTTGATTAACTTAATCACTGAAGGTTGATATATAACCCCTTTCCACTTTAATTTTCGTATTCCGTATACGTATTTAGACAAGTAAGTTGTCATCATTAGCAGAAAATTAAACACTATACCACCTGCAAAACTACGGCCAGGTGCGACACTGCTTAATTATCCGTTGATGACGACAACTTAGTTGTCGAAATACGTATACATAATACCAAAATTAATATGGAAATGGGTTATATATCAACCTTCAGTGATTAAAATAAATCCTGAAGTAGACATAAATTAGTTAACGACCATTTAACTGGCTATTTTATATGAATCAATGCTTAAATGAGGAAGAAAAATCTAATAAATACCCCTTCGCTATAGAATACTTTTTTTTACTTCTTTACAATTATTTATTATTATTATTTATATATATATATATATATATATATATATATATATATATATAATAAAACCTTTCTACCCGCAGGTGTAAGGTGTATTACGCTTCAGTTTAAACATGTACAAATTTTCCCCATTCTTTTTTGTCTTTGGCAGTTTTCTTTGCTTCGCCCCATGTCACATTTCTTTCCTTGAGAGTCGCCGCTACCTCATCGTTCCACGTTTTCTTTGGCCGTCCTCTTCCTCTTCTATTTTGTACATTTGCCTCCCATACCTACTTCACTTGCCTACCATCGCCCATTCTGCACAAATGTCCGAACCATTTCAATTGGTTTCTTTTTATTACGATGTTTATTGGATCGACCTGCAGTTCTTCTCTGACCTTATCATTTCTTACTCTGTTCCGCTTTGTGATGCCTTTGACTCTTGTTAAATATTTCATATCCATTGCGTTTATTTTACTTTCCGTTATTTGTGTTAGCACCCAGCTTTCACCGCCGTATGTTAAGATTGGCGTAAATATTGTCTTATACACTGCCATTTTGGTCTTCATGGTGATTTCCTTTTTGCTGATGAACGTTTTATTTAGGCAATCATACATTCGTGACGCGTTACTTATTCTTTCATTTATTTCTTCATCAATACGCCCTTTTCTTTAGATATTCACTCCTAAGTATTTAAATACATCCACTTGTTCGACCCTTTGTTTATTTAATTCCATACTCAACTCCTTGTTGTTGTCACCAATGGTCATCACTTTTGTTTTACTTGGATTGATTTTCATTCTTCGCTTCCTTAGTTCTTCCTCCCATATTTTTAGATACCGTTGTAATTCATCTTCTTTGCCCGCTATAATAACCAAATCTTCCGCAAATACACACTCCGATATTCTTATTAGTTTTAGGTTATTGTATCTTATCTCCATTTTACGTATTTTCTTCTCTGTGGCTTTTATAACATCATCCATTATCAATATAAGCAGAGTAGGGCTCAAGACTCCTCCTTGCTTTAATCCATCATTGATTTTAAACGTATTCGACTGTAAACTTTCTTTCCGTATATAGCATTTATTGTGTTTATAAAGACTTTGTATAGCTCTTGTTAATAATGGTTGTGTCTTTCTGTGTTCCATACTTCTCCATACTTGTCTTTGTGATACTCGATCAAAAGCTTTTTCTAGAGCTACAAACGCTATGTACGCTTGCGTGTTCTTTATTCTAGTTTTTTCAATAAGTTGTCTTATTGTAAACACATGATCCTGGGTACTTCGACCTTTCCTAAAGCCACTTTCTGGTTCTGCTAGTTTCGATCCTGCTGCGGTTAGTATTTTTTTATTTAATATAAATTCGTAAGTTTTAGAAACTATATTTAGCAGTGTGATTCCTCTTTCTCTTTTATCGCCTTTCTTAAATATTGGCAGAATTATACCAATTTTCCAGTCCTTTCCAGTACTTTTCCTGTGTTCCACGCTTGGTTAAAGATGTTTCTTACTACTTCTAGACCCTCTGCTTCTAGATTTTTCAACATTTCTGATGTTATTTTACAGTGGCCTGCTGCTTTCCCTGATTTTAGATATGATATTGCCTCAACAACTTCGCCTATACTAATATTATCGTTCTGGTCTGTGTTACTGGGAATCATTATCTCTTTGTGTTTAATAAAATAAAATAAAAGTATTGAGGCACTAAATAATCCCAACTTCTTAATATGTATTTTTTGCATTTCTAAATTTTTTAAAGCGTATTGTAATTAATATTGGCTTGACTAAAAACATTTCTTTGAAATTAATATATTTATTTGAATATTTATAATATTACTTTTTAATCTTGTTGTTTTCGGATCTCAAAAAAAATCATCAAAAGACATGCATGAAAACATAAGGAAAATATTTACTTTAATGTTCAACGGAATTTAAAAAATTTTATTATATATATACAGATTCGGAATATTTTCCGTAATGACCTTAATACCAGCCACTCTCAACACTTACAGGAAAAATGAAAATTCTTGTTATTACTTTAGTCATCTGTAATTTAATCCACTTAATTGACGTAATATTACACATGCCCAGCTATGAGGTCTGTAATAATTTATTATAACATAAAGCCATAGTTAACGTATATACACCTGATCACATATCATCGTTAATACTTTCTTGTTGTCGCATTACATGTAATGTCTAGTGTAGGAAGGCGATGAACTTACGAACGGCTAAAAATGGCTTCGACCACACCCAGTTACAAGCAGGGACGATGTGACCGCTTTATAAACATGAAGCAACCATTAGTAACAAAGAACAGTCACACAACAACACAGTAGCGATATCATTGCATGATCTTTTACAAAGCAAACAGTGAAAATGCATTGCTAACGAAGTTAGATCATATTTAAATGTAGATAAAGAGATAAACGGCTGGATATTGTAAACGTATCCTTTTCAGACGCTGTTTAAAAATAAAATTGAGAGTATTGTATATTGTTATAAATAATTTTAAATAATTATAATTGTGCAATAAAGTAATTGACTTATAATTTTAAAAATAATCGAAAACTCAAAGAAATGAAGTTCTAAAAGTATAAAGATCACGGTTACGGAATAAAGTTATAATAATTCACATGCGACAGAATCTAAAAACTGTTTATTGTCGTCACATTATTGATTAAATAGGGAATTATTTTCACACGTGAAGTGATTGAACTCTTATTGCTAAATTATCTACTAATTAAGAGAGAATAAAGGTTATTTATAATTTAAAAAATGGAAATAACACAAGCGATTTTTCTAAATTACATCAGTCCATAATGTTTCGGAACCTATTTATTTCATTTCTTCATCAAATTTATAATACGTAATGCTATTACCAATAATACTTTTTAACATTTCTTGCTATTACTTATATTAGTTAATAGCATAAATAATTAACGTTGTTAAAATATTAAATGCTTTTAATTTTCTGGACATGCAATATCTTACATGCATTCTTCACAAATATCGGTTTTTTCAATAAGGACATAAGAACTTTGTATTTAAATAAATCACAGAATAATTGAGATATTGGGTTTAAATTTATTCCAAGTGCAGTATACATGTTACATTTCACTATGGAATTCGATCTCGTTCATACGAGCATCGCGAGCACGTTTGCAACGATCTAATCTTTGGAGCCGATTTTCCACCACTCTTTCTCGCATTACAGACGGAACGTTGGCAATTTCGCGTTTGATATTGTCCCTAAGCTTCTCTAACGTTGTTGGCTTGTTGGCATAAACCAACAACTTAACGTAACCGCATAAAAAGAATTCTAATGGCGTTAAATCGCATAACTGCAGTGGCCACTCGATCGAACCATTTCTCGAGATTACACGGTTAGCGAACTTTCCCTTCAATATATCAACTGTTTGACCAGTTGTGTAGCATATGGCACCGTCCTGTTGGAATCACACTGATATCAAGTCCATCCAATTCTAGCCAAAAATTAGTCTTCCAACATGGCACGATAGCGAACTCCATTAACCGTAACATGGCAACCATTTTCGTCGACGAAAAAATATGATCCAACCACACCTCCGGCATTAAATCCACACCAAGCGGACACTTTTTGTAGTTATAACGGAGTCTCTTGAAGCACATGCGGGTTTGTTGCTGTCAAATAATACATATTTTGCTTATTGACAAAGCAATTAAGCCAAAAATGAGCTTAATCACTAAAAATGAATCTTCGATGAAATTCAGGATTTTCTTCAAACTTTAGTAAACCACAACCGGGGAAGTTTAGCGCTTCGAATGATCAAGAAGCTTCAGTCTTGAGTTAATTTGATCTTTACGCAAAATTCGTAACAATGTGACTTGAAAGAATCCCAATTCCTGTGAACAGCGTGGAATCGACTGATTTAGTTTGTCTTAAATTGAAACACTTACCACTGCGATATTTTCGGTACTTCGACCGATGCGTTGTCTCACTGGCGCAGGAACATTCAATAGTGAATATTTTGATTCGAATTTGTCCATTGTAGCACACACAGCCTGTCTGGTGGGAGGATTATTGCGACCAAAAATTGGAGTAAGCGCTCCTAAATTTGTAACCATCGACTCAGAATTGTTGTAGTAATTTTTAAAAATTTCCAAACGTTGATCGTTCGTGAACGTCACCATGATAAAAATATTAAGCTTGACTGACGTTTTCACGTTAACAGAACATGAAAAACGTTCGAGAGTGCGCTCGTATTAAAAGACAAAATTGCAATGTCCTTGTTGGAAAATTGCTACGTACACACCTAAATGTTAATTTGTACTTTGATACAGTCAAGTTAGTGAAACTAATAATATTACATAGATAGTAGATAATGGAATGCTAAAGGTGAGAGCAGTAATAGTTTATTTTTTTGTAATTCCATTAAAGCTACGCATGCCAGAATATAACTTTAATAACATCACTAATTAAATCTTTTTTTGATTGATAATTAAATGCATAAATAACTTATTGCTGTACAGATATAAAGTTTTTCAACGCGAATGTTAATTTATTTGTAATTAAAAATTAAATCAACTCAATAAAAAACAAAGACGTGAAACTTCAGTAATAATATTTCCTGCGCATTTGCGTTGACTTAACTAATAAAAATTTCTACATCTGAATTTGAAAATAACAATTAGGAATTGTTTCAGAGTTGAAAGTTTTCTATAACTATTCGATTTTCACATCGATATTGGTCTTATAAGAATCATATAATATTATAAAATACCAAACATAATTACAAAAGCTAGGTTTGTAAAGAACAAATGAATTGTATAAAGGCAAAGTAATTCGCTTTTCTCATTAAGACTCGAATCTACTTACTATATTAATCTATGTAGTTCTGTATTAAAGAGTAATTTAAAAAAATTCGTTTTATGAGCCGAAATATACAAAGAATTAGGATTTTTGACTTTCGTCTGATTAAATAACACATTTTAAAATTTATTAAAGCTAGAACTTGTCAGCATACCAAGTAAAATTTCGAACACGATATCTTTGGAAATTATAACAACAAAAGAAGGTCAAATAATGTTAATAAAATAAAATTCTTGAGGATAAATAAATCTTTAATCACTAAAGCAGACAAATCACGACAATCTATAAAATAGACAAACGAGACAAACACAAATTTCATCGTCACACAGGAAACACAATCAAAATAAGCCACGGAAAGAAACTAATAATAATAGCAAACACATATTAACAAACAGGCAACAAACAAATGGATAAAAATCTAAAATATTCAGAAACTATAGTAAATATATCATAAAACAAAACGACATTGAAGTCATATGCTGACAATGTCACAAAGCATCAGTAAAAATTGAACATATTACAGGAGCATATACAAACTTAACACAAACCGAATACATAATATGACATAACAACATTTGTAAAATAATACTTAAAGATCTTGTAAAGAAATACAAATTAGAAGATACAACTGATCCATGGTAGATTGCGAACCACAAACAGTAAAAAATTCGGATGTTTAATTATACTGGAACAAAAATATTCTCAGACCAAATATTACAGTCATAAAAATACTTAAAAAACCTACCTAACTGACAATTAAATACCCAGCACTCATTATCTTTTGCAAACATATGCACGGAAACGCAATAAATATATTCCTTTGACAGAAGAGATACACCACACCTTTGAGGTCAGTAGCAGATTAAAATTATACCAATTATGATTGATGATCTCAAACCGAATTCCTGCCCAATCGACCAATTTCTGAATGCACAATGAAGAATAACCTACATTATCCGCATTTAAATAGTGAATTAATTTTTAATTGGAATGAATAATAATAATATTCCTTCTTATGGAAAAACGAAGTATCATCAAGTTTGTACTGTCGTTTTATGAATTATAGTATCGTAATATAAACCGCGTACTATCCTAAATCACGGCCATAGGTGGGTTGAGTGTAAAATTTTGAATTCAGCGTTAGGCTGAGTAAATGCGAAGTCTACGCCATAATAATAATAGTAATACACTTTATTCCTACTGATCATATACATAATGTCAGCACTCTCAAACAAGACATTTAAAACTAAATACGTAAAAACGAATCACACATTATAATATATTAATTTATTCATAAAAATAAAAATAATTATCCAAAAAATGGTGTTCTAGAGCTTTCTTATAATTACTGAAACTGGAAAGTTGTTTTATATAGGAACGGTACCAATGTATGCACATACGTTTTTGCCAGTATTCAGGTGGTTCTTCAAATAACATAGTTTTATGTGACGCGGTATATAAAAATTATTTGCACCTCTAGTGATCATACTATTATAAAATGTGGAATTCTTGACTATGACGTGTATATTTTCATGTGCCCAAATTCCAAGTTCGTATAAGTAAACAGACGAAAAAGACAGAATACCGATCGTCCGAAATAAGGGGCGGTATGGGGTATTTGCTGTTTCGACATATAATACCGTGCACTAAAAATATGCAAAAGTGGAATAAAAAATAGCGAAGACCCAGCGTGGAAGCTCCGTGTAAGGCCACAACGTCTGAATCAGACAAAAAATAATGACAATAGGAATAACTTTGACAAAAATACCATACGATTACATTTTTATGCGAGAATATTGTCCACAAATTCATTAAACAAATACAAGAATACAAGAAGAAAATCTTAATCTTTTAATGACAATCAATTTCTTCTCAAGAAATCTGGAGTCAAATAAGCAGTTAAACGTAAGTATTATAAATTTCGATTATAGATGATGTAGCGACGGAAAAGTAATAAATATTAATTCTTTTCAGTACGATACGTACACTGTCACCATCCTATTTATAAATTTCATTATTACATTTATAAAACACCTAATTGAAAAAAAACTTATTTCAAAGTATTAACAAATGTCTATACGTTTTGATTTAATTTATAAATCATATGTTTCTTACGTATAAGAAATGAAATTGGTAAAATTATACTCTTCTTAAAGGAACATTATACTTGAACATACGTATATATATGTATATATATATATATATATATATATATATATATATATATATGTATGTATATGTATATATTACGTTACGCGTATTAGGAATGCATTTAGTGTAACTTTAGTGAAACATGCAAACATACAAATAAAACAATGCTTTAAAACAAATATTAAACAAGAAATGAAGAACGCGAAAATCTAAAGATTTGGTTGAATAATAGAAACATATACATACATACAATAATGAGAATGATTGTAGAATAAGTGTGGACAATACACCTACTCAACAACCTAGAAAACATTTTAAATCAGGAAGCGTCTGCAAAACTACTGAAAAAGATAAAAAAAGCATTCGATGATTTAAAAAAATTTTCATATTATGCAAACAATTATTTAGTTCTGGATTACATTAAAACTCGTGTGAGAAAACATCACATTTTGGTACTGTATGCCAAAACCCAAGAGTGCACGGTTTGATGCAAATTCAAATTAAAAAGTTCAACGAAAAAAATTAAAAGCAGATGTCATTCATTATAGCAGACGATGGATTTTAAGTCTACTATTATGAATACAACTCGAAATAATTAAGTGTTTGGGTGTTCCAAAGTTATTAGCGACGAAAATTCTAATAAAATCATTGTAAGCCAATAGTAATATGTCCAATGAAGAAGCGTGAAACCATTAACGGGAACTGTTATACAAATGTGTCTCCGTCGAATATTTGGAAAAGAAAGATCGTCGAAAAGTTTGCTTAACGCTCCATCACAATAATATAAGGACACACCATTGAAGGTTACTATTTTTGCATGTTTGATTATCCACTCTCCACAGACCTGCATTTGTGATTCTTTTCATTTTTACGAAAAAGCAAGCAAATGCTAGAACATATTGCTGACATGTACGCAACATTTGTCGAATTCAAGGAAGTCTTCTACATTTTTTCTATATTCTATTACATTTTTGAGCTAAGCAATCTGTTCAGAGGCACAATAAGTTTATGTTTGATAGCACAAGCATAGGGTCTTTCGGTAAACTTGTCTAATTAATACCAATATTAGGGTGCATCGTAAGGCTTTGACAGTATTTATCACTAGAATTTTGATCTCTTTGATTGCTGACATTGTTGGGAATCGACGATCATGCGCTATACTATGTTTTAGAACATTTGCAGTATCCAAAATAAGCAGCTTTATATTAGCTGAAATTGAATACTCTAATTGTAACAAATCGCGTCTACAGACATAATTTTGTAAAACGAGCTATAGTATAATATGCAAAAGCAGGCCATTTAACCCGAAACTTAGAATTTTCTTCCAATGTTTTTCATTCTAGTTTAAAAAAGATAGAGCTAAGCATCAAAGTCTTTTACTTACCATGGATCACAATCTTTTTTACTAATTGGCCTTTTCTTCTCTTTAAATGTTCTAATCATTTTATTTAGTAAATATTCTTAGAATATATTTACAAAATACGTTTTACATTCACTAACGAACACTCCATTAACGAACACAAACAGTGTATATTGGCTAAATTATACTGAAGCAGTAGTATAAATTCGTTTTCAACGTATAGGTATTTTTGTGTACATAAAATTCAGTTAAATCGACTTTTATAACACTAGTGGCAGCCATTTAAAAAGAAGTAAGAATGAAAACCAATGATTTTTTTATATATAACAATGTAAACAAGGTCCACACTGTATCAGATATATGATGCATCGTAAAGTGTAATTAAAGGCATATAAAAGCAACTAATAGATAAATCAAAATCAGAACCGGAATGATTAATAACTTCCAGAGTTAAAATTACCATCGTTTATTATGTTTGTAAAGATACCGAAAAGACCAAATTAAAAGAGAGTCTTAAAAAACGAGCATGCTACATGGCGTGGTCATACCACACTAAACTTTAACTTGTCTAGCGGAGCAATAATAACAATAATAATATAATCCAACAGGTCTCGGCCGTCAATCATATTCGAAATTAAATTTTTATTGGCGTATAAAAGTAGTGTCAAATGTTTAGATGTAGCAGATAGGTTTATTGATGTAACAATATCATTATGGCTCGTTCGACCACGTGCAAACTGCCACACTAAAGCGACGATAAAACTTTTTAATGACACTCCGTCACCGTAAGAGATGTCTTGTTGAACTTTTACCCGCAAATAAATTTTCGTACTTATTTATTGAATTGTGCGCATATACTTCTCCAATCAAATAAACATGAAATTATTCATTTGAACTGTCCGCCAAAGTCGGTAATTTTTTTCTATGGTTTATATTTATTTAATATTCCTTCCAAGTATCAGTTTAGCATGCCAATGCGGTATCTTCTGAAGCATATTGTTTACATAAACTTTCTGCTGCTATTCGATTTTTTCCTATGGAAGAAATTAATAAAAAGCTTACATTAATTTTTGGAAAACAAAATTAAACTAATATATCTAAAACATCAAGTGGTGATAATTTTTGATCGAAAACAAGAGTTGTATTAAAAGTAATAGCGAATAAGCAAAAACTGATCCTCTTCCCTACCAGACTTCAATATACAAAAGACCAATGACTGTTGAAAAAATTAAAATAAAGAAAATGGAAAATCAACGATAATTATATGCTGTTAAATAACATCGAATATAGAAATGAAAATTATTATTTTCTGCTATGCCAACGTTAATTAAAGTCATAGAAATTAATTAAAAATTACTGCGCCGAAGAAGGACTCGAACCTCTATCTGCCGCTTTCTAAACGGCTGCCTTACCAATTAGGCCACCAGGCAGTATAACTTCGCGTCCAAGATTTTAATTAACGATAGCGCAGCAGAAAATAATAATTTTCATTAATTTCCCATCGTAGAGAACTTGTTTATATATAATTATTAACATCAACTTTGAATATAATTTGAATTTGCACGATAGTAACGCAATTTCTTAAAATACCTTTGTCATTTAAATAAATAAAAGGAAATTGTGAGAAAAAGATTATAGTAATCACGAAAAATGGTTCTAGGATTGGATGAAACGCTGGTTTAGTCATGACTTATATAAACCGAATAAATTAATTAATCTTTTACCAAATTGAAATGTATTATCCTTTTGAGTAGTACAATGACGATTTGTAATCGGATATGCCAGCATTTCTTAAATGTGGGTTATTAAATTACTAAATGAAAAGTTTAAATGTATATATATATATATATATATATATATATATATATATATATATATATATATATAAAATCATTAAAATGTGGTTTGCCATACTAAATACTAATAAATAAAATTATAAACTATTGTACTAGCGTCAGTGGTAGGTAAAGGTCAGAGCATGTTACACAAATAATTTACATTTGAAACTAAAGCATTTTACGTGTAAAATCCTAAAAAGGGGAAACCTTTTTTTTTTCTTCCGAAAAGTGCTAGATTTTAAAAGAACTGATATACGAGGTGCATAACAAAAACAAAAAATATATGAATGTGGTAAAGAATTGATCCGTGTGACACTGATTTTCATTATATTAAATTGCAATAAATAGTACTTAACTGGTTGACTGGTTGACTTAACTGGTTGATATCAGTTAAGAGTGTTTTTTTGACCAATAGTCTGCATGACAAAGCAGGCTCATTCATATTATATTCTTTCATCACAGTTGCTTGACCATTTGTATCCTACAAGAAATCTGATCATAGACGAGAGTTAATTGTATGCAACTATAACAACATGCTTAATCAAAAGAATTTATGATCTCGTAAAAGACGTAGTACAATTGAACTAGATATCTCATGAAAGTGCATACAAATTTATTATTTTTTTACAATAACAACAATAATAACGTACTTCTTTCATGCCTTAATATTAATTCCTTCGATTATATTCTTTTAATTGGCCTATATTCTAAATTCTTGACAAGTCTCCGAATGTAGGAAGAATTTATTTTCTACTATTTAAATATTCTATTTTCTAAACCGTATGTGGGCAACAACCGGCCCGCTGTAAGATTTGATCCGGCCCGCGAGACATGAACACTACTTTAAAACACTACTTTAAAATGCACTATTTTTAAACGCGGCCCGCGAACATATTTGCACATTAAAGTTTGGTCCACAACATGTCAAAGGTTACCCATACCTGTTCTAAACTAACAGTTTCTAAACCTTGACATATACACATGACGTTCCTTTCTCTTCAATTTCTTTTCAACTTGATGCAGGTGGCTTATTTAAATCGATATAAACAACGTATGTAGTATATATTAAACTGGCCTGTAGCACATTTTACAACGCATATATAATAAACTTAATTTACTCCGTTAATGTTATGAGATCATGCCAGTAATGAATAAGCAAATCAAAAATAACCATTAACTGGTATTAGTATTATAACAACAGTGCTCAACAATGTTCTGAAATCTAGAGAAGAAGCTCATACGGAGCATCTTGTAAGACATGAAGTAGCTATTGCAAGTTCATTAAAGAGATTGGAAGACAGATAGACACGTTTTGTTGGAGTTGTCTGACGACCAAGCAGGGTAATTGTAAATATTGATGTCATTCAATTGATATGACACCTATTTTCCCATCTTTTGGATTTTTTCCATTGCTCTTAATCGGTCGCTAATCGTACCACACTTAACGCCCCTGTCAATTGTTTTCGAGCTTCGGTTGGGTCTTCATGCAATAATCCTGCAGTTTCGCATCTTCGAACTTTTCCGATCTACCAGAATGTTCTTTGTCTTGCACAACGAAATCACCGCTTTTGAATTGTCGAAATCACGCCTCACATATTTTTGTGGTTGGAGCATGCTCACCGTACGTTTCTACCAGCAAATGATGACTTTCAGCGGCTTTTTTCTTTTGGTTAAATAAGGAAAGTAATGCGTGGCGTGGCGCAAATGCAATTTTTGAGGCACGAAACTCGACATTTTCAAAGAGATAAATGAATCTATGAATGTTACTTTCGAAAAATATAAAATGTATGGTTTTGAAGCTTGATGTCAGTAGAATAAAATGACATATCGGTCAAATCATAACATTACATTCTAAAACCTAGCGGCGTCCGTTAGAAAAAACTGTCATGGCTTTCCGGTACGCTTGGTAATTCTAGGGTTAAATACGTACTTTGTAAGGATTTCTGTCGCACTCAAGCTATTAAATTTAAAATTGAATACTGCATTATTTTCATTAAAAATAATATACTTTTGGGGGTTAATAAATTTACATATTGCCCTATAACAAATATTAATCTCGAATAATGCGTTCTTTGAAAATACCGCATCACCATTAGGGAAAACGCCAGCCAATCAAAATAGACATTAAATAATACAGTTCAAATAAGCATTAATTTCGTTTACTCTATTCGTGGAATATTGCTTTATCTTCCTAAACTTTATTATCACTCAATTAGTGAAATTGCAATATACCAGAAAGCTCCCAATCCATTAAGCCATACATTATTATTCATAATTTTATTTTCAGATTCCACGACAGTTTATAGTCATAATGTTCCACAATAAAAACTGATCCCTCCTAGTCAGCAAGATATATATATTCAATCTGCATAATTGAAATCGATCCGCGCAGTGACATTGAAGGAAATCACTCAGGCGATCAATTTTTTTGTGGAAATATTCCTTTGAGAGCAACGTAACGACGTTA